>ML685801.1:14821334-14832715 GCA_007922175.1 Pelusios castaneus | reverse complement strand
TTCTTTCTTTCTTTCTTTCTTTCTTTCTTTCTTTCTTTCTTTCTTTCAGTTGTTTAGGTTTTTTAACCATCAAAATCTCTGTCCATTCAATGTCTGAAGTTACTATGGTTAATGATCACATATATTGTCTCAAAATGGACATTGACTCATGCTCCAAAACCACTGCTTAAGAGAAATAGGTGTAATTAAAATCAGTTGGAAAGTGTATCTGCAAGGCCCTTCATTCCCAAAAATAAACATCATAGTTTTCTGAGAACATATTAGCGTTAATAATGGGTGGACAGGAGGACAGAAAAAAACTATAAATGAAAAACGTAAGAGTATTTTTTACCTGGTTTTCTCACACTACCTCCTCTACTACTACTGCTTCTGGGCCTGCTCTAGAAGGAGCTATGGCAGCTCAGTTAGTTGGGCCTCCCAGGTTATCAAGTCACCATCTGTCCTTCCGGAGTGGAGAGCCAGATCCAGGGGCTCCCCCAGACTTCCCTTGTGATACACCCTGGTTGCTGAGCCATTCTCTTTACATCCAGAGTGGGGAGTCACATCTGAGGAGATCTGCTTTTTTTAGCATTTCAGAACTGACATACACATATGCATTCTTTTGTGTGTGTGCGTGTGTATCTTCCACTACATTGCCTTATTTTAACCGATGGAATTACATTTACACTTAGGCTAATTTATTTTTAATGTAAACACCTCCACTTCATGTAATGTATCGCATCGTAACATAATCAGTACTTTCATGTACTTGAGTAGTTCAAAAATTCAGGTGGAAATCAGTGAAAACTGAATAACGGCTTTTTGTGAAAACCAGAACATTTTTTGGTAAAAATCGATAAAAGCAGAACGTGAAGAGCTTTGAATATCTATTTCTGTTTGGGGAATGGAAACTCTTTTATACTTTTTCAATCTAATTTTTTATGCATACGCCTATGAAAAATCACAGAGCTGCATGAAGTTTCATAGGAAGTGGTCAGATGAGTAGCCGTCACTTGAAAGGAGCAACAGCCATGAAGGAAGCAGTAGGGGGCAGAAGGAAGGGTAATGGAAAAGAGATGGTCAGCAATTTTTAGTGGGTGAGAGAATGGGAGGAGAGGGGAGGAGAGGGGGACAGTGAGGGGCAGCAGTAGAAGGTTGAGTGGGGAAGCATCTGTCTTTTTCCTCCTCTGTCTTTTTCCTGTCTGAGTTTGTCTCTGAAATGCCTATGTTTTTTGAGCATATTGATTCTGTGACCCTCTTTAACTGTTTGAACTGTCTATTGGAAAGAATCAAATTTAATCCAAATCTGTTTCAGGGATCTGTATTATTTTGCATTCCCCTGAGGTTTGAGAGGAACAGAAAAGACAAACAGTGTGATAATCACAGACCACACAGAAAAGAATCAGAATAGAGGTGAAAGAGCTCTGCACAGAGGTCTGACTTTCAGGGACTTCCAATGTGATGTCCAAATTTCTTCACATATCATTTAGGATGCTTTTATATGTGCTACAATAATTATAATAAAAATCCAATTATTGGGCTTAAGGGGTTCATTGATTCTGTTTGATTATTATTTTTAGTACAGAGTGCATTCTGTTGAGAAAGAAAGAAAGAAAGTTTGGAGAATACACAGTTGTATAATTTAAAATAATCATTAAAAATCATTAAAAAATAATAACCATTAAAAAAGTAAAGCTTTAACCTTTCCTAGAATTACAGAAAATGTATTTTTCCATATCATCCTTCTATTTTGTTTGTAGCTTATCTCCACATCTTTTAGGTGCTGAGCGTACAGTGAGGTCCCCACACACACCAATTCCTGTGCCCTCGTTGAACCCTAAAGAAGTCAGTGGAGAGCTATGTGGGTGCAGGGCTCTGCCCACATAAACCTCATTGCAGGACTGAAGACTTAGATTTCAGGATTTAAGTAGCTCCACATTTTTATAATAAAATCATAATGTATAAGGTAGCTGTTTGGGGGGGTAAAAGAGCCCAAGTTTTGGAGCAAACTACTCCTCTCTCAATTCTACCATAAATTATCCTCTGCAAGATGAGTGAAATGCTATAAAGGAACAACAGACATTAGTATACTAAATTAATTTTCATTCTAATCCAATGGAAATAAAATCATATTTCTTGGAAAGAGGAGAACTGAAGAGAAACTATACTAACTTGTGAAGAGAAATGAGTATTGATTTAATTGGCTTTTTAATGATTTCCTGTTTCTTCTTTCTTATATATATATTTTTTTAAAAATCCAAAGAGAAAGGTTAATCTAACTATACATTTAAGGCTTTTAAAGACTCCATTACAAGACTTATTATGCTAAAAGAAACATACCTGGCATGCTGCAGTTTTCTAAATGTATCAGCGATGCATGTAATGATTCACTTAAACCATCATGGTCAAAATTCTTTTACATTATTTCTATGTAAATTGGATGCTTCACAATTACTGTAATATGTGTGAAATTCCACTTATTATTTCTTTTAACATGGAAACTTTTATCGCTTAACTTAAACTCACTGGACAGAATATTTGAACCATTTGCAGTCATTAGAGCATTTTTGTTTGGTCAAAACCCTTGTGGGATTATACTTTGGAAAAAAATAGAGTGAATTACATTCAATGCAATGGAATGGCAATTTTAAATATATAAGGGGCATCTAGAGTGGTTGTCATTATACTTAGAATTCAACATTATATTTTATCTATTATGAACTTGTTTTTATATCCGTATCTTTCCTCTTTAAGGGACTTATAAAATATCAGCATATAACATAAAAAAGTAATAGAACATTTTGGATGTCGGGGGGAGGTGATGGAATGGGACTTGTCTTTGACATTCCAGAGTGCTGATTTCAAAGCCTGACCGAGCCAGATCCTTTATGGATATTTCTCTGTATCACCAAACCACCTCAGAAAAATTGGCAAGTTCCAGAGGGATAACCGTGTCAGTCTAGTTCAGCAAAACAAACAAGGAGTCTTGTGGCACTTTTAAAGATTAACAAAATACCTTTGTTAGTTTTTAAAAGTTCCACAAGACTCTTTGTTAGGACAGAGTTGGAAGTCTTTGCATAAGAGACGCAGAAGACTGTATTGTAGGTTAGAGCTGAGGTGTCTTGGCCTGTGTGAGGGGACCCTGCATAGTACCTCCCTGAGATCTATAATGCCTGGCTCTGCTTTCACGAGTACTAAACTCACACAAGCTTTTAGGAAAAGAAAGAAAGGAGTACATGGTCAGCACTGATGCTTCTTCTTTGTTAGACCTCCAGTCCTGTACATGCACAGTGTACCTATACATTTTAATAAAAATGTGACTAACAGTGTTTGTTTAAATGCTTCTCAGCTCTGTGCATTTTTCCAAATATTAATATAAACAATGCATGAGAAGTATTTACGATGATCAGAGATGCAATTTTAACACAAGGTATGTGATGGGCCTCATTTTGATCTCATTGGTGTAGCATTTACATTCGTGAACTCCATTTATCTCAGTTGAGCTCTTCCTGTTTAAACTCGTGTGTGGCCTTGTCTTAAAAAATACTGCAAATAATTCTGAGGAAAGGTGCCGAGTTCCTACATATGCCATTGTTGCAGGATTTCAGTGCAGCCTGCAGAAGCTCAGCAACTCTGATGAGCAGGCTGATTGCTACTAAGAGGGGGAAAAGGCCATGTGACCATACAGCAGCAGTTCTCAAACTTCGTTGCACCATGACTTCCTTCAGACAACAAAAATTATTACATGACCCCAGGAAGGGGGACTGAAGCCTGAGCCCAAGCCCTGCAGCTCCAGATGAGGATGTATGGGGTGTGCTGAAGTCAAAGCCTGAGGGCTTCAGCCCTGGGCAGGGGGGTTGAGCTGTAGCCTGAGCCCCACCAACCAGACATGAAGGTGAATCCTGAGCCCCACTCACCGAGGATGGAAGCCCTTGGACTTCAGCTTCAGCCATAGGCCCCAGGACATCTAACGCCAGCCCCAATCACACAATTAAAAGGTGGCCGCCACCCACTTCAGGGCCCACAGTTAGAGAACCACTGCCATAAAGTCACTGGAAATGACACGTTAAACTCTGTGAGACATATTTTCAAAATTTCCTGATCTCTGAACTGGGTAGGTAATCTAATCACGGCTGGAACAGTTTTTGTTCTCTCTACACCTTGATTTCTGAGTGCAGATTTTGTACTTTGTGAATGCGAATGCATTTTACGCATGTAAACCTGAGTTTCCAGGAGTCCAAAAACTTGGTTGCACAAAACTCTCCCAGAGTTTCAGCTCTTTAAACACAAAGGCAGAATTTGAAATTGTTCCTGTTGGAGAAGTGTAGTTTATAGTTTAAGCACTGGACTAATGACACAGGATCTCTTGTGTTCTTTTCTTGGCTATGATATTGAGTTCTTTCGTAGTCCTGCGCAAGTTACTCTACTTCCCCATATCACTTTCCTCAAATGTAAAAATATAAAATGAGGATAATAATACATCCTTTTTTCCTTGCTTTGCTAACTTGGGTGTTAGAGAGGTTGAGGCCCAGAGTCAGCAGACTATAAGCACATTTAAGCCATTGGCTTCGAAGTTAAGCATGTGTTTAAGTGCTTTGCTGAATTGGAAATTAACAAATTAGATGATGTTTATAAAGTCCTCCAATATGAATAGTAGTTAGAATTATTTTTATTATTATTGCTGTATATGTTGTTTCAGTCAGATCCTACATACAAAGAGGGGACAATAAGCTTTATATATATTTGTTTTGTACTGTATTTCAAATACAAATAACATAATTATAAGGTTCTGGCTAACTATATTCATGATTTTCAGAAGATGGATATAATTTTCTTTTGCTTTAATTTGGTGAAATGAATAAAGCCTCATAACAGATTTATAGATTATGGATGAAAATGCAAATAAATGTATGTAGCTGCATGGGTTTTAACCTATCTGTTATAAGCATTTTAGCTCTAATTTAAAAAAAAAATGTTTAAAAGTTTATGCTGCAGATAAAATTGAGGATTTATTTAATATATCAAATATTTTAACAAATATATGCCTTTACTACTCATATGTCTCAGCTATTGTACATTTATATACAATTATTTTAGATAATGTGCACAGAAACTTTGAAATGAAGTAGGCTTATAAAGGTTTGCTTCATTATATTTTTGCGTCACTAACTGACATAGAGAAAGAGTTTGAGAGATTTCCACTTTAAGTTTTCTTTGGAAAGTACACTAACTGGTATGTGTAGTATAATAGAGGCATGCACAGTTCACTTGCATACATAAATTTACATTTGAAGGATGGAAGTTAAAATATATTCCATGTTCAAATTAACAACCATGAAGACAAACCTTATATGAAGGCTAGAGAGTAAGCTCTGCTGCTACAGGAAATAAACCACTGGCTAGTCAAGCAATTCACCGAGGACTGAATGATTAGCCACAAGGAGCACTTACAGCTGGCACTGGTAATTTAGGTAATTGTATTGCAGGGTTTGTAGACCTATGGAATACAGAGATGCTTTTAAAAATATATATTGTGTAATTTGGACATATCTTGCAGAAGACTCTAAGAAGAATCAGCCAAGTACTTAAAATAAGATATAATACAGTTTGATGTACAGCAGTTTTTTAGAACGTACGTAGGAAAGAACATACAATAAAAACTGTTGCATGTACATTTGTCACTTGAAGTTCTTCAATAGAAGTGAATGAATACTGGATATATAGACTGTACACAGACCTCACAATGGAGGTAGAGTCTCCACATTTTTTTTAAACAAATCCAAAAATGGAGGTTACTTCACTGGGTTAGCATATTAGAATGAATTACTTTATGATTTTAAATTGATAAGACGCTCACAGTTAAAGAGTAAAAAATAAAAAGAGCCACACATTTATTTCCTTTTTTTTTTACATTGTGTATTTTCAGACCTCCTATAGTTAACATTATAATATAGTTAGTTGCTACAAATAATCTGCAGTGATTATAGGAAAACTGTCAGTGTCTGTTCAAGGTCTGAAAAGGCTGCAGCTAATAGCTTTTCTCTTTGCCATGGAGACTGGGGTCTGTTTTTACGGTTACTCTGGTAACCAAAGCCTTTCTGGTGCTAGTCCTTTTCAGTTACTTTAGCTATTAAACCCTCTGGTTGAGACAAAAGGGAGGCGGTATGCAGACACTTCCCCATAAAGCAAATCTCTGGCTTAAAACTGAGGAAAACTTGTAATAAAAGGAAATAAAAGCAGCTTCTAACCAGCTTGTTACATTTTAGCTGGGAGATGTTGTGTGTGTATGCCTACTTGCGGGAAGCCATGGTTTGATATGTATGAATTTTTAATCTAATTATTACAAGATTAGAAAATGGATTTGGCTTCTTTAGTGCTGGTGCTCTCACATGTGCAACTCTCATAGGATAAAACACATCAGTGTTGAAATCCAAAGTATTTGGGTGGCTCATACTGTGTATGATGGCAAATATCAAGATAAATAACTGAGTCTGGAATGCATACCCAAAAGCTAAGCCTTTGTTTTATGATATTTAATCAACATTTACGGGGACTTCAGGGGTTTTAGAAAACTGAGGCAAAAGATGTAACTTGACCTGAAAACTTTTTACCACCCCAGTAATAATGTACCCAGCTCTGTGGAGCATTTTCTTGCAGTTGTTTGCAGAAGGCAGGCTACGGTAACATAAAAGTTTAGAAGAGTGAGTTGTAAAACATTTCACACAGCTGGGATGGTAGCAAGTGTCATTCATGTTTGGAATCAGTAGGTGTAAGCAGACTACTGAATTATCTTGTTCTTCAAAACAGAAATGCTCTTCACCTTAGATAAGGATTTATCATGATAAGCATTTATCCTCCCTACACATTTTGGTTGAGGCATTCTACTCTGAAGAAAGTGGAATTTTCTCTAGAAGAAACAGCAGACTAAATAGACCACAAATAATATGCTTCACAACTGAACAATCTGTTCTTGCTTTAACATGGTCAAACTAAGTAACACTAAACACTGCAATACCCATGGTGATAGACCACTTTTGAGCTGCAAAGTATCCAATTATTTTTCATTTGAACTATTAAATGTGTCACACAGAAATTCCCTATTGCTGTTTTCACTTACAGACATTACCATGTTTAAAAAAAAAAAGAGTAACTTTGTCCTATCAGAAGAGAGCTCACACTAAAACACTTAGTTCAGAATAGAACTAAATTAATATCAATTGGTATTGGTTAACCGTGAGAAAACACCTGCAGCATTTAAAAACTAAAATATATTTTCCACCCGTATATTAAACACAGAATGCTGGATTGACCTCAGTTTAATCAGCTTTGTGCATCTGATGGAAAATGCTCATTTAAATGTATAGCATAGTATTAAAGTGGCAAACACAGGTTGTTCTGAGGCTTCTATTTTGCATGAACAGCATTACTAGGAAAGCTGAAATAATTATTACTGATATTAGGCTAACCTAGTGTTTCCACAGTAGGGAGAAGTAAAATAAATTAAACATCTCTTTTGTTTCTGAAGAAATCATGGAACTACAGAAAGTTTTATTTATGAGAAAATGGGGAAAAGCTTGTCCCTGTGGAACAGTGGGAATTAGATGGTGATTTCTGAGTAAGTGAAATCAGGAAATACAGAGAATTTAAGATGTCCACTGCCGCATGTCACTGTAGGTAGGTAAAAAAGGAGACTTATTCCATTTCCACAGATGGAAAAACTGAGACCAAGAAGTGTGAAAAGGACACTGCCTGCTCAGATGTCTTGCTTCACCAATGCGTATTTAGAATCCTTGTCTCAAGGATCGGCCTTTCTATAGTATTCAGTTTGCAATTTGCTCTGAAATATCATTTGAGCACATGTAAAACAGAGGCTTGTGTTTTCAAGACCCTTCAAAACATGCCCACTGCAAGAATGGGTCTTTGTCCAGTTAGATGGAAGAAAAGGGATGTTACCTCTTACAGAGGAAGAAGGGAGAGAGTTTATGGGCATGGACAGGAAAGGGAGGAAGTAGTTGGGACCAAGTCAAGAGAAAGTCACTATACTGCCCTTCCAGCTGATGAGAAGAATGAGTACAGTGGCAGTGGGGGGAAGAGGGAGCAGAGGGAGGAAGTATTTATGCCTTACGGAGCCCTAGAAGTTCCTCTTTACTAGGATTGAGTTAGCACTTCCACTTTCAGGATCATGAAAATAGGCCAAGTGAGTGGTGGTGTGGACATATTGGGCATGCAAGCAGGACCTCCAAGTCCTTGAGCAGTTCACATCTGGGCCCAGGGGATAAGGCAGTCCTCATCTGGCATGGAAGGAGGGGCATGCGACAGGCTCAGCTGATATACTTTCTACAGTCTTTGGCAGTCTGGGAGTGGACACTGACTGCAAATATGGTTAATCTCAGTTGAGAGAGAGGAAGGAAGAAAGGAAGGAATATTTAGGTACCTGGCAGGAAGTGGAAAGGAAGCAGCTGCATTTTTTTGCTGGTGCCTCCTTGTGTCAGATGTCCAGTGTATGTAGTTGATATGCCAAAGATACAGTTACAGGATAAAATGGATTAGAGAAGGATTTGAATGAAGGTATCCCTTAAGGAAGTTGGGGTGGTGGGAGCTCCTACATCTTGTGCAGTGGGGAGCCAACCCCTCTTCGTTTCCTAGCCACCCTTTAAGGGAGCTGAGGAAGCAGATTGAGGGCTTCTATGTCTGTAAACGTCAAGAACTAATTCTTCCTCCCTCTTCCTGCACTGCACAATCTGGTGTGGGTGATTCCATATATATTTTTTAAGTGGCTAACATTACAGCCTAATTAAACCACATCCATGGCCTCCTATCTTTCGTCTGGTGTGGATAGACAATAGCTAGGGAGAGTTCACAAGCACATATATATGGGGCATCGTTCTCTAAATCCTTCTGTTATAGGACAAGAAAGTGTGGCAGACAAGATGAGCCTCCAGTCTCATATATGTTGCGTGTCAAAGGTGTGGAGACAAATACTATCTGGGTGTGCTAATATAAAGGTGTGATTACCGGCGGTGAGAGAAGGGGCAAACAGAGTGATGCAAATAGGAATAAATAAAAACAAGAAACACGACCTCTGGGAACTTATTAATAGTGATCCAATCCATTGAAATGGCATATTCATGTCTGTAATACATAAGCATGAACAGATGCTCTTCTAGCATGCTTTTCCATGGGGTGGCTGGGGGAGAGGACCTGTGCTTTCCAGAGCAGTGTATGTGCCTGATAAAGTCATCATGTAGGTATATGTGATCAGTGAATACCAGAATATGTCAACAGTCTCTTGACCTGCCTAAGAATCAGCATTGAAAGTAAGTGGGGGAACTAAAGAACGACAACTCCAATTTGAAAACAAATTTCATCTTGAGGCTTCTAAGCTGCAGTTAGTGCTAACTACACACATGCAGATTCCCTTTTATAAATCAAACTTGAACAGTATCAGAAACCAAGTAACTATTATTTTAAATGTGACTTTGGAATGATAAAATAAGTGTTCTTTATATTGCTTGCCTGGGAGGTATTTTAATGGATTTTGAGAGTTGAGAGGCATGAGGCCTAATCCAGGTTCTGACACTGACTTGTTATGTGTTGTTGGCAAGTCGTTTGACTTCTCCAAGACTAAGCCCTAATCTACACTTGCCGCACTTTTCTAAGGCAGTCGTCAGGAGATACACAAGGTACGTAAAATACCTTGTGTATCTCCTGACCACTCACTAAGTACCCCTTACACACTTCACTAAGGCGACCAGAAATGCTGTCCCATCACTTTAGCAATAAACCACTTCCAAGGCATGAGTTACTAGGGCGAACTCTGGAGCAATTGAGCATGTCTACACAGACCGCTCAATCGCACCCAGAAGAGTGCACTGACAGCTGCGATTTTGCCGCCATCAGTATAGACATGGGCTGAGTTACCCTATCGTAAAATTTCAGCCAGCTTCCTGCCCCCATTCATTTTGAATATTTATGCAGCCCTACCAATGACCCTTTTTCTAAAGCCTTATTGGGGAACTATTTTGTAAGCACATTATAAATGGCATGAATTGGCACCTTGCAAAAAGGATTTATATAGATTTTCAGGGTGAATTGGACCCAGAAATAACTTGATATTTAGTTTCTGTACTTTCCCAGAAAAATCCAGACTTGCATCTGCTGGCAAATTCTTTAAATACTACTCATAATAATAATCTATATAAATGTTATGAGTATTGCACTGTTTCCTGCAGTAGAGCTTCCTTAAATCTGGCTTAGCTAGCCAGTGAAGGATACCCCTTGTATAAAGGAATCCTTCAGTGGTAAAGAGCTGTGATACTGACTGCTACGTTGCTCCTTCCCAGTACCAGGCATAAAGGATGTGACTGGGGGCAATAGCACTCAAGCAGTGCTGACAACTCTTACGATTTCATCACAAGTCTCATTTATATTGGGTGTCTTTCTTCAAGTCCTAACTCTTGGAGTGGTATCTCAGCTTTCATGGAAAGAAAAGTACGTTTCTGGCTCTCATGGTTTAGAGGAAAGTTAAAAAATGTGACCCAAGTTTAATTTAAAGTTCCAAAAGCAGCAAGTAAATAAAAAGAACTCTCTCAATTTAAATATGATTTTGGGGGACATGACTCATGATTTTTTGAATGCTTGGTGTTGGTAGTGCTGTCCCTGCTGTTCCAGTGACCAGAATGGTGCCAGGGACTGTTAGTGGTCAATGTAGTATATATCAACTATGAAGTTGCTCATATCTTTACCAGGGACTGGGCCAGCGCAGAATCAGCCCAAGGATCAGAGAGACACAGTGGTTTCTTTGTGTCTCATCTATTCTTCAGCTGTGCGCAGCACTGTTTTGGTATGTCTTCACTGCACTTAAAAACTGGAGATTGGTCCATGCCATCCAACTCAGGTGCAGGCTTGGGCTATGAGGTTATTTCACTGTAGTGTAGTGGACCCAGGTTCCAGGACCCTGCAACGTGGGAGGGTCCCAGAGCTCAGGATGCAGTGTACACTCTAATGAAAATGCCTGGCATACTAAATCCCCTGAGCTTGAGTCAGCTGGCAGCCACTGGGTTTTAATTAAAGTGTGGGCATACCACTTGTGTACAATCTGGGCCTAAAACAGAGATAGTAAATTGGTGAGAATGTAAGCCTTTGTGTTCCCTAGTGCTTGTTGATTAGTGTCAAAATCCTAGCATTATTTCTGTTCCAATGCTTGGATGCTGCGGTGGCACCAGTACGGATTTTAGAAAAACTTTAGGCAATATCAAAATTAGCTAGAAAGAATGAAGCTTTAGCATTTTCTGATATACAGTGTCATTGTATACCTGAGTGTCAAATTTATGTTACAGTGTCACACGAAAAGAAAAGAAAAGAAAAGAAAAGAAAAGAAAAGAAAAGAAAAGAAAAGAAAA
>ML685801.1:14818466-14821324 GCA_007922175.1 Pelusios castaneus | reverse complement strand
AAGAAAAGAAAAGAAAAGAAAAGAAAAGAAAAGAAAAGAAAAGAAAAAAGAAAATGTATTAGATCTCTCTGCCCATGCAGGATTGTTTTCTACTGTATATTCTTCAGGGCTTCATCCAGAGGAGTTTTAAGTAACTCAAGTGAAGGGGCTTCCACAAGTGTAAGACCACAAGATATGGGGGAACACCAGACAAGAGGGAACACAGACATGGGAGAAAACAGGGTCTCGTTTAGAAATATAGTAATATAATTATAGTAATATAGAAATAGTAATATAAAGTAGTCCAAAAGAGGGCATTGTGTTCTCCCTCAGCCTCATCCATTCTGCCCCCCATCCTAGAGGCATATCACCACACCAATGGAGAGGACTCTGCAGGACTGATAAAATTGATGATTTTTTAAAAATAAAAAAATCAGATTAAAAAAAAATACTTGATTTTTAAAGAAAATTAAATGCAGGGTTAATTTTAAAAAATAAACCTATTTAAAATTGACAACCCGTGTAAAGGCTTAATTTATGCAATATTAAAGTAATTTAAATTAAATACAAAAAATAATATTAAGCCATATATTTGCTGCCAAGTGCTAAAGAAATTCAGAGCACCGAACTGCTGGAAGTTACTGGCTCAGCATCTGGAACCAGAATTTGTTACAATACTAAACCAGTAGGTGCAGAGAGAATATTTTCTTCATTTCAGTTCATTCTGCTCGCCCTGTTCAATGACTGGTCCATTCGAAGTTAAGAGACCAACCAGGAATTGACAAGGCAGGAAAACTTGTTTTCCTTTTTCAATCTATGAATAAAAATTAGGCATGAGGGGATGAGATCTATTAGTTCTAAAATCTTGAAGGACAAGGTGAACAGAAACAATTAGTTCATTTCACTAACTATAGATAGTACTTCTGTTGTTTAATCTGTTATTTTTAAATGCCAAACATTTTGATGCATTTTCCCCTATGTATATAGCACATTTAAGGTAGTTTCTTTTAACTAACAAAAATGTTGTTTTGCACATTTTAATTGATTTAAATTTCCATGCATATAGAGCTTGATAGAAATCAAAAGTATAAAATTAATCACCTCGAAAATAAGAAATACTTTATCCACCATTTTCTAGCATGAAATGTAAACATTAGAATCTGAATAAATGCATGTTATTTAATTGTTTAAATAAATGTGTATAGATATAGTGTATCCTCCTCATTAGCGAAGAGACACCAGATGTGCAAAGGCTAAATGAATGGTTATCAAGGAGAATCAACCTTTCTTCAGACAAATAACTAAAATGTACAAATATAAAACATGATTAAAGTTGATGGAATCTCCTCTCTATGTGGATCTACGGGTCATGATCTGAGTCATAGAATACAATTGAAAGAATATAATTTTACTTGTTTACCAATTTTTCTTCCATTGAGGTCAATGGGAATTTTGCCACTGTTACGATGGGAACAAGATCTGGCTCTCTCTCTCTCTATATATATATATATATATATTCTTTGGCAGCCCGTGTGTACATATACTGGTTTTATATATTAGCTGGGAATATTAATTCTTTATTGATTTTATTTGTGCTTTTGTTGGATAAATAGCTGTTTTCCAGCATGTATGTTTTTGAAGATCCTTCTTACTTCCCCAACACTTCAAGATTAGTGTTTGTGGGAAATTTGACAACACATATTGCTTGCCCAGTAAAGTGCAAAAGCTTTGTTAGAGCTGCATATAAATCCATATTTTGACTTTTGTAAATCTGTAGTAAATAGATTATTAAAATGGATTATAGTCCCTTGTTTATCATACACACATTCTTTATTGCTTTTCATAGACATTATAGTACTGAACTACACATTAGAGCCAAATGATCAATGAGCACCCAGTTCATCAAATTAATTGAGCTTGTGCTTAACTTTAGGCGTACAAATTGCCCCATAGAAGCCAAAGAGTGCTCATATGCTTAAATTTAGACACATGCTTACATAGCTTGCTGAATTACTTGTTCATACTGAAAAGCAAAGTTGTTTCAAATGTATGGTGGAGGCCAGGGGAAGTCCTCTAACATAACCACTTTGTATGTATAAATGGGGTGGGGGTGGTGAGGCAAAGCGGGAGAGACTGCTCTATTATAACCTCTTTTAGAACTAGTAACTTTACCCAGTTGAATTCAGAGGAACTACTCTTGATTTTTGAGGTGCTATTTAGTGTAAATAAGGGTGTCAGAACCTGGCCCTCAGCATTTTTATAAAAGAATTCCATCTCACCTGAACTCTGTTATGTTGAGTTTCAATCATGAGTTACTTTTATCATCTAGTGACTAATGCCTTTAAAGTAAGAGGTGTGGATGTGTGTAATGAAAATGTTGATCCATGTTTACTTTCTTAATGTTGTCCATGCCTGAATGCTACAATAATGTTTATATTTCATTTGCTTTCCTTTTTTTTATATTAATGCTGAGTGCTAGGGGAATGACAATATATCTAAGTACTCTGACTGTACTAATGAAAGTATTGTAGATTTTGCACAATTCTCTGTAGGCGTTGATGGATAATGGACTAAGAGCTAGCTGATTCAGGAGATCCATGATTTCAGTTTCATCCTAAATAATATGATGTCATCTGGGATAATCTGACTATTCAGCAAATACAATCATGCTTTATGGAGATTTATTTGTTCTATATTTTAAACATAATTTTGTATTTTTCTGTATTTATAAAATCTGCAAATTATGTTTGAAAATATATAGAAGTGCATAAATACATCTGAAAACTATAGCTATACAAGATTCATCTGTATATTTTTATGCAAGGATATTTTGTTGGGACAGGATATAGACAATGTCTTCCCCACCCTGTAATCTGTTA
>ML685801.1:14723466-14813466 GCA_007922175.1 Pelusios castaneus | reverse complement strand
TTTAAAACAGTGTTTTTATTTTTTTGATCAGTGCTATTTACCACAGAGTTCTGTAAACTGCATATATTCCTCTCAGACAGTTGTAAAGGGAAGGTATATAGATTTGTTTATAAATCTGTCTGTCTGTCATGGAAATGCTTAAGCAACCTGCACTGTGCACCACTGCAGTTTGCTCTTCAGCAAGACCAAAAGGCATTCATTATTAGAGGACAATGGAAGAGGGTGGAAAAATACATCAGAGCAATTGAAAGAAATGGGATCAGATAGACCCAGTGCTGTATGTTATGTACAGTATATGTGGGTTTCTTGCTGGAATGATACATAAACACTACAGTTCGTTTCACTTGGAAACATGTTTCTGTCTCAGAATAAAATCACTAGTGTCTTTATGGAGAGAGTGATTTTGTTTTGCTATTTATCCAGCCTACGATCAGGTTTTTATGAGGTTTTTATTAAACAAGCACAGCAGCACTGCTTCACTGACTTTTTTACTGGCTTGCTCCAGCAGTTCAAGTGCATGCTGAGGATTCAGTCAGAGGATGACAGTCCAATAAGATGCTGGATTTTAGTTATTTTTTGATGGTATCTTTCTTTTTAAGAGATGAAGAGGGAATAATCCTTTGAGATCAGAAGGAAGGCTGTTCTGTAGCATAGGCGCTCTGGTTGTATGTTTCTGGAGGTTTGTTTTGCTGGAATCAAGTCACTGTTTAGAAGTAGCATCCCCTCCTCCGTTACCAGAAGATAATAAAATACAGCAAATTCCTCACCCATCCCTGCCCAAACAGCAATGCATCTGAAAGGAAAAGAAAGTGAGTCAATGTATGTGGTTTGTGTGTGTGTTATTAAAACAAAACCACCACCAACAAAACAAAGGGGAAAAAAAAGTTGCTTTGCAAAGGTGCTATGCTTTGACATCCTAGGCATTGTAGTGCCATTCTGCCTGCTGAGCTGGCGCCCTATTTGGACAAATCCTGCTTGCTTGGCTCATGGGAGAAGTGCCATTGGAGTCAATGGCAGAATTGATCCTGTGCTCACTGAAGCCAGTTGTGAAATTATGAGGTTGAAATCCTAGTTCCACTGAAATCAGTGGGAATTTTGCCAAGATTTCACCTATTTTGATTTTAAGAGAAACTTGCATGGAACTCGTTAGCTCTTAGTCTGTAAGCTCCATGGGGCAGGGATTCTGTCTTCCTCCAAGATTTTTTCTTTATTTAAACAGCTCCAAGCAGATAAATTGTGTCCAATAAATAAATGATGCTAATAGAGCAGGTGAAGGCTGAAATACTTAGCTGAGATTCATTAGCCCATTTATAGAAATATAATTGGATGTGAGGTTTATCATTCTGAGCAAAGGTTCTAATTTTGGCACACAGGAGGCTACAGGGAGGAAAATATCTTGTACTTATTCCATTTTATTAACTTTGTTTTGTTCGCTGGAGCCTAGTACTGTGTTAGACTTTGAATAATCACAGCTGTACAGGTAGCTCCAGTGGAGTGAATGAGAGGCTTTTTTCAAGGGCTCTGCTCCCTGCAGAAATGATTTGTACCTCTGGCTGATTGTCACTAACAGAAAATGAGAAATGGGAACATTCAATGCAAAGTAATGTGTTCTGTACAATTACTGGATTAATAATTTTATTCCATTACTGTGTGGGGAGAGAGGACATCAGGTTGAAGATCTGCAATTCTAGTATATTTCTAAGCGTCCTGTTAAGAGAGTGAGCAAGGGTCAGGAAACTTAATTATGCCATAACTAGATAGAAATTGCCAAGTGATAAAAAGAAACATCCAGCCAGATTCAGCAGGAAATTACAGCTTTAATAATATAGCATAATGCCTACTTCTATACAATTATTGGAGAGACCCTGAATGATTTTAAATAACAGGCTTGGGTTTCCAGTAACGACAGGGAAAAAAAACCCTGAAAATGACATTTTGCATTTTGCTGTAAATATTTTTTCTATTTAAAAAAGCATTATTAAATTACCAAAAATCTTATATTTACATTATCTGGAGTTTGTTAATATTTTTACATGAGAGACAAGAGATATTTTTATTGTAATTTACATTTATCAAAATTAAGTGCTCAGAATCCTACATTCAGTCCACACTCCTTTTGTATTTCATTTGTTATTTGAGAATGGAAAAAATAATACACTGAAATGTTCTACATTACAACTTAGCACTGAGGAATGGTGATGCATTTTGATCCCATTTTCCCCCCAATGTGACCATATTTGTGGCTGACGTATCTGTGAACTCTTATACTTTCAATACAAGCACTTGTGAACGGATTAAAATTGCACTTTCGTGCTGACATAAAGGATTGCTTTATAATGCTGTAGAGTCCTCACAGAAGATTAAAAAAAAAAAAACTTTTTAAAAAATAAACAAAATCATCCTAATGAAAAGCAGCTCATTTTTTTCCAGATTGTAAAAGGATATTTTAAATATTAAACTTTTATCGGTTATGTAAATACTGCCCGTGATACAGAGGCCCTTTGCAATTTATGTGTGCATGTGTTTGTCCGTTTATTTCTAATGTAAGAAGGAAAAGTCATTTCTAGTGCTAACCCAGGAGAGCCCAGCATTTCATTTCGTATTCTGAGGATGCAGATTAATCAACCTGACTCTCTTACCCAAGGCTAGCCATTCCGCCTAGAAATCTGCATATCTGCATATTACTGTTCTTCCCTGAATTTAATTTCCTACAGGAGCTGATATTAATCACCCTGTTTAAACAGAGGGGATTTGGAGTCTATACAAATATGACATTTTTTGTGGAAGTTGTAGACTATTTTTCCCTTTTTTTATTTAAAGAGACAATAGCTTTGTGGTTTAATCCTAACTATAATAGATTATTTTTATTTATTAGATCTGATATATATTTTGTTTATATTTTAATCATAAAATATGCTGCACCATGAAAAACGCTTCTGCATTTTCCCTTCTTTACTATGGAATCAAAATCTGCTCTCACTTACATCCTTGCAAATCATTAGTAACTCCATTGGCATCAAGAACATTTTTCTGGGTTTAAATGGGTGCAACAACAGGATTAGGCCCCTTGTGTGTTAGACTTTTTCCAGTTGAAAAGTGTAAATCTCTCTATTTAGGTATTTATACAGCCCTCAACACCATACTAGCTGAGCACCTCACAAACATTAATATATGTCTCCTTGCAATACCCCTGTAAAATAAATATGTGCTATTATGCCCATTTTACAGATGGGAAACTGAGGCACAGAGAAATCAGGAATCTTTGAATCAAACCCAGATCTTTGGAATCATACTCCATCATCTTTATGAAAAGACCATTCTTTCTCTCACTGTCCTGCACATACTAAAGGAGAAAAACAAAAGAGTCTTGTGGCACTTTTAAAGACTAACAGATTTAGTCTTTAAAAGTGCCACAGGACTCTTTTGTCTTTCTACAATAGACTAACATGGCTACCCCTTTGTAAAGGAGAAAAGGAAGTCAGAAAACTAGGCCAAGCTGTGAGTTCACTTCACTGCTAGATTCCTTGCCCTCTTCAGGCTAAAACAAGGATAATTTTATAATAAGACCAGCAGAAATTTCTTTGTCTTTCCCTCCCTAAAAATTCTTATTGTATTTTGTGTTCTGCACTAGACAATAATAGCTTGAAACGATCCCTGATGTTAATCAGTTGATGGCAGTGGAGTCGCATCAGGTATGAATTTGGCCCAATCTATCTGTCCCTCAGCCAGTATTATTTGGCATATTTTATTTTGGCTCCCTAAACTACAGTTACGGTTCAAGCGCAAACAGGAGTCAGAGGAACAACATGCTTGGAAATATGTGCCTGTAATACTCGAGGAATCTCTGCCAGCTGGAAAAATGGAACATGCATCACTTATTGACTAGATATACTGCCCTTGTTAAAACCAAAGCTTGCCATCCAGGTTTTGTTTAGCCTTACATCCTGGCCTCTTGTGGCGCTGAAGGTTAATTTGGATTGGCATTTCTTTTGCAGAGCTGTGTGATCTAGCCTTGAAAAAGATGGGGCTTTTTGCAAGAGTGTTCTACTTCAGAGGACGCCATGGACCCCTGTTGCAATGTAT
Organism: Pelusios castaneus; assembly: GCA_007922175.1. Classification (NCBI taxonomy): domain Eukaryota; kingdom Metazoa; phylum Chordata; order Testudines; family Pelomedusidae; genus Pelusios; species Pelusios castaneus. The sequence goes on along the minus strand of ML685801.1, from coordinate 14,809,383 downwards.
CTTTTCATTGAGACTGATGTCCCTGATTTACATACTCCAAAACTTAATGAGAACAAATCTATGCTAACTATGTATTGAATCCTGTTCGTTTTCTGCATTTGCATATAGGAAGATGCACACAGAAGCTTTGAACTTGTTCCATTTTGTTGGCAAAATCAGAATGTGGCCTTATTTGTTGACTGTAAGAAGATGAAGATTAGGCAATACTGGGGTGGTAAGGGAGTAAAATGAGATATAATTTGTTCATTTATTTGTGCAGGTTAAACTACAGATTTCAACCAGAGATTCACCTGTCCATCATCTGGAGTCTGTATCTGTCAATAGTTAGGGTGTATGTCAGTAAATTTAATCATGTGAGTTATTTTATTGTTTCAGTTGGGCTATTCATGTGAGTAAAGATACTGCAAGATTAAGACACCAGGCCATAAGGTGCTAGTCAGCTGCTTGCAATAGTTTCATCAAGATCATAGCGAGTTTTCTCTCCTGAGATTAACCTAAATAATATTTTGTTCTTTCTAAATTTGTTATTAAATCTTGGAAATTACTTTATATCAATAAAACATTCAAAGTAGCAAGCCTTCCCTCTAACTCCTCCTCCCAAAATTGAACAACAACAACAAAAATCAATAGTTTTGACTACCCCAAGATTTTCTGGAGAATTTATTATCAAAGGCCTTAACGTTACTATGAAGAGATTCCTGGTATTCATACCATTCTTCTTGAACACCTAAGCTACTGTATTTTCATTGCCTGTAGTTAAAGCATGTATCATCCCAGGCAAATCACAGCTTAGCATGTTTATCTGTCTGTGCTAATAGCATTTTATATAAAGCCTTACCAGTAAAAGGACACTATTTTCTGACTTTAGGCTTTCTTATAAAATGATTAGGGGTCTAATTTCATTTGTTTTGCTTCGAAGTCTTAATGTTCCTCGGAAGTTGAACTGCAGTATTTCCCAATTCCAACTTTGAGCAGGATCCCTTTGAAGCAAGATCCTGTCTTCTACTGACAACAGGAGTACCTGTAAAAGTACCGTGTTCAAGGTTAGCAGGGTGGTTTCCACGAGTGGCATATGTTCACCGTTATTTGTTTTATTGTCAGCTCGCCTGAAAGGGAGAACATTGGGTTGAATTACAATTTTGCAGTCATCTTAGACTACCTGTCTAAAGTCATATAGAAGCTATGCATGAAAATCATTCTAGAGCATTAAAACAAAACTGAAATGGGTTGGCCAAGAACACAACCAATATTCTGAAAAATAAAGAAAACTGCATCAGCGGTGAACACATATTCTGGGCAGAATGCATCTGTGGTGTAATTTTATTGACCTCAGTTTAGTTACACCATAGATATTTTTAGCTTAATATTTTTTTTGTAGAAAAGAGATAATGTAGGCCACCTCCCCTTCCTCTCATGAGTTGAATGTCAGTGTGCCTAAAGGCAAGTAAGTACTTTGCTGGATCAGGGACATACACAGGAAGTGCTGCTTCCTTGGAAAATTCATATATGTTATTGTTAGAGAGAAATAATAACAGCAATCCCTTTCCAATGCAGAACTAAATTGTCTTCAGCACTGTTACACCAGCAGAAAATTTGTCCCATGTTTTTGATGCTGCCTGGACAGGTTAGAGATACCTGGCTTTTGAATCTTCACCTGTAAGTACTACAAACTGAGTTGGAATGGAACGGTGCTTAAATAGTGTGAAACTTGGGATAATTACGTTGGCTGAAATCCTAAGAACATTTAGAGGGGACTTCTCTCTCAACTTCTGTTTGTTGAAGGAAGTGGTATTGCAAATGTATCAGTAAGAAGAATTAAAACACTGAGTGGGCAACTGAATTTTTATTCTGAAAATAAAGATGTTTTACCTCCAAAATAAACTTTGAGAAAGCACAGTTAGCTAGAAACCCTTAAATATAATGTGTGTATGTCTGTGTTGTGTATAAACACACACAGGTCTACAGAAAAAGATTGTCATTTGAAAATATGCCATAGTTTAATATACCTACACTATGTTTTTGTAATAGCATGTACTTGATTTTGTGTAAAAAAAATCAATCAAAAAGTAAGAAGGAAGCAGTGATGAAGCAAATGACTACATCTATAAACCTTGTAACAAAAATATATCCTAAACCTCTTAAAGAAACAAGGAAATGAAACCTATGACAATGATATTTCTTTGATTTGAGTCTTATGTACAACAAGATTCTTATTTATTTTACTGGGAAGCAAGAAGAGAACCCAATCTGCAGGAATCGAATCTGAGTAGAGGAGATGCATGTCAGAAAAAAAGATAATTGATGGTAAACGTCAAATATTAAATCTTGATCTGGTTATTACCCAGCATATTAGCTATGTAAGTAGCTTAACAATTACAGCTGTGATTGACTAGGTGGGATCCAAAATCCTAAATATCAACTGCCAGAAGGGATAATTATAACACATTAGCACCTGCATGCTTAGACAAGATTGACAACTCCAGTCTAACATCTGCTTAATATCACTTTCATACTTTTCACATTTTTTTTCCTTTTTGAAAGGAGTAACAAAGATTTTCGTGGAGGATAACAATAACTCAGCATCCATGGTACACATTCAGTTGATTATAGCTGCTTGTTGTGTTTGGTCATGTTGTGAACTGACATATTTATAATTAAATAAAGAGAATTAAAATGGGCTTTTTGGGATTAGGCAGTCACAGTTGTGGTATACTTTTGACAAAATGTACCTGTCAGCTAGAATCATTTGAAGAAATCCCAACAAGTAGGCTGCTCTTCTGTTGGCTGGTAGGGCAATGCAATTCTTTTCTAACCAAATTGGATTTAAAAAAAAAAAAAAAAAAAAAAAAAGGTTTCCTAATGCCATAATTAACACAATTGAGAACAGAATATTTTGTATTCTGTGTGAGCACAGTAGGGTGTTATCTCTGTGAGAGGCTTACAAATCCAAGGTAACATTTACTCCTCCCTGAACAAATTCTGCTTACTTGGGCTGCATGTGTGCAATAGATTGTGTGACAGGCTTCACATGTGCCTCACAGGATAGCCTTTGAGTTGCAATGGTGGCTGGTACCCAGTCACCTTCCAGGGGGTCTGCACGGTACAGGTTCCATAAACCTCTCTATTGGTTCATTTCCCCATTTCTCCAAACCATTTTATGAGCCATCCTATTTTGGTGTATGCCTTGTTCAGTTCATGGGAGATACAAATGCCCCTGGCATGATTGTTCTGCTTGTGCCCCACTGAACAGTTTCCCTCTTTCCCCCACACAGTGGGATTAAATGGTGTAGAAGGCCTTGTGCTGGGCGAGGATGTGAAGCAATAAAATGTTACTTTGCTAATAAACATTCTTAGGTAATCAGCATTCATCTAAGTGATATAATCACTGCCATGTGTTTTACAAGGCAATAACACAACTCCTGAGTGCAAAAGTAAAAGAGAATTGATATTGCCTAATAAAAGGTGTGGAGGGAAATGATCGTATTATTATTACAAAGGAAGTTCAGTTAAGCAATGGCATCATTGCCACTTTGTTTTACCCAGCACTATCCAAGTACCAGAGTGGATAAAGTACAAGTCCTCCTGGTTGTGTCCTTGGTTCTGTGTCGGGCTAGTGGTGACAGAGGAGGCCACACGAACTGTTCAGTAATTAGATGTCACATCTGACTTAGGATGGAGGAAATTTGTCACAAAATAAATGACTGCCATAGTAAACTGCACTCTGATTGCAAAGAGTATATTTAATATATCTGTAATGTAAGCCAATTGATCCCCTAGGAAGTTTTTTATAATAACTAAATGGTCCATTGGCTAATTTTATTTTAAAACTTAAAAAAATATGAATAGATTTATTAGGAAGTGATCCTGTATGATTTTAGTCTAAAGCTGTATTCCCTGCCTGATCCTTCCTTTCTGTTTCTCTGTTTGTGTATGAAAGAGCTGGATCACGTGCTGTTATTGGGACATGTCCCTGATTTTTACTGGCTGTTCTGCCATTTGGATCAATAAAATACACAGCTATGGAGGATCTCTTTGCTCTTCCAAATGTATAGATCCAGGGTGGATTAAAAGAGGTGCTTCCCCAACACCAGTCATTTTATACAGCATATATTGGTCAGCGGGAGCAGCTGGAGTGCGGGTCCTGGGGAGAAGGAAGCAAGCCCCGCAGCCCCTTCTTGCCGGGACCTGAGTGGTCCTGGCTAGAAGGGACCCATGCCCTAAGTTGACAAAATCGACTTAGGGCTACCCCACGTCTACATTGGCTTAAGTCGATTTAAATAGTCGACTTAAGCCTCAAAGTCGACTATATACCAGGTGTTATAAAGTCGACTTTGAATTTCCTTAAGTCGACTTAAGCAGCTGCTTAAGTCGACTTAAGGAAACTGTGGTGTAGATGTGGGGTAATTTTCAAGTGTAGACACCCCCATAACACTCAGCCAATGCCTATGTTCTCTTCTGTGATGTGGTAAGTTGAGTCCATGGTATAGATCTTACTCCTTGGGTTCCCATTACTATGTTGGAACATGAAGCCTGGATCTCAAGAACCTTGATTTACTCCTCTTTAAACCAAAATTTTTGTGCTGCTCTCAATTTGAGTTGAATTTGTCATTTTATTCTAACTATGCATATGCAGACATTTATGACTATTCATATAGCTCCTGAACTTGGTAATAGTGGAGAAGGGAGAAAAGAGGCAACTTAGTAGCTGGGCCAAGTTCCCCTTATATTCTCTTTAATTCTTTTCCACTTCGGTAAGCCATGTCCCACTTAGTTCACAAAGGTCTCAACTTGATTATATATCACAGATAGCAGGATTCATGTTTTTTATGATACCTGATTTGAAAATATTTATTTCAAGTTCTCCTTGTGCAAGCTATCATGAAAAATTCCAATACACGCCAACCACCAGAAGATAAAAGAAATCCCTACTTATGAATTATTTTTTTAGTAAAGTCTGGGGCAAGGAGTATAGGATCCTGGCAAAGAACCATTCTTAGATCCATGAAGGCTTTTTCGGTTGCATCAGACCATTGTACCATTTTGGGGCCACGGGACTTTATCAGGTCTGTCAGGGGGCTGGCTCTAGAGGCAAAATGGGGGATAAAACATCTGTAGTACCCCACTACCCCGAAAAATGCCGTGACCTGCTTTTTGCACTTAGGCTGGGGCCTGTTCTATATGGCTTCCAGTTTGTTCAGCTGGGGTTTTACCACGCCCCTCCCTACAATATACCTCAGGTACCTGGCTTTGGCCAGTCCTACAGCACACTTACCTGGATCTGCAGTGAGACCACTTTGTCTCAGGGTGTTCAGCACTGCCTCCACTTTCCCTAGGTGAGACTTCCAGCCAGGTGTGTGAATGATCACGTAGTTCAAGTACACAGCTGTGTAACTGGCGTGGGGGCACAGCAGTTTGTCCATTAGGTGTTGCAAGGTGGCTGGGGCACCATATAATCCGAAGGGTAGAATGGTATATTGGAATAGACAATCTGGGGTGGTGAACAGTTTTCTTCTTTGCTTCCAGGGCTAGAGGGATTTGCCAGTATCTTTTAGTCAGGTCTAGGGTGGTCAGGTAGCGGGCTTTGCCCACCCAGTCCACAAGCTCGTCTATACAGGGTACAGGTATGCATCAAATTGCAAAACCTCGTTTAAAGGGCAAAAGTCATTGCAGAATCTGGTCATGCCATCAAGTTTTGGTACCAATACAATTGGACTGGACCACTGGCTATGGGACTCCTCGATGTCTCCTAACTCTAACATCTTTTCCACCTCTGCCTTTATTTCCTTCTTCTTGGCCCCTGGTTCCCGGGTTCATGATTATATGGTGGTACACCTCTGCTGTTCAGCCTGGTTTGGTTGAGAAAACATGTTGGTACCATTCAATCATTATAAAGGCCTCGGATTTTTGTTCTGGCATCAGATCGGGAGATATTCGTACTTTCTCAGGGTTCCTTTCTTCTTGGGCAAGGGCCACACATGCCTCTTGATCCTTCCAAGGCTTCAGTAGGTTTATGTGGTATATCTGCAACTGCTTATGACACCTTGGTTGATGTATATTGTAGTTGACCTCCCCCACTGACTCGATCACTTCATCGGGTCCCTGCCACTGGGCCAATAGCTTACTTCCAGTGTTGGGCACTAGTATCATCACTTGGTCCCCCAGCTGGAACTGTTGGACTGTTTCTCGGCAGTTACAGTGGGTCTGTTAGAAATTCTGGGCTATCTCCAAGTGTTCCCACACAATGGAGGTGACCCAGGCTATACCCTCCCTCATTTGTAGCAAGTGATGGATCACATTTTTCCCTGGTGTGGGCTCTTCCTCCCAGATCTCCCTGGCTATATCCAAAATGCCTCTGGGGTGGCATCCATATAATAGCTCGAAGGCGGAGAACCCCGTGGGGGCCTGGAGAACTTCCTAAATGGAAAACATGAGATAGGGCAACAGGGCATCCCAGTCTTTTCCATCTCGGCTCACCACCTTCTTTATCATGGCTTTGAGGGTCCTGTTAAATCTTTCCACCAGGCCATCAGTCTGAGGGTGGTAGACAGACGTCTGTAGGGTCTGAACCTGGAGCAAAGTGCATAAGTCCTTCATCACCTGCAACATAAATTGGGTCCCTTGGTCCATCAATATCTCCTTGGGGAGCCCAACTCGGGCAAAAATATTTACTAGTTCAGTCGCTATCACCTACGAGGTAGTATTTCGTAGATGGATGGCCTCTGAGTACTGAGTGGCATAATCCAGGATGACAAAAAAATTGGTGTCCCCGGGTTGTCTTCCCATAGACTCAAAGGTCAGAAGGGACCAATATGAACATCTAGTCTGACCTCCCACACAATGTAGGTCACAAAACCTCACCCACCCACCCCCTCCTGTAATGAACCTCTAACCTATGACTGAGTTATTAAAGTCTTCAAATCATGATTTAAAGACTTTAAAATACAGAGAATCAAACAGCAAGTGAGCCATGCCCAATGCTACAGATGAAAGCAAAAAAACCTTAGCGCCCAAGCCAATCTGCCTTGGGGGAAAATTCCTTCCTGACCCCAAATATGGCAATCAGTTAAACCCTGAGCATATGGGCAAGTCTCACCCGCCAGTCAAGAAAAAATTCTCTGTAATAACTCAGAACCCACCCCATCTAATGCCCTTTCGCAGGTCACTGGCATATCTATCACCAGTAATAAAAAATCGACAATTGCCAAACTAAGCCATCCGTTCATATCATCCCCTCCATAAATTTATCAAGATCAGTTTTGAAGGCAAGTATGTTTTTTGCCCCCACAACTCCCTTCGTAGGCTATTCCAGAACTTTATTCCTCTGATGGTTAGAAACCTGCATATAATTTCAGCCCTGAATTTCCTGATGGACAGTTGGTATCCATTTGTTCTTCTGTCCACATTGGCACTGTATTCAAATAATTCCTTTCCCTCCCTGGTATTTATCCCTCTGATGTATTTATAGAGAGCAATCATATGTCCCCTCAACCTTCTTTTGGTTACGCTAAACAAGCCAAGCTCTTTCAGTCGCCTCTCATATGGCAGGTTTTCCATTCCACGAATCATCCTTATAGCCCTTCTCTGCACCTGTTCCAGTTTGACTTCATCTTTCTTAAACATGGGGGACCAGAACTGCATGCAATATTCCAAATGAGGTCTCCCCAGGGCCTTGTATAACGGTACTAACACTTCCCTATCTCCAGTGGAAATATGCTTTCCGATGCACCCCAGGACTGCATTAGCTTTTCTCACAGCCACATCGCATTGGCCACTCATAGTCATCCTGTGATCAACCAGTACTTCCAGGTCCTTCTCCTCCTCCATCACTTCCAACTGATGCATCCACAACTTATAAGAAAAATTCTTGCTATTAGTCCCTAAATGCATGACCTTGCACTTCTCATTATTAAATTTCATCCTATTCCTAATACTCCAGTTTACAAGGTCATCTAGATCTTTCTGTATGATATCCGGATCCTCCTCTGTATTGGCAATACCTCCCAACTTGATGTCACCTGCAAACTTTATTAGCACATTCCCACTTTTTGTGCCAAGGTCAGTAATAAAAAAGTTGAATAAGATTGGTCCCAAGACCGATCCTTGAAGAACTCCACCAGTAACCTCCTTCCAGCTAGACAGTTCATCTTTCAGTATGACCCGCTTTAGTCTCCCCTTGAACCAGTTCCTTATCCACCCTTCTATTTTCATATTAATCCCCATCTTTTCTAATTTAACTAATAATTCCCTATGTGGAACTGTATCAAATGCTTTGCTAAAATCTAAGTAAATTAGGTCCACCTCATTCCCTTTATCCAAAAAATCTGTTATCGTCTCAGAAAAGATTGGGTTGGTCTAGCACAATCTACCTTTTGTAAAGCCATGTTGTATTTTATCCCAGTTATCTCGATATCCTTAAATACTTTCTCTTTCAAAATTTTCTCCAAGACCTTGCATACTACTGAGGAAAAACTAACAGGCCTGTAGTTACCCGGATCACTTTTACTCCCTTTCTTGAAAATAGGAACTACATTAGCAATTCTCCAGTCATACAGCACAACACTTATGTTCACAGATATATTGAAAATCCTTGGTAACGGGCTGGCAATTTCATGTGCCAGTTCCTTTAATATTCTTGGATGGAGATTATCCAGACTCCCCAGTTTAGTTCCAGTAAGCAGCTCAAGCTTGGCTTCTACCTCAGATATGGTAATTTACACCTTCACATCCTTCTTCCCATTAGCTATTCTACCTCTATCCCCCAAGTTCACCATCACCCTCATTAAAGATTGAGGCAAAGTACTTATTTAGCTATTCAGCCATGCCTAGATTAACCTTGATCTCCACCCCATCCTCAGTGTTTAGTGGTCCCACTTCTTCCTTCTTTGTTTTCTTCCTACTAGGTCCATTGCAATCCGCTCAAAGGGGACTTCAGTGATGGGTAGGGGCACTAGTGGGCCCCTCAGGTGAGGACGGGGGCTATGTAGCTGGCATTCAGGGCAGCTAGCGCAATAGCGTTGAACATCCTCATGCACTCCTGGCCAGAAGAACCTCCTCAGGATTCTTGCCAGGGTCGTCTCTACCCCTACATGTCCTCCAAAGAGGTGGCTGTGGGTGAGGCTCAGCACCGCCCTTTGGTGCTTCTGTGGCTCTAGGAGTTGTTGCACTTCTTCTCCCTGCATTTCTGCAACATGGTACAGTAGGTCTTCCTTCACTATGAAATATGGTCCTGGTCCCTGGATTTTCCCCTCTGTTGGCACTCCGTCTATCTCCACTACCTCCTTCTGGGCATTATCATATCTCGGGTCCTCAAATTAGTCCCTCGTGTTGGATTCAGCTGTCCAAGCCCAAGAGGGCCTAGCTCAGGTCAGTGGGGTTACTGTCATGGTCTGTCACCATTACTTCTGTGGTTGGGATGCACTCCTGGTCTGTTGTGCGGGTTTGTCTGCCCACCAAGGTAGGCTTCTGGCCCTGAATCAGGATCCTAGTCCCTAGGGCCTTAGCTTTCCTTCTCTCTGCTTTGGTCTTCCTGTCCATCCCAGGGGAAGGGAATAATTCTTGGTCAAATTTAGGGAATGCTAAAGGGTGGCTGCCTATAGGGGCTATTTCATGGGCCTCAGAGTTTCCTTGTTCCCCCTGGGGGAAGAAAAGTTTCAAATCCTGGGAAGTCTCTCCCGATAAGCACAGGATAGGGCAACTTAGGGACCACCCCTGCTATCAACCTTGTGCAACTTCCCTGTGTGTTAATACTTACTGGGAAAGTAGGATAATAGCTAACTGTACCATGTACACTGGTTACCCTGTGAGTTTGGCTTTGGTCAACTTGCTACAGTTCACCAATTTCCCTGAGACGAGAATTATAGCACTCTTGAATCCACTAGGGCCATAGTTTCAAGCCCGTTTAACTTCACGGGCCTTGTATATCTGTGTAGGGATACTGCAATGCCCACCACATTGAGTAGGCTACAGGGGTCTGTCCTGTTCCCCAGGTTACACTGCATGGGCTTTTCTGCGTTAGGACACTAGGCTGCTATGTGTCTGCACTCCCCAAATGCATAACATTTGAGAGGGGTTCTAGATATACCCTTGTCCTTTGGGCTGGGGGGTCTGACCCTGAATTTTTGGTCCAGGTCCCTTTGATCTGCAGGAACCTCTGGCTGGCCACCTGATTCTCTTGTTCTCTCCGTCTTCTGAACCCCTGAAGTTGGAGGGGGTCGCTTGGTATTCCGTGGATCCTCTTGAGGTGTTTGGGAAGTACTCCTGGCCATAAGTCAGTTCTCAACCAGTGCAGCGAGATCATCATATGAAGAAGGATCCGTCTGACTTACCCACTTACGAAGGTCTGGCAGTAGCCCTCTCGTATATCGGTCAATGACGAGAACCTCCAAAATCTCCTTGGGTCGCAGGGATTCAGGTTGCAACCATTTCTGTGCGAGGTGGGTGAGATAAAATAGCTGAGTTCTTGGTGCCCTTCCCTCCTGGAACCTCCAGTCATGATATCTTTGGGCCTGTACAGCTGTTGTTACGCCAGAGTGAACCAAGATCTCTGCCTTCAACTGGCGATAATCAGTTGCAGTCTCTGCAGGAAGATCATAATAGGCCTTCTGGGCTTCCCCATACAGCAAAAGGGCAAGTATGCTGGCCCACTGGTCCTGGGGCCATGCCTCACATGTGGCGACTCTCTCAAAGGTGAGGAGGTAGGCCTCCACATCATCCCCAGCTGTCGTCTTCTGTAGGAAGCTGGTAGCCCATAGCATGTGTGTCCCTTCAGGACCACGGGTTTGGGAGGTCAGGATCTTCAGCTGGTCCACCAGTTCCTGCAAGAGGGCATGATCCTGTGGTGCCTGGCTTATCAGCAGCTGAGTAGTCTCTTGCTGCAGCCGCAGGGATTTCTGCTGGGTGGCCATTTGGACCTGAGTAGCCTCTTGCTGGGCTGCTGTGGTGCTTTTACTATGTCTTCCATGGGGTAGCGGGGGGAAAGCAAATGCCTCTTGGTTGCTGTGCAGACAAATCCCTCCCCTGACATCAGTTGTGACAAACTGAGTGCTCTCTGTCCCCCCATGGGTCCTGCGCTTCAGGTTGTGGCAGCCAACTGAGGCACAGTCTCCCCTTCTCTAACCCCCCAGTGCTATGGATCCTCAGTCCGTTCTGCCCTGGGACTGGGCTCTTCACCCCACAGGCCACTGGGCCTGGGGCCCTAAAGCCCATCTGGGCAGGCTTGCCCTGAGTGCCTGTACCTCCTAGATGCTGGCAGTAAAGGCTATTGGGCAGCTCCCTCTGGCCCAGCTCTCCTCCTCCACTCTTTTTCACTCTATTCTCTGCCACACAAATTCTGCTCCTACCTCCACCTCCAAACACCACACCCAACCTCCCTCACCACCTGGCTGCAACAGAGACTTTTTTAACTGTTACTCCTAATTGGAGTCAGCTGCACTCCAATTGACTCCAGGCTCCTTAATTGGAGTCAGAAGCCTTGATTGGCTGGAAGCAGCCCTGCCTTAGCTACACTGGGAACAGGGCCTTGCTGAGCCTGGGGCTAATATACCTGCCTTCCACCACTCTCCTGTAGCTTTTAATCGGGCCCCGGCCCCGTGAGCCCCCCCGGCCACCCCCGCCCCATGCCGTGAGCCGGCTGCCAGATCTACAGCCGGCCAGTTTCCGAACCGCGCCTTGTAAATATCTGTACACGCTCGTGCTCCATACTATCCACTTCCTCGCCCTTGTGTCCCACCCTGACACCAAGTGGCGGGACCTGATACCAGCTGTGGAGGGCGAGGACCCCCGGTGGGCCAGTTTGTATTCCACCTTAACTCCACGGCCCGCCGGGGATATTTGTTGGCGGCTCCTTCATGGAGCCATGAGCACGAGCGTTTACTTGGCGCGGTTCACACTCCGCCCCGACACCTGCCCCTTTTGTGGCATGAGGGAGACCCTGGCGCATGTCTATCTTGAATGCGGCAGGTTGCAGCCCCTTTTCCGGCTCCTCCAGAACCTCTTATTGAGGTTCTGGCTGCACTTTTCCCCACACCTCTTTCTCTATGCACTCCCCATCCGTGGCCCCACAAATTCGCGGGACCTCCTCGCCAACCTCCTCCTGGCCTACGCTAAAGTGACCATTTATAAAACCAGGGAGAGGAGGTTGGCTGAGGGAGGTTCCTGTGACTGTGGGGCCTATTTCCAGTCCCTTGTTCGTGCACGCATCTGAGCAGAGTTCCTCTGGGCAGAGTCCGCTGACTCCCTTGCCACCTTCCGGGAGCAGTGGGCGCTGTCCGGGGTTCTCTGCTCGGTGTCCCCTTCCGAATCCCTCATTTTGAACCTTTGACCCTCGCACCCGTTCCCGTTTGTCATTTGTTGTCCCAAGTATTCAATTGAAGCTGGGTCTAGTGCTCCATCCCCTTAGGCTGGGGGAGGAGTTTTAGTAGCGGGCGGACTAGCGCCCGCCCTCCTCCCCGGTTCTTCAAATAGGACCACCCTCCGGTAGAGGAGAGAGAAGGAAGGAAGGAAGGCTGCATTGCTCCTGCTGCTGCCACTGCCAACATTGCTGCTGCCACCACCACCACCACTGCTGCTGGGACTGTCCCCACCACTGCCACTACCCTTGTTCCTGTGGGGCCTCTTTTCCAGCTGGCCTGTCTCCCTCCCGCCCCCTGCTCTGTGGGGAGGGAGGGAGTGAGCAAGTGAGTGACTGACTGGGCAGGAGGCCTCTCCACACCACTACCATCACCAGAGGAGGAGAGGACTCCTGGCTGCCTGCCTTCCTGCCTGCCAGCTGGACCCTCCTGCTGCTGCTGCTGCTGCTGTTACCACCACCACCACTTTCTGGAGCCTGCTGCTACTTCACCTGCCTGAATTCCATCCAGCGGTGAGGAAGACACCCAACAAGGACTTTCATTGGTGTGTTTGTGACTGCTGGGGGAATGCTTGAGACCATCTAAAAGCTGTGGAGGGGTGGCCTGTTTGAGACTGAGAGACTTTTGCCATCACTGCTCAGCTGGTGGTGGGGCAGTCCTTACTGCTGCTGCCTAAGGAAAAGGGGGGGAGTGGTGTGGAACCCTCTCCCCCATATTCCATCTAGCCCCCACCCCACCACTAGCATCACCATTGCTGCCACCCCTCCACTACTCCCCCAGCCACCGTTTGCCCACTCCTCACCCCAGGACTGCTGCTAGGCTCCCCTGCTCGTTGGACTTTGATGAGGCAGCAACGGCAGTGGGGACTAGGGCCTCACAGGCTACTTTTTTCCCTTCCCATATTGCCTGACCCTCCCCTCTCCCCCTAGCCCCACTTGGCCGGAGGGATCCCCATTTTTGCCTTGCCCCCCGGCCGGTTCAGTGTCCCCTCCCACCCGTGCCTTTTGTTACTACCTACTCTCTTTCCTGGCTTGCTCCCCTTCCTCTGGCCCACACCATCGAGGGCGCCCCCAGCTCCCTGGCCACCGGAGCTGCCCCTCCTCCTCCATCACGACCGTCTACGCTGGGCCACGTTGCCGCCCCAATGGGCATGTCTGGGACGGGGCCCATAGAGGAGAGGGCGCCAGCCAGGGAGGCCCCAGTTGTGGGAGAGGGCACACCCCAGGGGGTGGGTTCCCATCCCCCTGTCATCCCTCCCTTGTCCCTTCCCTCCCAGGAGCCCTTGCCTTCGACGCCCGGCTCTATCCCCGCTGGCCGGCCCTCCCATGCCATCTTGGAGGGCCGGACCCTCGTCAAGGGGAAGCGCAAGAAGGCCCAGGTCCTCCCCGCCTCGTCGGACAGGGAAAAGGCCCCCCAGAAGTCAGAACGGGGGGCTGAGGATGCCAACATTATCACTAGGCCTTCTATCGCACTCCCCGACGAGGCCCAGTGGGAGGCCGTGGCCGAGGGAACGGCTCCAGCAGCACAGGGGGTCAGTGTTGCCCCTCCATCGGAGGCCCTTGAAAATCCCCTTCCCGGAGAGGCCATGGAGGGAGCTGCCCTTGCCCCCCCCCCTGAGCCCGCCTTGCCACCCCCGCTCACCACCAACGGTGAGGTAGCCTCCGCTGAGGCGGGGGGGGGGATTTCAGCTCCATCTTCGGGGAGATCGAGGCCCTGGGTCTGACCCTGGTTGCTGCAGGGGAGGACGACCCTCCTCTAACAGCGGGCCTCGATCTGGGCGGCGATTTGTCTTCACTGCCCCCTCTCTCGTCCCGGTCCCGGTCCTGGTCCCGGTCCCGGTCCTGGTCCCAGTCCCAGTCCCAGTCCCAGCCCTTGCCCACTGTCTCACCCTTTGTCCTGGGAACGCCCCCGGGTTGTTCCACCTACCCGGCTGCGATCGGGGCTTCCTCTGTAGCCGCTGGACCCCTGGAGGCGACGGCCGGCCCCAAGCAGCCGGGCCCCGGGGAGCCGACCCAGGTGGGACAGCCTTCCCTCTCTCCCCTTGTTTTCTCCCCCCTGTTCGACGCTGAGGTTATGGAAACCTCCACGCCCAGCGTCGGTGGGGACCCGTCCCCAGACCTTCTCCTAAAAACCCCCGTGCTTGGTCGAGGGGAGCCGCACCCCAGTGGTTCGACCACTGAGGACCCTGTCCCTACTCCCGCCCCTACCACTGCTTCCTATCCTCCTCCTGATCCTACCCCTGTTCCCTCTCCCCTGACTCCCGTGATTGCCTTGACTCCTTCCTCAGTTCCCGCCCTTACTGCTGCCGCCCCCAGGATTGTGTCTTTCCCTATGCAACAAGGCGATTCCCGGTGGGTGGTATTCGTAGCCCCCTCCATCCAAGGGGCTGTTGTCTTCCCTCCGCCGCCCCCTCCCCCTGCGCCGGGGGTTCAGCTGGGTGACACGGCGCCCGCAACATCGCCGCCGCGACGGGGATCTGCGCCCTGTCTGTCACCCCCGGCTGGCAGCGGGGCCACTTCGGGGACCCGACTGGGGGACGGTCTGGGGCCTTCCACCCCAGACCCCCTGGCACTGAGCAATGAGCTGCGCTCGTACCTGGCCGACACTCATGGGGCCAGGAATCGGGTGCAGCTTGCCCTGCAGCGCTGGGGGGACTTCCATTCCGTCCTCTGGGCCATGAGGGCCATCTTAAAGGAGGGGAAGGGGACCGGGAGGCAGGACGCCACGGCCTACCAGAGGGCCCGTAGCTTCCGAGACTCCCTCATGGCTCACGGGGTGAGCCACGGACTGCTGCAGGGCCCGACGGGAGCCATGGACCGCCCTGCCCCTGAGGATCCTCCCCCCCAGCCCTCCTCATGGCCTCTGTCATCTATGCCACATTGAACGCCAGGGGCTGTAGGATGGGTCTCCGCAGGACCCAGGTGCTCTCCTTCCTGCAGGAGGGGGGGTACTCTGTGGTTTTCCTGCAGGAGACCCATACGGATCCAGCCGCTGAGGCCAGCTGGCGGCTGGAGTGGGAGGGCAGCATGTTTTTCAGTCATCTCTCCGCCCGACAAGGCGGAGTAGCCACCCTGTTCTCCCCCGACCTACAGCCCGAGGTGCTGGGGGTTGCCGAGGTTGTGCCTGGCCGCCTGCTGTACGTCCGGGTCCGTTTGCAGGGGCTCACGTTGAATCTGGTCAACATCTATGCCCCTGCAGCGGGCCCGGCACGGGTGCCTTTCTTCCGGCAGGCAGCCGCCTTCCTCGGCACGCTGGATCCTCAGGAGTGCCTGGTCCTGGGCGGGGACTTCAATCTCACCCTCGAGGAATGGGACCGGACGGGGACCGAGCAGTGCCCGGCCGCCGCAGACGTCACTCCCTGGTGGACGTCTGGCGCGACCACCACCCGGACGACAAGGTGACCTTCACCTTTGTCCGGGTGGGGGAAGATCGGTCGCGCCACTCCCGATTGGACCGCATTTATATCTCAAGGTTCCATCTCGCCCGAGCCCACTCCTCCGGCGTGCGGCCGGCCCCCTTCTTGGATCACCACTTGGTGACCATGAAGGCCTCTCTGACGGCAGAGAGGCCGGGGCCGGCCTACTGGCATTTCAACAACAGCCTGCTGCAGGACGTGGGCTTCGTGGCGTCCTTCCGGGAGTTCTGGCTGGCCTGGCAGAGGCAGAGGCCCGCCTTTCCCTCGGTGCGGCTTTGGTGGGACGTGGGGAAGGTGCGCGCCCAGCTCTTCTGCTGTGACTACACTCAGGGGGCCAGCCGGCAGAGGGATGCGGCGATAGAGCAGCTGGAATGGGGCGTCTTAGAGCTGGAGAGACACCTGGCCACCAGCCCTGAGGATCCGTCCCTCTGCGGAGCGTGCCGGGAGAAGCGGGAGGAGCTCCGTGCCCTCGAGGATCTACGGGCCCGGGAGCCTTTGTTCGATCCCGCCTCAATCTACTCCGGGAGATGGATCGCGGTTCCCACTTCTTCTATGCCCTGGAGAAACGGAGGGGGGCTAAAAAGCATGTCACCTGCCTCCTCGCTGAGGATGGCAACCCCCTCACGGATCCGGTGGAGATGCGTGGAAGGGCCAGGGCCTTCTACGCCGGTCTTTTCTCTCCGGATCCGACCGAAGCTGCTGCCTGCGGGGTGCTCTGGAATGAACTTCCCACGGTCAGCGAGGGCAACTGGGACTGGCTAGAGCTACCTCTCACTCTGGCCGAGTTCTCGAAAGCCCTCCGTCTCATGCCCACCAACAAATCTCCGGGCATGGACGGGCTGACTGTGGAGTTCTACCGCGTGTTCTGGGACGTCCTCGGCCCGGACCTCGCCATCATCTGGGCTGAGTCCGAGGAAAGCGGAGTGCTCCCCCTTTCTTGTGGGCGGGCTGTCCTGGCTCTCCTGCCCAAGAAGGGGGACCTCCGTGACCTTCGGAACTGGCATCCCGTCTCGCTCCTCTGCACGGACTACAAAATCATAGCCAAAGCCATCTCGCTGCGGCTGGGGTCCGTGCTGCAGGACGTGGTCCATCCCAACCAGACCTACACCATCCCAGGCTGTTCCATCTTTGACAATCTGTACTTGGTCCGGGATCTCTTGGAGCTAGGGTGTAGGGACTGTCTGTCATTTGCCCTCCTGGCCCTGGACCAGGAGAAGGCGTTCGACTGGGTGGACCACGGGTATCTCTTGGGCATCCTGCAGGCGTTCGGCTTCGGACCCCATTTTGTGGGGTTTCTCCGGGTGCTGTATGCCTCCGCAGAGTGTCTGGTCAAGTTCAACTGGACCCTGACCGAACCCGTCAGCTTCGGGCGAGGAGTACGTCAAGGCTGTCCGCTGTCGGGCCAGCTGTACGCCCTGGCCGTGGAGCCCTTCCTCCATCTCCTCCGGCAGAGGTTGACAGGGTTGGTGCTCCACGAGCCAGGGCTGAGGCTGGTCCTCTCAGCGTACGCCGATGACTTGCTCCTCGCGGTCCAGGACCCGGGAGACCTGGAGCGGTTGGAGGCTTGCCTGGCCATCTATTCGGCAGCCTCCTACGCCCAGGTCAACTGGGTCAAGAGCTCTGGCCTGGCGGTAGGGGCCGGGTGGCCGGCGGGCTCCCTCCCACCCACGCTTCAAGCCATCTGGTGGAGCGCGGGTCCGCTGCTCTATCTCGGCATCTACCTTTCTGCCACGCATCCCTCCCCGGATGACAACTGGCGAGGTTTGGAGGACAGGGTGTCTGAGCGGCTGCAGAGATGGACAGAACTGCTGCAGTGCCTCTCCCTTCGCGGAAGGGCACTGGTCATCAACCAGCTCATCCTGTCCATGCTCTGGCACCGGCTCAACAACCTGGTCCCGCCCCCAAGTTTCCTGGCCAACCTCCAGAAGACAGTTCTGGAGTTCTTTTGGCCAGGACTGCACTGGGTCTCTGCAGGGATCTTGAGTCTTCCCCTGGAGGAGGGAGGACAGGGCCTGTGCTGTATTTACAGCCAGGTCCATGCCTTACGCCTCCAGGCCCTGCAGAGACTCCTTTATAGTGCAGGTAGTCCGGCATGGAGCCATCTGGCGTGCACCTTCCTCCGCCGCTACCGAGGGCTCCGATACGACCGGCAGCTCTTTTTTATCAATCCGAGAGGTTTTCCGCGAGACCTCTCCGAGCTGCCGGCCTTCTACCAGGACCTCCTCCGGGCCTGGAGGCTCGTTTTGGCCTCCAGGTCCCTTGTGCCCACCGAGGGGGAGGACCTCCTCGCGGAGCCCCTGCTACACAACCCCCATCTTAGTGTGCAGGTGGCGGAGGCCCCCTCCGTGAGGCGGAGGTTGGTCCTGGCAGGCGTCACCAAGGTCGGAGACCTCCTGGACTATGCCCGGGGGGACTGGGTGGATCCCCTTGTGCTGGCTGAACACATGGGGCTCTCCACCCTTCAAACCCCCCGGCACTTACTCCAGGAGGTGAAGGCAGACTTGCCCCATGCTGCTCGGGATTACCTCGAGCAGGTCCTGCGAGAGGGTGCTCCTCGCCCCTCCCCCTCAGTGGTGGCCCTCCAGAGCTTATAATCAGGCCTCGGCCCCGTGAGCCTCCCCGGCCGCCCCTACCCCACGCTCTGAGCCGGCTGCTAGACTTGCAGCTGGTCTCTTTCCGAACCGCGCCTTGTAAACATCTGTACACGCTCGTGCTCCACACCATCCAGTTGCTCGCCCTCGTGTCCCGCCCCGATACAAAGTGGCGGGACCTGATTCCACCTGTGGAGGGCGAGGACCCCCGGTGGGCCAGCCTGTATGCCACCTTGACTCCACGGCCTGCCGGGGATATAAGTTGGCGGCTCCTTCATGGGGCCGTGAGCACGGGCGTGTTCTTGGCGTGGTTCACCCCCTGTCCCGATACCTGCCCTTTTGCGGTGTGAGGGAGACCCTGGAGCATGTCTATCTCGAATGCGCCAGGTTGCAGCCCCTTTTCCGGCTCCTCCAGAACCTCTTATTGAGGTTCTGGCTGCACTTTTCCCCACACCTTCTTTTATATGCACTCCCCATCCATGGCCCCACAAAGTCACGGGACCTCCTCGCCAACCTCCTCTTGGCCTATGCCAAAGTGGCCATTTACAAAACAAGAGAGAGGAGGTTGGCTGAAGGAGGTTCCTGCAACTGTGGGGCCTACTTCCGGTCCCTTGCCCGTTCACTCATCCGAGCAGAGTTCCTCTGGGCAGCATCCGCTGGCTCCCTTGCCACCTTCCGGGAGCAGTGGGCGCTGTCCGGGGTTCTCTGCTCGGTGTCCCCTTCCAAATCCCTCATTTTGAACCTTTGACCCTCACACCCATTCCCGTTTGTCATTTGTTGTCCCAAGTATTCAATTGAAGCTGGGTCTAGTGCTCCATCCCCTTAGGCTGGGGGAGGAGTTTTAGTAGCAGGCGGGCTTGTGCCCGCCCACTTCCCAGTTCCTTCAAATAAGACCATGCCCCTGTAGCCATCAGGCCTGGCTCTGTCACACTATATATTTTATTTACAAACTACTAAGGAATATAAACAAGAAAATTTCCTTTGGAAATGTTTATTGTATACATCATCTTTGTTAGTTCTAAGGCTATCATTAGCACTATCAAGTTAAAGGACACTATATCTCAGCTTAAGCTGAAAATGTGACCCGACTAAAATCGTTGTTTTGTCTTCTTTTGGATTTTAAATACTATTGTCACCAAGGAACTTGCCCAAAAGAATAAGACCTAATTGTTGGACTCAAAAAGGTTTGTGATTTCTGGCTACATAAGCAGCAGAGGAAGCATAAGTGAGTTGATGAATACTTTTCTGTGGATATAATTTTGGAAGGACTAGATTTTCATCAGTAAATGTTGGTAAATGTTGATTTGATTGTGCCACACACACAAAACCAATAAAAATATTTCTATTGACCATCAAAATTTGCAGGTAGGCAAAGTGAGAAAAGTGCCGCTTGAGAACTGATTAGAGTTTCATTTAAGTAAGTTTACTTTTTTGTATTTTGACCTGATGAGAATTGTCTGACCCTTCCTTTGGCCCAACCACTCCATAATTTCCCATAAATGTGTCAATTTGAAATCAATAAAAAGAAAAATGCTTAAAATCCATAATTTTGCACAACTGGGCAATTTTCAATAGATAAACACAAAAATGTGCTTAAAAATAAACTGATATAATCCATCAAAATTATTTTTTTTTTTAAATTGAATTCTGCCATGTCTAAGTAAGCGTGATCATTCATGGCTCATCTTAGAGGGTGCTCCAGTACCACAGTGCCCCCAGGCTCTATGCTGGAGTATTTTTCAGTACTGACTAGAAGGGAAGAATGCCACGTACAGAAGCATTAACAATTTGTCCTGTAGTGCTTAGGTTTTCCCAAGAAGTCTTCCATCCAAGCACTAATTCACCCTGACCCTAATTACTTTGTGGAATCTGATGAGATAATAATAATAATACTTAGCATTTATATAGTGTTGTACTCAGCCAAAGTGCTCTGTGATCTTAAGCTAATTTATCTGATCAGTGCGGGTCTGGAGGGGATATGGTTGTGTATATCATTCCCTCCCACACCCTCAAAGTCAGTGGCTGAATAAAGGAGGGAAAGGTTGTGACACAGTTGAAGCCTGTCATTCTTTTTCTGTGCACATCCTCACTCCCCATCTTCCCAGTTAAAATTCTGGATAGAATTACACTGTAGGGATCTAGAAGTTGCTACACCAGTTGAGACCAAAGATCAATCTAGTTTAATATCCTGGCACAACATGGTCATTGTTGTGCAAAAAGAGCACCCAGGATCTTTCTAAGGGGGAAAAGGCAATACGCTGCATTTATTATTAGGAAAACACAATTGTGTTAATAACTAATATTTAATACACACACACATTCACACACGCACCCCAGATGTTCTGCTGTTGATCATGTATAGTTACCAGGCTTGATTGTTGTTTGTGATTGTAGCTTGAGTTCGTGGCTGGTGTTCGCAGCTCATGGCAGCTACCTGGCTACCTGTACATCTTTCTAACTTTTGCTGTATCTGTTATTTTGTGGAGTTCTGCTAGAGAAACCTGCTGGGCATGAGGAAGAGCGGGGTCTTTGTCAGGCGCACAGCTGTGCACCGACACTTGTGGATAGTGTGCAGAACATTACCCAAAGCTATGCAGTCTTACCCATCTTTTTATCCATGGAATTTGCTGTGTCACACTGCCTCAGTGTACTGTATGACCATGAGTCATCAGTTAATGGCAGATATGACTTTGATCTTGTTTTTGATGTGGCTTTTTATCCCTTTCTTTGTAGGGTGGATTCTTCTTGCTTTTTGCAGGGTTTGATTGCACTGTTCTTCAGCCATCAAGATGGTGCCGGCAGTTTGTCATCTGGAAAAGTTGGCATTGGAGACTGATCCCATCACACACACCCTTCATTCACACATCCAAACTAAGTTAAAAACACATCTAAACAAAGTTTCCCAGCAAAACTTAGGCTGAGCAATGCAAAATGAAAAAAACAATTTAAAATGGAGTTTTGGTTACAATATGCAGTTACAAGTGAATGAATGAGCATGGTATTTTTATCCATGAATATTCCATATAGAAATTTCTGTTTGAAGCAATACTATTAGTATAAATTTATCTTTAGTGCTACAATTAGCAAATGCTTCAAAGGACACTGAGTGCCCAGTAAGAGACCATTGTACAATACATACCAATATTGGACTGATGCATGTACACAGTCCTACTCAGATTCCATAATGCTGAGGGTAGTAGAGAGTATATGATGGTTAGATTACTTAATGTACCTGAGGAGAGAGTCACTTACTCACCCCGTGGCAAATAATGGTTGTCTTACGTCCCATGCGATGCAAGTTCTGTCCTAGCTAGCTTACATGTGAGTGAAATCTTTATTATTCATTCAAATTCATTGTCTAATTCTTTTTTGCATCTTACTATGCATTTAGTTACCATAATATTGTGTGGCAATGAGTTCTTTACTCTTTAAGACAATTGTGTCTGTTTTACATTTGTTGCATTTTAATTTAATTGGTTGTCCCCATGTTATTACATTCTGAGAAGGGTCAATAGAATTGCATTTCTAAATATTCGTTAACCCTCACTGTGCCATCCATTATTTTATGTGCCTCTATTTTCTCTTCTCTCTGATCTGAATAGCCCTAATCTTTTTAATTCCAATCAGAAGATTTTTCATGCCATTAGTAATTTTGTTGACCATTTCTATATAACATTTAGATGAAGAGCAAAATTCAACATGATAATATAATATAATATTTTTGTATCTGTTGTTATCCCTCCCTTAAAACAGGCTAGTAACTTCTCTTTTGTGACCATATGCAGATTGAGCAGGTGTTTTCACTGAACCAGCCCCACTGTTGCTTGAATATTATGTTTTATGGTTGTAGTTCATTTAGAACTTTATAATGTGTTTAGGTAGTTTAAAGCATTCTTCAAGTGTGCAGGGCATATAAAGCTATAACGTCTATATATATATATAAAGTATATAAACTTATACACATTTTTGGATAATACAAAGCTAGGAGTGGTTGCAAGTGCTATGGAGGATGCTAGGATTAAAATGTAAAATGATCTAGACAAACTGGAGAATTGATCTGAAATAAATAAAATGAAATTTAATAAGGACAAATGTAAAGTACTCCACTTAGGAAGGAATAATCAGCTGCACACATACAACGTGAGAACTAACTGCCTAGAAAAGAGTACTGTGGAAAGGGATCTGGGAGGTCAGAGTGGAGCACAAGCTAAATCTGAGTCAAGAGTGTAATGCTATTACAAAAAAGGCAAACATCATTGTGGTATGTATTAGCAGGATTCTTGTAAGCAAGACACAAGAAATCATTCTTCCTCACTCCACTGTGCTGATTAGGCCTCAACCGGAGTATTGTGTCCATTTCTGGGTGCCACATTTCAGGAAAAATGTGAACAAATTGGAGAAAATCCAGAGAAGAGCACAAAAATGATTAATTCCAATGGGTTAGCCGTGTTAGTCTAGTTCGGCTAAACAAACTAGGGCTATGTCTACACTAGCTAAAATTAGGTCCAATTAGTTAGTTCGAACTAACTAATTTGAACTAATCTTAGTTAGTTCGAATTAGCTTAATTTGAACTCACATGGCCACACTGGAAGGTTAGTTCGAACTAAGCATTCATTTGCTTAGTTCGAATTGGCTATCCCCATTCATTTCAATGGCCGGTTAATTCGAACTAAGAAACTATTAGTTCGAATTAACCCCTTAGTTAATTAACCCCTTAGTCAACCCCTATTTGAACTTATTAGTTTGAATTAAGGAAGCCCTGAATTCGAACTAACTAAAGCCTCGTGTAGCCATGTAAGCCTCCTTAATTCGAACTAACTTGCCAGTGTAGACATAGCCTAGGAGTCTTGTGGCACTTTTAAAGATTAACAAATTTATTTATCGCATGAGCTTTCGTGGGAGAAAATCCCACTTCATCTTCAAGCGTCTGGCAAAGTGGAATTTTCTCCCACAAAAGCTCATGCAACAAATAAATTTGTTGGTCTTTAAAAGTGCCACGAGACTCCTTGTTTGTTTTACTAAAAAGATTACAGATCTAGAAAACATGTTCTCTGTGGGAAGATTGAAAAAAAAGGGGGAGAGGAGATTGTTTAGTCTGGAGAAGACTGACGGGGGGACATGATAACAGTTTTCCAGTACATAAAAGGTTATTGTAAAGAGGAGGGAGAAAAATTAACCTCTGAGGATAGGACAAGAAACAATGGGCTTAAATTACCGCAAGGCCAGTTTAAATTGGCCATTAGGAAAACTTCCTAACTGTCAGGGTAGTTAAGCACTGGAATAAATTGCCTAGAGAGGTTGTGAAATCTCCATCACTGGAGCTTTTTATGAGTAGGTTAGACAAACACCTGTATAGATAATGCTTGGTCCTCCTATAAGTGCAGGGAACTGGACTGGATGACCTCTAAGGTCCCTTCCAGTCCTATGATTCTATAAACTTGCATTTATTTATATTGACTATCAAATGCCAGTGCCTTGCACCTAGGCCATCTATTTGTCCCTGTCATATTTGAGTATGGTTTTTATAAACTGAAATAAATATTATTCTCATCTAAATGGCATGACTCTGGGGTAATAATATGGGCATATCCTTCTTCAAGATTATCAAAGTTACAACAGTAGTGTTTGTAAGCTTTCTCACCAGTAAGTAGAACAAATAATTCACAATGAATAATGTATCCAATGAATTTAACCTCTCTCTTTGTTTGTGACATAGTCATGAGCCAGACCATGCTTTTCTCTCATTTGTTTGTGGTCCAAGGCATTTGATGACTCTGAGGTTTTTTGGGTTTTTTTTTTTAACTCTGAACGTGTTCCTTGAGTGTGTGCTGTTAGTTGTAAGTTGGTTACTTGTGATTGGTCTGATATGGCACTGTTTCTGGTCTCTGTTTATGTAATCCTTTAAGCATTCTCAACTCAAATACTCACATGATTGAATAGAAACATCACTTTCTGAAAATACTTAACTTTAAAATTCACTTTCCCTGACCTTTTTTTGCCAATAAAACTCAATTCCATGAATGTTCACAAAATATAAGGCACAAATCCCTTAGGGCAGGTTTACACTGCTCACAAAATTTGGTGGCAGTTGCTAAGAGTTATACAAGATACACAAGTTTCTCTGTGTAACTCCTATTGACTTCGTAATTTCCTTTTAATGCACCATCTCCACAGCGCTGCACTGATGAGAAATGTATTCCTCTCAATGCAGAGCTACACTTTTTTTGGAGGTGGTTTTATTAGATCAGCTTCTGGATCGATTGAGCATATCTTCACTGCCACTCAATCAAACCAGAAAAATCTGACAGTGGTGAATTTGCCACCGTTATGTGTACATAGTCTTAAAAGTACAAACAGGGCTGAATCAACCCCATTTAAAAATGTGAATGGCTGTGAAAACAGTCTTGTAATATTCACTGAGCTCCTCTGATAAGGATAGGAGGCTGATTAGACTTCTAAGATGCTTTGGAGTTCAACCCAGACCAGTAAGGTTTTGTGCCACTACCTGCCCTGCAAACTCTGCTCTCTTAAATACTATGCTGTTGATGCTCACAGCCCAGAAAGCAACAGCTACCATACAAACATACAAGTCACATTCTGGCTTCCATTGTCCAGTTACTGTTTGCAGAGTGACACCAATGTACACCACATCCCAAATTTCCTCAAAACGATCTCCCTGTTCTTTCCTGGAACATTCACAGACGTTAAGTCCACTGCTCCTTTAAAAAGACAGAAACAGCAGCTTGTTATTTTGACTGGAGTTAACAATCACTTCAATTCATTCAAAGTTCTTGGTTGATTTAAGTAAAAAGTAAAACAAGTTTATTAAACAAATAGTGATAGATTTAAGTATAAGGGATAAAGATAAAAGGGTTACAAATAAAACAAAACAAAAACAAACAAACCTTCTTAACTTCAGCAGGTTACAATCTTTGCCTAAGCAGTTTCCTCACCTTTGTTCAGTTCCCAGAGACTTCAACTCTCTGAGCTGCAGGATCCACTTTTCTCAGATGTACAAGAGCCTTGGCATTTTCTCTCTGTCCAGTAATGGTTAACTCTGAAGTTCTCTCCCTTTTCTTTCTGTAGTCCAGTAAACCTTTGACATGCATTATATGAAAAGTAAAGTTACTTTTCCCTGCTGTGCATGGATGCCATACCGTCCGGTGTAGATACCATGCTGTCTTCTCCCCTGCTGGTGATTTTTACTATGCAAATGACCACTTCCTGCAATCTCTTATATAAATGAATAGCTGAGGGTCTTTTTCCCTTGTCAGGAGAAAACCTCTTTGTCAACTCCCCTGACATGACCAGTTTTAACATATTTTAGTCATGTATTTTCAGCACATATCTATAAAGTTCTTTGTGGGTTTACTGAAGTGCTTTTTTTGTGATGGTACACAGGGGTATGGAGTACCGACACCTTTTTTGCTGGCCCCGCTGCACAGCTGGGGGGAGGCAGACTTAGCAGGAGAAAGGAACATGATGCTGGTAGAAGAGAGGTGGTGCAGGGAGAAGAAGAATGGGAGAGGCATTTTTCAAATTTACTATCAAGATACAAATACCGGCACCTTTTCTTTTTTTTTTTTTTACACTGGTTTACTGTATATACATCACACAAGCATGTTGATGATCAGTAGGTTACTAGTTTTCCAATAATATATTACGTGCCACCTTTTGGGTATATATCATGACAATAGTGTGTTAGGTATGGTGAGGATGTCAGGCCTGACAAGAGTTGCTGACACAGAGTAGTGAACTACGGTGGGCCTCGGTGTCACAGCTCCACTCTGATTAAATCTTTCACCCCCTTATGCCTGATACCAAGAGTATCAGATGGTGATTGACAATGCTAGCACTCCTGAGTACCAACACTTTTCAAGCAGATAAATCAGTCAGTCATCTTATGCTAAATGCTTTCATTTATCAATCTTTTCAAAATTAGGCCAGCTCACTATAGTTTGACCCTTGTCCTCTGTTTCCACTTGACACTGAACTCCATGATTAGGAACACATCTTATTTTGGCAATTTTGTCCATGAATTCCTTCAGTTAAGAGCTGATCTCTTCGATTTCTTTATTGCCCTCAAATATCATTGGGTTCATCAGAGCTGCTTGAACTAAATGTGTCTGTGAAAAGAAAGTATTCCATTATAAATATAGTATATTCATGTTTGGAACAAATGCATCTCCAATATCTACTGTCTCTTTTGTTTCAGCATACAGTGTATTAAATTTCTTTCAGGAATGCTGAAGTGGTATTGCCTGCACATCAAACTTCACAAAGGCTTATGATGTCAAGGTTTGATGGATAGAGCTCCCCTATTTTGGTGCAGTCATCCCATCTCTTTAAGTGTTTGGAAATTCAAAGTGCCAACTGGCAGGTGTTTAGAACATATTATGTCTCCTTTGGGCCCTTTTCAAACTTGTAATCAGGAATTACTGTGAATCTTTATGTGTATAAGTTTCCTATAGTGAAAAAGTACAGAAATATTGTAGTTACTCGATCAGTTTATAAGTGCCTGCACAGAGAACATAAATTTGATAATAAAGGGCTCTTTAATTTAGCAGACAAAGGCATAACAAAATCCAATCTCTGCAACCTCAATGGAGACAAATTCAGACTAGAAAAAAAGGTGCAAATATTTAAGGGTGACAGAATTAACCATCGGAACAATTTACCAAGAGTTGTGAGGGATTGTATTTTGCTGGAATCTTTTAAATCAAGATTGAATGCTTTTCTAAGGGTTATGCTCTAATTCAAATAGCAATTCATTCAGGGAAGGCTTATGGCCTGTGTTATACAAGAGGTCAGACTGGATGACCTTAATGGTCCCTTCCAGTTTTATAAATAACCTATATCAACAGCATCACACAGGGAGTTCAATTTAAAATATTCCTTGACTTTTACAGTTGCATTTCATGATATTATACCTGTATTCAGGCCCCCACCCCAGTCAGGAAGGATAAACACAGGTAGCCCCAACCCAGTGTTCCTATGAGGTCTTTCACACCTGGAGAGGGCAGCTAATTAAAAGGGAGGCTCTTAAGCCAGAAGAGGGTGTCATTAAGGCAGAAACACAACAAGAATACAGAGCAGGGCCTGCTTACCCGGAAAGCTGCTGAAAAGCCTTGGCTACCTGGATCCTCTGAAGAGGTAAAGGGAGCATTGTTACTTTGTTTTGCTATTCATTAGGGCCCTGAGCACTTAACCTCCATCTCCCACACATTCATGGGTTTAGGAACCTAACCCCTTTTCCCAGAGTTTATTTATATTTTGCCTTCTGAAAGACAGTGGGTTAGGGCTGACTGGTTTTGGACTGCAGGATTATTTTGCTTGCCCTCTTTTTATTTTTGGACAGTAATCATGCTTTCAAGTGATGGGGGATGCTTCTCTTAGACTTGTAGCTGGGAGACTTCATCCCTTACTCCAAAAGGACACTATAGTGATGCTTTCAGCCACAGACGAGTGTCTCTGAGAAGAGATCCAAAGGTGTAGCCAAGTTAGTCAGTTCAGCAAAACAAACAAGGAGTTCTGTGGCACTTTTAAAGACTAACACATTTATTTATCGCTCATGCGATAGCTCATAAATTTGTTAGTCTTTAAAAGTGCCACAGAACTCTGAGAAGAGAGGCAACCACCCTTTCCCCATGGGGGCACTCGAGATATAGCTATGGCAAATGAAGGAGAATGCAGCACCCATTTTCAAACCCCAACGCAAGGGTAACTTAAAGGAAGTTTGAAAGCCTGCACACAGGAGAGACAGAATCCAAACAGCCTGTATCCAGAGCAGTGGTGCAAGTGGCTGATGGAGAGCCAAAGAAAGCAGATAACAGCAGTTTCAGGAGCAACTGCTATAGACAACCCAACAGCAACAGCTGCAGCAGCTGCTGATTGAGATGGTGGCCCAGTTGAAAGAACTGCAACAAAACCTGGCATACCAGCTATTGATGGGGCTACAGACAGGGTTGGATCCAGGTCCCTGGGGACCCTCCTCCTCCGCCCCTCCCCCCCATGGTGGCACCCAACCTAGGGCAGCCCAACCCAGCCAGCACAGGATGGGGGAGTCTGGGGCCCACGTCCCAGCTGGTGCTGCTGGGAGGCTTTGGGTTGGGGGGATGTCCAGGGCCCACTCCTGTCTGACCCCGGGATGGCTGTTCTGTCCGGCCAGGTCCCAGACCCGGTGGAGCACACCAGCCAGCCTGTGGTTGGGACGGCCAGGCTGACAAGTGGGGGGTAGCAGTGCATTGTTTAGGCCAGCTGGGTAGAGCTGGATTTTAGCAGGGTGGTGGGGCCCCCCTGTAACTCAAGGGCTGGAGCTGCAGCCTCTAAAGCCCCTGTCTTAATCCAGTCCTGGCTACAGCCTGCCAGATGTCCAGCAGCCATAACCATGTGCTCCGACCAGAATCGATGAAGGTGACTGAGATTGGGTCAGTCAATAACCTTGAAGCTTTCTGGACTCTTTTGAGCAGGTGAAAGTCACCTACAGTGGTCTCCAGAACACTGGGCCCTTGTGCTGGCCCAACACCCAACTAGCCTAGCAGCCTGCTGAGGGCTTGACACTCTGGCTCCATGGAATTACACAGTGCCATCCTGGACTTTCTCACTATCCATGAGGAAATGCATTGCCACTACTTCCAGACAGAAACATATCTATGCAGAGTCCAGCCACGGACAGTAACCCAAGAACTGAAGGCCTATTGCAGGCAGTGGGTATAGCAGGAGAAATGGACTGAGCTAAAGGGGCCAAGCTAATATTTTTAGGTATTGTAACAGACGTGTCTTTCACGGAGTGACTGGGGAGATTGAAGTGATCCTCTATAGGTTTTTGAATGTTGCCATATCTGATGTCAGGTTTCGGTCCATTTATTCTTTTGCACAGAGACTGTCCAGTTTATCCAGGGACAGAATATCATTATTTACCAGCATAGAATCCAAATTGCTAACCAGGTGGGAAGGGCATTTTGAAGTGGTTCATCAGGTTGGCCTTATGGACTAGGTGGAAAGAAAGCAGGGCCTCCGCTGTGAATCTGCCTAAGCCAGGGGTTGGTAACCCCCAGAACACATGCCAAACTTGGCATGCAGGCCAATCAGGATCCCCCAACTGGCCCTGCCCCCCGGGTCCTCCAGCGCGGCCCAGGGCTCAGGAGCTGGTGTGGCTCGGGGGCTGATGTGGCCTGGGGCTCGGGGGGCGGCATGGCCTGGGGGGTGGGCTTGGGGGCCCTGCCTCCAGGGACCCCAGCTGCCCCCCCAACCCGGAGTCCCTGGCTCCACCCCATTTTGGCCCCACCCCAGCACCTTCTGGGGGTGCAGTGGGTGGGGCTGACATGGGGACCAGCAAAGGTTGCAGACCCCTGGCCTAAGCCTTGTAAAACCAGAGAAGGGTCCAGCAGATCTGGAGCCTCAAGTGCCTATTCAAAAGCCAGTACAAATGCAGATGGGACCTGAACTCCTACCTGAACAAAAAGACATATTGTTGCAGCCTTCCCCAATATATTCTCTTCTGCCCCTGCCTGGAAGTGAATGGAACACCATCATGTTCAGATGGTCCCAGGACAGTAGGTGAGAGAGAACACTCAGCCCTTACCTTGGAAGATCATACACAGAGGTGTTGTAGGCTGTGCTGGATCTAGTGGTAGTTCAGGAATCCCAAAGTAACTGGCAAAGTCTCATCCTTATCCTGGAATCTGATGGTTTTGCCAAGTTACCTCACTAACAGATTTTTTTAAAAGGGCTTAGGTAGATCCTCTTGTCTATTGAATCATAGGAAAAAACAGCCTTCTTGACACTCTTCAAGTTTTTTTTTCACTTTGCTTTATATGCTTTTTGTCACTATCCCAGCCCTCCCAAGTGCCCCCCGGTGGCGAAAGTCTGAGGGGTGTAAGCAAGGAGGGCATCTCTGTGACCCCACAAACTCAGTACACGGCCCTTCAGGTCCAGGGCTGTATGGCCTAGTGGCCACAGAGTCAATAAACAGGCCCTTGGGTCAGGGCAGCACAGCCTAGTGGCCACAGAGTCAGTAAGCAGGGTCAGGGCAACACAGAGTCCTTGGGTCAGGGCAACACAGAGTCCTCATGGGGCACAGTGCCCAGGTAGGGGGCTCAGGCCCTCCCACTCCACTGAGCCCCAGCCCAGGGCCCTATCGGTGCCAGGGTTATGGCACACAGTCACACCGAAACATGCTGGCTCTCAGCCATATCATCCCCAGCTCCACAATCTGGGCCCCCTGGGCTACTTCCTACCCAAGCAGAGAGCTGTCCTCTGGCGTTGTCCTGGTCTGTGCCTCCTCACCTGCAATGATGGCTGCTAGCTTCTTCTCTGTAGGTGCCTGAAGTCCATCAGCCACAGTTAGCCTAGGAGTCAGCCTCATGGCAGCTGTTACAGGGTGCTTGCTCCCAGGGGCTTCCTCCAGGGTTGGTCTCTCCTACTGCCTGGGGCTCATACCACTCCTGGTCCTGAACTTCCAGCACAGGTCCTCCCACTTCACTGGTCAGCCTGGACTGAGCGGAGCAGTCTGAGCATGCCCAGCAGTGCTTAAGGTGTGGGGCTTCCACCGCCCACAGAGTTTGCTGAGCTTCTTTAGTGCAAGGTAAGTTCACCCCGTCACATGGACTAATAAAAGATGGTCCAAAGAAGATCCACTGAAGTAACAACTGTTAAAAGGCCTTTAACATCTTGAACAATCAGTGCCAGGAGCAATTCCTCTTCAATGCAAATTTCTCAAAGGAGTTCCTTTTACAGATGGACTCCTCAAATTTAGGCCTGAGTGCTGTACTATTATAGGTAGTGAATGGTGAGGTGCACCCAGTTCTGTACCTTAGAAGGAAGCTGTTCCCCAGTGAGAAGGCCTCCTCCATGATTGAAAAGTGGACTATAGGATCCCTTATGTATTATTTACTTGCTAGTCCTTTTTCCCTCATCATGGGCCATGTCCCACTGAGTGGCTAAATGTATTTAAAAAGATGAAGCCCCATATTAGGTGGTGGTACTTAGCTCTTCTATCCTATAGTTTAGGGCAGAACATCATGCCAGAGAAAACACAACAGTGTGGACGACTTTGCACAGGAAATCAGCATTGGATGAGGAGGATCCTGAGTTCCTGAGGAATAGGGCATGTGGAGGGACAGGTTGCCACCCAAGTCAAGAAGGGGATATAGCACTCCTCTAAACACAATTAACCCCAACCTGCTGCAACTGTCAGGTCTGTTGCACCTGGAGAGGGGCCACTCCTTAAAAGGGAGGATCCCAGCCCAATGCAGTGTGGTAGTATGAAGAAAGCAGATCAAGAGCTCTATAGACAGTCCTCCAGAGTAGGGGCTGCATATCCAGAAAGCTGCTGAAGAGCCTTTCTCACCTGGACCCTCTAGAAATGTAAAGGACCATTGATACTTTGCTTTTCATTAGAGTCCCAGGCTTTCAGCCTGAGCCTCTCAGACACTCAGGGTATTAGGAACCCAGCCTCCTTCACGGTCTATCTTTTGCCATGTGACGTAGTGGATTAATGCAGACTGCTTTTTGGGCTGCAGGATTATTTTATTTGCCTTCTTTTCATTTTTGGCTTGTGGTCGTGACTTAAAGTGAGGGAGGAGATGCATCTCTAATGCTTAGAGTTGGTAGATGGGTCCAAACTGTCTCTACAGTGATGCATTCAACCAGAGAAGGACATCTGTGATGAAAAAGACTCCAACCCTCACACCACTGGGGTCCCCTATAGGTACAATCTATGACAATCATTCATGTAATAAAGCCATCAGATATGTATATTGGATTTTAGTCAAGTAGTGTTTTTACATCCTGTCACAAAATCAGAATTAACAGGATTAATATCATCAGTTAATGGCACTATGCAGTTAAACTTCTTAAAAACACAGACCCTTTTTATTCACTGGATTTTTGTGATTTTTTTTTTGTTTGTTTGTTTTGGTTTGGTGGGGTGTTTTTTTTTTTTTTTTTTGGCAAAACCCCTATGGATTTGATCAGATGATTTCTTGATGGAATTGGCCCATTTCTTTTCTTCCAGTCAGTCAAGAAGAGTTCCTTTGAATGTTCCTTGCTAGCATGGTGACTAACCTAATATATGAGGGACTCATATTTTGCCAGCATACTGTCTCATGATTCTATTCTTTCTCCATAGCTCTTTCTTTATATATCAAAACATATTATAAGTGCTTTTTATTCTAAAACAATATGCGAGACGCATTCCCATCCTGTAACACAGAATAAGATAGTTTCGTGCTAAGTCACCAAAAGACTAATTCAGTATTTAAGTTTATTCCTTAAGTTTCTCTGTTACTTGTCATTGCTAATCTTATAGTGTTAGATATTGGAAACAAATTTGGTACAGATGATATTGATGTAAAAATTAAGTTAAATGCCCATTTTAATGTTCAGCCTATAACAGAACTGTTTAATCTATCAGTTATCTGTTAAATTACTTCATGAGTGAAAGCAATTGCATTACCAATCTATAATGCAGGAGTTTCTCAGTTGGTAATTATTGACCAAATTTTCATTCTTATTTTTCATGAGGAGGAAAAAACAAAACAAAATGTGTTGTATTCAGGTGTTTGATTTTGCTAATAAATTTGTTAATTGAATCTGAATAAGTATTGAAATGACTGCAACAAAATAATTAGGTAACAAAACCTGTCTAGAGCCTGGCACCATGCAAGTCCTTGATGCCTTATTCAGAGAGAGCCGCTGCGCTTGCACAAATGCTTCACATATAGTCTTCACTATTACTGTAGCATGAAACATATGGGGAGCGATCACAGAACAAAGGGAAGGTATGTCATCTGTCACTTTGCTTTAACCCTTATTAGTGGATTTTCCTTGTCCTAAATGAATGCTATTAACAGATATGTTCTGCGGATATGAAAGAAGCACAACAGTTCTGCTCTCAGCTGTGGCAATGGGACCATACGGCAGTAGATGAAAGAAAGGTTGTGATATCGGCAGTCCATTCCAGGTATGCATTTGGCAGTTTGATAGAAAGTAAACTACATGAATGAAGTCCTTTCTCAGTAATTACTCATTAACCCCATCACTCACAACATGAAGTCAAATGAGATTTGCCCGAATGGAAATGTCAAGATTTGGCACTAAGGACTTAACCGTCATTGGTCCTTGGGAAGTAGAGCCATGGTTCTGACTCAGTGCACTAGGGTTGCAACAGCCCCTGCACACGAGAGTGGGGACTACTGCTTTCCCTGGTCTTTATATGGTCTGTACCAGGGGAAAGATTTCTTAAGCTTTCTCCTTTCCAACAGAAAAGTCTGGCAAATTCTGAACCAAAACAATAGTGCAGTCAAATAGAAAGTTCAGTCTCATATATAATTAGAACCCAGGAAAAACCTTTTTGATTTCAGCTTTGTGACTGCCACCTGATTGTATCCCAACAGCATGAAAGTGCTTAATAAAAAAAAGGTTTCAAACAAACAAAAAATATTGATCTCAGTGTAGTGCCCTTCCTACAGTAACATTATTTCAGTGGTCTACTCTATAAAACATTTTATCTGCCAGTTCTTGCATGGAAAGAGTTCTCTGCCAAGTCCCACCCTCACCAGCAATCTACCTTTACTCTAGAGACAGCCTCCTACACTCCCAGGCTTCTCAAAACCCAATTGTACCTGTCTCCATTTGAGGAAATATTTGAATTCATCCTAAACTATTTGGCACATCTCTTTAAAGATGATATTACTGAACACTGAAGCTTTACTTCACTTAAAAGTTTCATAGTTCATACAAAGTTTGATCTCTTTTTCAACACTGGTGCAGTTTTAGAATACTGTTTAGTTTTCTGCATCTCTCTTCTTTGACATTGTTCTGTAAGTGCTGTTTTGTTAAGAATAATGTTTCTTCTGTCCTGGGTATTCTGGTATAGTTGTTCCATCGCCAAATACATTTTTTTTCTATGTCCACATGTCAATCAACAGCTTGTCTTAGACTAGCAAATGATAGTAAGTAGAACTAAATTAAGGATAACAGTTTTTATGCTGTCTAACTCCAAAGGGGTAGCTGTGTTAGTCTATTGTAGAAAAACAACAGAGTCCTGTGGCACTTTTAAAGACTAATAGATTTCTTTATCGCATGAGAAAATCCCACTTCGTCAGACACTTTGAAGATAGGAAACTTACAGAATGGGAGGAAATTAAATGCAGGGGAGTGTAAGACATAGGATCAGGTCAGGCTGTAACAGCAAATCAAAATAGGTGTTAGGATTCAAACACTGGGGAACAGCACATAGAGGAAGGTAAGGTCAAATCACCTGTTGTAATGAGAGAAAAATCCATAGTCCCTGTTTAAACCCAAGGCAACTGAGTCAAATTTGCATATAAGTTTGATTTCTGCAGTTTCTCTTTGAAGCTGTGATTTGTTATTCATCTGTTTCAACACAGCTATTCACAAGTCGTTAAGGGAGTGAGCAGGGAGATTGAAGTGTTCCCCTATTGGTTTTGTAGTGTTGCAATTTCTGATGTCAGATTTGTGTCCATTTATTCTTTGGCGCAGAGACTGTCCTGTCTGTCCAATATATAAGGCAGAGGGGCATTTCCGGCACATGATGGCATAAATCACATTGGTGGATGAGCAGGCGAATGAGCCCTTGATGGAGTAGGTGGCTTGATTAGGCCCTGTGATGGTGTCTTCAGTGTAGATATGAGGGCAAAGTTGGCAACTTGGTTTGTTGAAGGGATATGTTCCTGCTTTAGTGTTTCTGTTATATTATCTGTAGTTGCTGGTGAGTATCCATTTAAGGTTGGGGGGCTGTCTATAAGCAAGGAGAGGTCTGTCTCCCAAGGCTTGAGAGAGTGAGGGATCATCTTGTAGAATAGGCTGTAGATCTTTGATGATGTGTTTTTATGCTGAAACTTATCTGCTGATGCTACAAGAGAAAATGTACATGGCTGCATCAGAAATGGGAATCTTAATCAACAAATGTGTTCATGCTTATATTACTCACAGAAAATAAATGGTCAATGTGTCCCAGAACAATGTTCCTCAGAAAAAGCCAGTCCCTGGTATATACTCTGTTCATTAAGCTCATGTTCAAGATAAAGGGCAGTGATCAAAAAAAAAAAAAGTACAGCAGTAAGAAGTGCAGCAGTAGAGTATTATCTGTCAAAAATAACTGTAATCCAGTTGGAGTCGTATCACATGGGGTAAACAGATGGGTTGGTTTTGCTTAAGCTAGCATGTTAACACAATGAGGTCTTCTGGACATTAGTATAAGACAAATGTCAAAGAATGATAAGAACAGGGAATTTTTACCTGTCAGTCTTTTTCTAATGTAGAACAATTCATAATGTGGGATTTGTAAACATTTCAGAATCTCTGAAAACCAGACTATTTTTATTTAGGGGTCTAACTTCAAGCCCCAGGCTTGAAAATTTAGGCCTGTCTCTTCTTTGACCGACCTGAATAAATTTTGACCTAATCTGAATGGCAACCTTAAAACTGAAATGTAATGATCCTGAAATGGAATTGTCTCATCCAATGAGAGCATAGGGAGGCTGTAGTTACTGAGGAAAACCACCTGGTACTTTTTCTCACTAATTCATCCTTTAAACTCTGATCATGGGTGTCTAACTTGCATAATCACTAGAGGGTTATTTCTCAATAACATTGTATGTAAATTCCTGCATTCTGATTGGCTGTTAGCTGCTATTAACCAATCAGACAGGAGGGATTGTACTCTGTATTCTTATTTTTTCTATATGCAGTATCTCCTCTCTGACTCGATACTACAAACCATTTACTCTAATTGACACCTAATGCTGGTTGCCAAGATGCCTATTTCATTATTTATCCACAGTGGAACAGCTTCAGTAGGTGTGTCAGAGAGAAACCCATGTCAGAGTAACCCAGTGCCTGTGGTTAAGGGCCTCATCAGATAGAGAAAGGATGGGAACCAAGGTCTGACGCTTCATAGATGCATGCTGTGACCACTGGGCTAAAGGTTATAATGCTGCCCTGCCTACACCCTGCCATTTGGTGTGAACGAAGACACGTCTGAAGAATGCTCACTAGATCAAGCCTCATGGGTGAGATAGACAGGGCCCCACTAAGCTTCCCCTTTGTAATTCCCACCTTTATGAGGCTAAAAGAGCTAAAGTCACAAAGAAGCATTCCTAACTTTTAGGCACTTGGAAAAATCACTGGGATTCACAGCCCTCCATCTTCTCCCCTCCTTCCCCTCCCCCACTGGAAAGTTAGCCAAAGGAACATGTATCTTACCCTGGCTTGCATCACTCTGGGGCTTAGGCATCCAAATGCCTGGTATGGGGCAGTGCGCAGTCTCAGGGGCAGAAACATAGGTGCCCAAGGAACTTTTACTGAAAAAACTGTCATCGAGTGATTTTAGTCACCTGCAGGCTTTAGTGGCAGCTGAGTGGGAGTTTTGTGAATCCCAGTGGGGTCTGATTCTGATGCAGCACCTAAAGAGACAGAGAGGAGACTAAGTCCTTCAGTGAATCCAGCCCTAAGTCTCACTGAACGTTCTTGGAATAGGATTCACAATAGTAGTTAGGCGTCTAACACTCATTGATTACAGTGGCAGTCATGTTCTTAAGTACATTTGTGAATCCCACCCTTAGGCTATCTCTACACTAGGAAAAGTTAGGTTGATTATGTTAAGTCAACTTAATAAGGTCGACTTTAAGTTGAGTTAAAGTCGATCTTATTAAGTCGACTTAATAAAGTGGTGTCCATGGATGTGGATTAAGTCCACTTTGTTAAGTCGACCTAACTGCCCTAAGGTCAACTTCACAAAGTGGACTTAAACGTCCACACTGGGCTTAGGTCGACCTAAAGAAGGGTTAGGTTGACCTAAGGAGGCTTAAGTTGACCTAATGGGTGGTTCTTATTAAGTCAACTTAAGCTTTCATTAAGTCGACTTAAGGAATTTCTTAAATCAACTTAATGAAAGCCTGGTGTAGACGCGGCTTTGTTTAAATCGACTTAAGCCTCCTTAAGTTGACTTAATTTGCAAGTGTAGATGTAGCCTTAGTGCCTCGGTCACTTTTGAAAAGGTGATTTAGACTCTTAAGTGATGTAGGCATCTTGGAAAATCAACCAATCCTTCTATTATCAGTACTGGCTATTTAAAAGAATGAATCATTGTTGTGGCCATTAATCCAATTGTTCTAGATAACATATGACAACAATCCCAACCCTGTTATGTATCTGATTAGTGATATACAGTATCATTTGAAAATATATGACAAATCCCAGACTATCAAGCAAGGCTTGGCACATTAGAAAGTCAACACAATGATACAGTATCACCAGGAAATGCTAAGTTAATTAAATCCACAAAAATTAATGGCTCTAATTGGTTTATTAAGATTTCCAATACTCATAATTCAGTTATTGTTGCTTTGGTCTTGCAATGCAAGTAGAATAGATACAGAGCCCAGGCGCAGGCAGTGTGAAACCCAAATAGTAGTTTAGTAATAACAAAAAGGCATTTGCCAGCTGTTGTATTAAAAACCCGCTAAAAGAGTTGATATCAAACATATGCTCCTTCCTGGTCTGTGAAAAATGAGCAGCTGTTCCAAATTGTTCAAGCTGTGATCTTGAAGGATGATAAAAAGCACTGTAGAAATAGCAGGGCGATAATCCTTAGGCTTTCAAAGCCGAAGGCACCGAAATGGAAAAGATAGGACAAGAGCTAGATCAAAGGTGAGAAACGCATCTTAGAGCTGGAAACACACACACAGACAAGTCTGCATACACACACATACATAGACACTCTGTCACACAAATTTACACATACCAACATACACATTCAGCACTGAGGTGCACCTCTTCGAAGTTACGTAGGTGCTTACCACTCATCGATTTCAGTCGGAGTTAGATCCCTAAATACCTTTGAAAATCTGGGCATTTGGGCTCAATTTATACACTAAGGGGAGTGTAGTTCTGCACTGCAACTAAAAACTTGCAGTTGTCCTGTGCCAGCTGAGTCGGGCTCACAGGGCGTGGGCTGAGGTGCTGT
This sequence comes from Pelusios castaneus, assembly GCA_007922175.1. Lineage (NCBI taxonomy): Eukaryota > Metazoa > Chordata > Testudines > Pelomedusidae > Pelusios > Pelusios castaneus. The sequence continues at coordinate 14,771,036 of ML685801.1, read as the reverse complement.
TTCATGCAGTGTAGACATTTTGGCTTCATTCTGAGCTCTGGGACCTCCCCTTTTGCAGGGTCTAAAACCCAGACTTCAGCCCACGTCTGAACATCTCTACACAGCAATTAAATAACCCCTTAGTCTGAGCCATGCCAGCCTGTACTTCGAGTGTCTATTTGCAGTCTACGGGGGATGTTTTCCAAAGACCACTGACTTTCACTGGGACTTGTGGTCTTAAATACTTTAGGTGCTTTGAAAATTTCCCCTTAAATCTGGATCTCCGTGTCAAAATTTAAGTACTCAAATTTTAAAATGTTGGTCCTGTAGTGATGATAGTCATCCAAGTTTGAAAATTGGGCTCGAGTGTCCTAGGAAATAATTATCAAGAAGAAATGAAATACTTATTCCAGTTCCTCCCTCATTGCAGAATTCTTCAATGCATTTTCATGCATTAATTACTCCTTCTAAAGATATTTCCCTATCTTTGTTTAGATTCTTAGATCCCAGCCAGTACTTACTAGCTCAGTCCTGTAGTGCCTGTACTCTCTATGACTTTCTAAAACTTTAATTCTTCAGTGAGGTACCCTCTCCTTCTTTTCCTTTGCAAAGATGGCAGTCAATTTTGTTGTGTTTTCTGACCTTTATGAATAATTAAGTTTGCTCTCTACCTTTCCTTTGCCCTCTATTCTTTCTTCTTCTGCTATTTTTTATACAGTGTTCAGAGCCCCTCACAATATTTCACATGTGGCCTCATTCATAATTCCCACATGCAGAGTTGGAATAACTTCATCTGCCATATTTTTGTTCCCACTCTGAATCAATGCTACCATTTTTATTAGTCATTGTATTGAAGCTTTTTGATCTTTATAGGTCATTAGCTCCAGATTCTTATTTTGCTCAGTATTTTGTACCATATGATTATTTAGGGCAGAAGCCATTTTCTTATTTGTGTCCCTAACCTCATTATTTTATGTTTCTCTACACTTAATTTCATAAGGCGCTTATCTTCCTTTGGGTCCATTCTATCTGAATTGTTCTGACTTTTTTGCCTTCTTCTTCCTGTTGATTGCCCCTTCTTTGTATGTATCATCCACAAATTTCATTTCCTGAGTGTACACCCTCTTCCTGGGTCAAAACAGGTCCTAATACAGAGTTAAGTGGTGTTCTGTTAGCTGCATCCTTTCAGAACACATTGTTACTCTTCACATGTGCCTTTTCCCTTTGCCGTCATAGCCAGTCTTTATCAATTTATATAGGTCTGAATCTGCAGCACATTTAATGACCTTGTAGAATAAATTGCAGTGTTGCATTAATCTTCTGTAAAGTCCAATTACATTTTGTTGATAGTTTCTCAATTACAACTCTTTTTGTTACTTCCTTAAAGACTCATTAGCTATTATTTTTTAATTATTTCTGGTTATCTTTGTTTAAACCTTTGAAGGCTTCGGATATATAGTTGGGTTGGATTCCTCCCTGACACCCATATAAATCTGGACTAACTCCACTTAAATAAGCAGAGGTGTACACAGTGTAAAACCAGTCTGAGATTGGAAAGAAGCCACTATGCCAGTGCACATGCGTGTCCATAATATACTGTTGGGAAACAGGACGGTGTTTGTGTGCGTCATATATTGATAGTATACTAAGATATGAAGATTTTATCACCATGAGTTTGGTTTGGCAACATTGAATCATGAATCATGCCGGTGTCTTCTGTCAGTTAATTACTTCTGATGTCTCTTAACAGTCTTATAGTCTCTTTCATTGACATCTTACTTCATTATGCCTTCTAAATATATTGCATGTTTTCTTATTCACTGCAGGGAGGGGCTGACTTTATGTACCTTTCACGATTATTTCTCCAGCCAATGTATAAGGCTAGACTAAAGGTATGATCATTTAACATTCATTAATTTGCCTTTAAACATCTGAAAAGGATTGATGTCCTTTGCTCCTCATTTATCTTTCCAAATCTGAAGGAATTGTCTGTTTTGCCATCTTGCTACACCACAAAATAAATAATAAAAAATTCACAGACTGGAGTTAACCATTGTGTGGAAGTTTTCTTGGGGTAAGAGGACAGAGGAAATTCCATGAAAGCAGCTATTTTCATGTAATAATTGACAGTCTTTTAATAGTCTCATGGGGCTGGACCCTCAGCTGGTATAAACCGCTATGCTGATTTAAACGCAGCTGAGGGTCTGACCCATGGACTCTTTCCCTCCATTCATTATTATTTTATTCTGAATCAAAACTGAATTATACATTTCTATAGTCAGAGGGGGTATGGGAATAAAAAGGAGCATATATTTAATTTTAAATACCTTATTCCCTGCTGAGGGCTTCACAATGCCTCCTCTCTGTCTTTTGGATAGTCCGTGCCTGCAAACAGCTAACCATGTTCATATATTGTCCTGTACAGAACTGACAACATTGTACCCAATTTTGAGAAGCACTCCATATTGGCCTAATTCTTCTGCCTTTGAAATCAAGGAGCATTTATCTTGACTTAAATGGGAGTAGATTTGCCAACAGCTTAAATAATAATAAGTAAGAACAATCAGATTATGAGTAGGTTTAACGTCTTCATGCTGTGTGACTTTGGAAGCTTAAGTCTCCTCTGACACTGACCTAAAGCCATTGGAAAATGTACTGCAGAACAAGAGGATTTCATTGTAATAGTTTCTGGTTGATTTCTTTGATCAGCTTGTCTACATGGAGAACACAATTATACAAAAGACCACATTTCTGTTCTTGCAGATTCTACCTCAGTTTTTCTGAGTTCATAGAATCATAGATTAGGGATGGAAGTGACCTGAGGTGTGGTCATCTAGTCCAACCCCCTCCTCAAAGCAGGACCGATCCTAATTAAACCATCCCAGCCATGGCTTTGTCAAGCCACACTGTAAAAACCTCTAAGGATGAAGAGTCTGCCACCTCCCTAGGTAACCCATTCCAGTGCTTCACCACCTGCCTCATAAAAAAGTTTTTCCTAATATCGAACCTAGGCCTTCCCCACTGCAACCATCTGTCCTTTTTTGTGATCTACTACAGCTGAGAATAGTCTCGTTTCATCCTCCCTGGAGCCCCCTTTGAGGTAGTTAAAGGCAGCTATCAAATCCACCCTCTTTCTTCTCTTTTGCAGACTAAACAAGCCTAGTTACCCCAGACTCTCCTCATAAGTCATGTGCTCTAGCCCCCTAATTATTTTTATTGACCTCCACTGGACTGTCTACAATTTATCTACATCCTTTCTGTAGTGGGGGGGGCAAAACAGGACACAATACTCAAGATGTGGCTTCCCTAGTGCTGAATAGAGGGGAATATTACTTCACTTGATCTGCTGGCACCACTTCTACTTATGCAGACCAATATACTGTTAGCCTTCTTGGCAATAATGGCACATTGTTGACTCATATCCAGCTTCCTGTCCACTGTAGTTCCCAGGTCTTTTCTGCCGAATTGCTGCGTAGCCAGTTGGTGCCCGATTTGTAGAAGTGCATAGGAGTCTTCCATCCTAAGTGCAGGTCTCTGCACTTGTCCTTGCTGAACCTCATCAGATTTCTTTTGGCTAAATCCTCTAATTTGTCAAAGTTACTCTGTATCCTATCCCTGCCCTCCAGTGTATCTACATGTTCCCTCAAACTTAGTGTCATCTGCAAACTTGCTGAGGGTACAATCCACTCCATCCTCCAGATCATTAATGAAGATGCTGAACAAAACTGGCCCTGGCACCAAACCACTGGGGCACTCTGCTTTTTGCCAGCTCTCAACTAGACATGGATCCATTGATCACTAGCTGTTGAGCCCTACAATCTAGCCAGCTTTCTCTTCCCCATATGGTCCATTCATCCAACCCATACTTCCTTAACTTGCTAATAAGAATACTGTGGGAGATCATATCAAAAGCTTTGCTAAAGTCAAGATATATCATGTCCACCACTTACCCTATATTTACAGAGCCAGTCATCTCATCATAGAAGGCAATCAGACTGGTCAGACATGATTTGCCTTTGGTGAATCCATGCTGACTGTTCCTGATAACTTTCTTGTCTTCCAAGTGCCTCGAAATGGATTCTTTGAGGACCTGCTCCATGATTTTTCCAGGGACTGGGGTGAGGCTGACTAGTCTGTAGTTCCCCAGATCCTCCTTTCTTCTCTTTTATTTTTGAACATGGGCACTATATTTGCCTTTTCCCAATCATCTGGGACCTCTCTCAATTGCCACAAATTTCAAAGATAATGGCTACAGCTCTGCAATCACATCCGCACCCTCTGATGCATTGCATCCCGCCCCATGGATTTGTGCATGTCCAACCTTTCTAAATAACCTTGAAGCTGTTCTTTCTGCACTGAGGCTTGCTCACCTCCTCCCCATTCTGTGTTGCCCAGTGTAGTAGTCTGGGAGCCGAATTGTCTTTGAAGACAGAGGCAAAAAAAGAATTTAGTACTTCAGCTTTTTCCACATCATCTGTCACTAGATTGCCTCCCCCTTTCTGTAAGGGGCGCATACTTTCTCTGATCTTCTTGTTACTAACATACCTGTAGAAACCCTTCTTGTTACCCTTTAAGTCCCGTGCTAGCTGCAACTCCAGTTGTGATTTGGCCTTCTTGATTTCACTTCTGCATGCTTGAGCAGTGTTTTTCATGAAACCCAGAAGGTATGAGTTAGGTCGCATTCAGCAGGTGGCTCCTATATGCCTGCCTGTGTTAGAATTTTAAAAGTAATGACATGACACCCTCGACTAAATCTCCTGTTGTCACCATAATGCCTCTTGTAGTCCACTAATACAGGTAGTTTAATCTAGGCACTTGACTGTGTTGTAAGCAATAAGTGTCTGTCTAGTGATCTATCACACTTTACAAGGGATAGAAACTGTGTAAACTGACATTGCACAGGTAAATGTCAATACATCCCAACATCTGCTATGCAGTGGAATTATAGTATCTCAAATGCACATTGTCAGCTTCCATGGTCTTTTAACAGGCTCCTAATAAGCACATTCATTTATCTCTGGTTGATAAATTTATTGGCCTACATTTTTTTAAAACAATCTCCATTTTTCTGCCTATAGTTGATTGTGAATGCAAAATTTGAGGATGAATCACTATGTGATGGGGTGATGGATTTTCTTAAATTAAAAATTGGAGCTCAGCAATCATACTTTGCTTTCTGCAGGCACCAGTTAACCACTACATTTTCAAACACATGGTCTTTGATTTTGGTTTCTCTCTTTCTCACTGACTGTTTGGTGGTTTAATCATTTTGTACTTTTTTTTTTCTTTTCTTAAGAATGTTCATATCCTTTCACATACTCAGTGCTACTGCTTCATCTTAAAATTTTAAATGTACCCTCCTGTAAAGAAAAGTTAATTGTATATAAATTAGTGAGTTATATTTATTTACACACTGGCTTTACCCCATGTGTGAGGCTAGGGTATGGTTTGCATGGATATACCCTGCCCTGCTTCAAGATTAGAGAATAGTATTTAAATTGATAAAGTATAAACAGGTGCACAGCTTGTGCTCTGAGCACCTATCCCATAAGTTAAACCATACAAAATAATACAAGTAGAAAAGGACTGCCCATGAATATAACTACCTTAACTTCGTACCCCACCATTTCCTCAATAGTTTGTAAAACTATAGGCTTTCCTATCTCTGTCATTAGCTGTTTCCTCTGAAAAATATGTTCTTTTTTAAATTTGCTCTAAACAACTTACATATCTTACTTTTAATCATATTACTGGCCCAAATGTTGAGGTCTTTACTCAGCTTAACTGAAAAAAACCCCAAACAACTGAGAAAAGACCTCAGGATTTGAATGAAGGCTAAATGATACATCAGAACAGCTATACTTGGTCAGGCTAGTACCCCATCTAGCCCAGCATCCTATTTTCTGAGAGTGAAAGTGGTACTTTACGTCACAAATAGTCCAACAGAAATCGGTGATGCTCTAATGGAATATGGCACTATTCAGCATGAGGAAGGATGGCAGATTCTGATCCTAATGAGACGATAAATCATGATGGTTTACCCATCAAAAATGAGAACCATAATTTATTCAGCTGCTGCAAGATAATTGCCCTTGCTGCCCTGCATGTGCCTCTTGCCTAGATGGACAACAGAGATAGTGTCCCTCTTCCTGCATACGTGTGGAATGGTCCAAACCTAGACTATTTGCACCTTCTAATGGCCCAGCCAGCACAACTGAACTGGTATAGAGGAGGAAATAATCTGTGCATGAAAAAGGGCTGATGCAGGTTACTTCTCCCTCACAGTAAGGAAAGAACCAAATTCCCAAATTGTTCTCTGGGCTGCCGCTATGTCAGCTCATTTATTCACTGCCCCTTACCCAAGGTACATTGTATTGTTACAATCTAGTCCTCTATGGAAAATCACACTGTACAACTGTAATGTATTTCTCAAATCACTTTTTCCTCTTAAAATAGGTCTCTTTGCCAAATCTGTGACTGAGATTTACCAGATTTAGAACACAGCAATGTTCCTACCTCCCAAGGTTTAAAAACGGCAAGACATAACAAACAAACAAATCCATGGACTTTTAAGTGCATTGGAAGGACCTAATTTGTAGTGTCCTTCAAACTGCCCATAGTTTTTAAGGTTTAAGGCTTTTCACACAATAGAACGGTTATGGCCTTTGCTCCTAATTCACAAACACAGTGAAGTGGCTGCAAAGCCAGGAGAAGAGTAAACAAAGAAAGAAATGTGTACAGTTGTGGCACACTGCAATGCATTGCTACTATTCAGCGATATTCAACAATGTTCTTCACGTTTTAAGTCCAAAAGAGAACAGCATTAATGATAAGAGACAGTTCACCAGCAAAATGACTTGCATAAGAATATGACCAGATTTTCTGCTGTCATGTTAGCCAGCATTTGAGGCAGAGGTACAAAAATTAACAGGCTAGAGAGCTACAACAGTCAGAAATCCAAGGCCTTTTTAAATCAAGTCCTGCAGTTGCCAAGCATAATCTGCAAATGGCCTTAGATGATGGCTCATTATGCTGTGAAAAAGCAAAGCAAACATATGAAGCAATGCAAATCATCAGGAGCAGATGATGCCAAATTAGTAGTAAAATTCTCCTTGCTCTTTAGCTAAGAGAAAATTATCTGTATGACAGCGGAGTTATAAATCATACAAGGACTGAACTTAAAAGGAGACAGTACATACTCTTCTACCAAAAGAGTGTATTTAGAGTAATTTAGATTATAGAGGCAAGTAACATCCAAGTTTTACTGAGAAAGAAAAATATCTCATTATGACACATGATTTCCCCCTGACATCTGATTTCTGTGAAATAGAAAAAAACAAAGAAAAAAAAGAGGAAGATAGATATTTAAATAGAGCAATGGTATGTAATGGTAATGAAGCCAAATAACTGCACCAAAACTTACATCATTTACCATTAACAGCCAGTGGTCCCTTTGCCAACTCTAATAGACAGTACTTGATTTACAACACCATTTTCCTATCCTCAGACCAGGATATAACTTTCATCTATCACATACTACTATGAAGTAATTGTTAGTAAATGTTGCCTCTTCAATGATGACCATGGTACATTGACTCTCAATTTGATTTGGAAAAAGAATAAAGTCAATAAAATTAGGGAAGATGAAATTAGATTGTAAGAGCCCAGTTCCGTGTCCATTTAAGTGAATGAGAAACTTACAGTTAACTTCATTGCAACTTATGGTGTAGTGGATTCCTCATCACTGGAAATCTTTAAATCAAGTTTGGATGTTTTTTCTGAAAGATATACTCTAATTCAGTCACCACAATTAGACTTGAAGCAGCCATTAATTCATAGAAAGTCCTATGCCCTGTGTGATGTAGGAGGAAAGACTGGATGCTTATGATGGTCCTTTAAGGCCTTCAAAAGTCTATGACAAACTTAAGATTTTTTGTGTCCAGTTTTTTTTCTGGGCACAGAACAAACTCTACTTTTTAGAAAGGGACCAGGATTCTGTCCTATAACCCATCTCATCACAGCAATAGGGGTACATCCACACTGGAGCCTTAAGGATGATTAAGTCGACCTGCAGACCGCGGCATCCACACTGGGCACTTATTAAATCAACTTAAGCGCTTCCTTAAGTCAACTTAATAACACCACTTCTGAAAGTCAACTTAAGACTTAAGTTGACCTTATTAAGTTGACTTAAGCCAGTGTAAATGAGAGATAGCCCTTAAGTCTACCTAATTGGCCTCCAGGCCCCCTCACAGAGTTCCTGGCCACTCCTCCATCAACCTAGCACCTGCCAGTGTGGACGCAGGGTTTTGGAGTCTCTAAATCAACTTAACAAGGTTGACTTTAAGTCAATTTAAAGTTGACCTTGGTTAAGTCGACTTAACAGAGCCTCCAGTGTAGACGTACCCTTGGTGACTATTAGTGAAGTTTGCTATGCTCATCTGAACCTGTCAAAAAATTCTACTACCATAACTTGGATTTCAGCTACTGTAACTCACAGTTATAATTACTCTAATTAGCACCTGGTAATAGCACTCAAAATATTTGGCTGACATAGTTTTACAGGACCATCAGTTTTTCAGCAGAACGCCCCACTAATATCCACAAGAATGAAGTGCAGTAAGAATATTTAAATAAACAAAAATATAAAATGGATGATCTTGTAGAGATATTAAGCACTTTCCAGTCAATGTCTATAAAAGCCTTGCAAAAATTATAAAAATACTTCCACTGACTGTTTTGCATGGGAGTCTATTAACCTCTAATAATTTGTAAATAAGTATATATATTATTTTATCCTTTTAATATCTACATAATCACAAAATAATAGATCATTTTTCAGAGAGAAAAATGTACATACATATTATATTACATACAAGATGAAAAATTGCAAATTGAAATTTGTAATATTTATAAGTTTATATTCAATGTGAATATTATTTTGCAAATAATAGTAATGTGAGAGAATTTTATACTGAAAAAAGTCAATTTGAGAAATGAGATTGACATGGTAACTGTGTATGGAGAGTCCCCTGATTGCTTTTCATGTTGTTGAAAGTTGAGATAGCGTTTGGGTCGTTGGTGACCTGACATCTGTCAGGTATAATAGACCTCTCTCTGTTCACACCAGTTTGTTCAGCAGTTTGCACCACAAGCAAGATTATGTAACAAGCATCTGCCCATGTGAGAAGTAAAGTACCTATTTGTTTCTGATGTGTCATATTTATATTAAGTTGTTACATTACACAACACTGTAAGTTGATATGATTCAATAAAATGTTATCACTGATGGATGGGAGATAGAGGAAGAAAGAAAAGATACATAACACATTAAAGGATATGTGACCTTTTGGGTGTTGGCATGGAGGGAAGTGTTGCCTTTAGGTGCAGATACAGTGGCACTATCTGGCTGCATCTTTCTGTTTAGGATAAATTTTCTGTAGATACTTAGAGGAAAACATATAACTATGTCTATATACTGGCAGGGGTGGAATGATTCATTAAAGTGGTTCATTCATAAGTGTTAGTGAAATCTAATATTTGTTATAATTTTTGGGACAGGATGCTTGGATATAATCAAACATCAGGGAGATGGAGTTTTCTTCTAGCTGTGTCTCTGTGGCTATGTCTACACTAGAAAAGTTAAGTCGACTTAATTTTTCTAGTGTAGACATAGCCCCTTTTTGACCTTATTAAGTTGACTTAACACTTTAAGTCAACTTAATAAGGTCGACTTAGGCATTAATCCCTGTCCACACTGGCTTAAGTCAACCTAAAACAAGGTGTTATTAAGTTGACTTAACTATTCCTTAAGTCAACTTAAGGAAATGCTTAAGTCGACTTAAGGAAAGCCAAGTGTGGACACTGAGTAGTTTAGATCAACTTAAGCCTCCTTAACTCGACCTAACTTGTCAGTGTAGAGGCACCCTGTGATATCAGCAAGGATCCCATGAGCACATCATATAATGTGTCAGTGTCTGATTACAGATTTAATTTCACTACATCACAAGCTGTCTACCAAAACCTTACAAACAAGGAGTCCTGTGGCACTTTTAAATTTATTAGTCTTTATTTATTTATTTATTTATTTATTTATTTATTTGTTAGTCTTTAAAAGTGCCACAGGTCTCCTTGTTTGTTTGGCTGACCTAGACAAACGTGTCTACCCCTTTGAAACTCACCAATACCTTATCACTGCAGTATGTTGCACATTTTTTTGTCTGCAATTTTCTTAATTTTCCCTAAAGTCTCACTTCAGTCAACTAGTATGGAGTGCTAGCTTGGACAAAGCACTTTCTCACTCATAGATTGTGTAAAAGAGAGATTCAAAGAAGAAAACATTTGCCATTGACATTATTACTCTCTACAAGTATTCTGTTACACTCTACAAGTATTACAGGTAGCATCAACCAAAGTTGAGACAGTGGATATGCTGTTCTTGTGGCTACCATGTGTCCTCTGTCATTGATATATTGCCCAAAGAAAGGGCCAGCATTAGTAACCTGCCTGATGATAAAACTGAATCCTCAGAAACAAAGGACCCTATTTCTCCTCTACTGAACTGGTTAAAGTAAGCAACAGTAGCATGCATACTAAAACCTACAGAACTGTTGAGTTTTACACGCAATGCTCTGTTCACTTCACTATCCTAGTTAGTCTACTTCAGCTGTAAGAAACAGAAAAGATTCTAGCTGAAAGCTATTCTGTTTCTTGGCACCTGTGAAGGACTTCCACCAAAAACAGATCCACTACTAACAAGAAAATCTGGTTGCTACTGACCAGATGAAAAATAAAATAAAGTATCATGTGTTTCATGTCTATGAGTGCAGCTCTTGGCTTGTCTGCAGTATACAGCACACAGAGGCTGCGTCTACACTGGTAAATTAAGTGGACTTAAGCTTGGCTTAAGTCAACTTAATTGGCCCTGCGTCTACACTACACTTTGCTTAAGTCGACTTAAGCAGCTTGCTTAAGTCGACTTAAGGAAAATAAAGTTGACTTAATGAAAATTAAGTTGACTTTATTAAACCACCTTTCTACTCGACTTAAGGCTTAATTCGACTTTTTAAAGTCGAATTAAGCCAGTGTAGCCCTGGGGTAGCCCTAAGTCAACTTAGGGATACCCCAGGACTACACTAATGGCCTCCCTGCTGGGGGGGGCACAGGGGGAGCCTGGCATGCCCCCCAAAGGGCAGGGTATGTGGGCAGGGTGTGATGCTGTCTGGATTTAGGGAAGCATTTATGATATTATTTTCAATGGATATCTCATAAATGCTATAATCCATAGGAACTATGTCATGTTTGGTATCAATAGAAAGGTAGTAATTTGCTGGGAATGATTATATAGTTTGTCTAGGAATTCTATTTTGATTAGAAGTTAGAATTTGATGTTATATCCATACTTTAACTTATGTTAAAACCATTGTGTCCTTAATGTTTAGGAATGTGCCAGGACAATGGTCCCAGGGAGTTACCTGATGAGCCATTAGGACACAATGGTTGTATTCCTTATGTCTTTAATGGCTCATCAGGTAACTCCCTGGGACCATTGTCCTGGCACTTTCCTAAACATTAAGGACACAATGGTTTTAACATAAGTTAAAGTATGGATATAACACCAAATTTTAACTTCTAATCACAATAGAATTCCTAGACATAAACTATATAATCATTCCCAGCAAATTACTACCTTTCTATTGATACCAAACATGACATAGTTCCTATGGATTATAGAGCATTTATGAGATATCCATAGAAAATAATATAAAAAATGCTTCCCTAAATCCAGACAGCGTCACACCCTGCCCCCATGCCCTGCCATGGTCCCTGTCCCCCTTTGCCCCATTGCACACATGGGGTGCCCCCCCCGCCACCGTGGACCTACCCAACATCCCCGTAGCCCCACAAAGTTGACCTAGAGCATCCAGTGTGGATGCTCTAGGTCAACTTTGTAAGTTCCCCTTTAAGTCGACTTTAAATTTAAGTGTAGCCACACTGTCGACTTAACTAAGTCGACTTTAAGTCGACTTAGTTAAAGTTGACTTAAAAGTGCAAGTGTAGACATAGCCATAGTTATTTTACTCAGGGTGTGTCGGGATAGGTATCCGTCAAAGGAAGAGAGCTTATAGCATTGTGAAGAATCATTTTTCTTTGTTCTCCTTTCTCTCCTTTTGACTCTCTTTTTTTTTTTTTTTTTCTTGTTTTCTAGTTCTTGGTTGCTTTTTCCTGTTGAAGTTGTTCTGAATGCTGATGAGAGACTACTTGGTCTAACCATAACAAATCATATGGTGGGGGGGAGCAGTAGCACCAGATATTTGTGGGTAAATGCCAGACTGACTAATACACCTGCTTTGGGGCATTTTTGGTACTAGCTGTATTGTGTATTTTAATTCAAGTCCATATCGAGTGCTTGAGTTATGTTTTTGTAATAAAACTACAGAATTAGTGGATGAAGGGAATACTGCACATAGTATCTGCCTCGATTTTAGTAAAATAAATGATACTGTGTCTTTCAAAATCTAACTTCGAAAATTAATTCTAATGGTCTTGGATAAAACCAATGATGCAGATTGAAAAGTGGTTAAAAGACCATAAGCAAAGGGTAATGATAAACAGCAGTATATTAAGTTGGGGTCAGGTGTCTCATGCAGTACTCATGAGAACAGTTCAAGGAACCCATCTTATTTAGTATCTTTTTTAATGATTGGGAAGAAGGTGAAAACAAAGGAGAATTTCTCCTGACAAGTATAAATACATGTTTGTGTCTGGCCCTAACCGGGGTTTATGAGGTTGTGGAAGAGCAAGTACAAGGATCCTTCCTCTCTCGCAACACAAAGACAAGGCATAATGTCCCCCTGCAGCTCAAATTACCTGGGGGTCCATAAGCCCGCCTCTGCATACATGCACACCCATACGCCTGCCCTCTTTTTGCTGCGTGCCCAAATGGGAGCAAGTCAAATGGACAGCTTAGTGCCCATGTGCCCCTGCATGCTGGAAAGTGGCTTGAGGCCCAGTCGTCCCTCAGAGCTCCAAAGGATGGTGTGACTACACACACACCACTGTGGGCAATATGCATCATCTGGCCCCAAAGTAGAAGGGGTGGAAAACACCTGCCAGGACAAAATATAGTATAGAGAGAAAAGAAATATGCACAAGAAATAAAAAAAGTTCATTTCTGTATGGTGAAATGCAAGCCAGTTTGTGGCAAATAATTTAAAGCACAGAAGACTCAGTTTAAGGAATTGTTACAAGAAGGTTACAGGACCCTGGCTACAATCTATAGCTCAGGCCCTAAGTAGGCACAACACCTGGAAACAAGATAAACGATAAAAGCAAATGGCATTTATTAAAAATACAGACAAGAAAGCAAAGAAATAGGAAAGCATCGATGCTTACGCCCCTTCAGCAGACAGGAACCCCAGTTAAACGACTGCGGGCGTGAAGCGTGGAGAGCGATGACTCATGGAGGCCAACATTTCAGTTGCCCCGACAACAAGGTTCCAAACTGGGGGTGGGGGGGAGGCTTAGCCATCGGTTTTTATACTTTTGCTTGCTAAATGGGTAAATGACACGCACATCTGGTATTTTTCCAGACTTATTTACAACATTTCTTTGCTCCAGTCTTATCTTGTTGTTTTACAGAGCTTGCAAGTTATATCTGCTACTTAGTGGGAACAAGGTAGGTCCTTGGTCAGTACCAGCTCTGTTTTGCTTATACACAATATTGACTTTTGGGCAAGGCTAATTAATGGCCTACGCCACCTACTAAAGCTTATCGTGTCACAAGATCTTCCATTGGGTACTACAGGAAGAAACATGAGAATTAGTAATACAGAGAGAGAGTTGGGTGTTCTAATGCAATGCATAGTCAATAAAAGTATTTCTGTCAAAAGAAAGTGTCCCATGCTATTTTGGGCTGTCTAGTCAAAGGCATCACATCACAAAGAAAGGCAATATAGTCCAGCTCTGCACAGGACTGGTGTGGCTGCATCTGGAAAATGGAAGGCAATTTTGGGCATTGATTGCCAGAACAATATTGGCAATTTGAAGGGAATTTAAAAAAGAGCAATATAATTGATCAAAGGGTTACGTCGATTGATTTATGAGGTTTAAAAGAACTAAATATGTTGGCTGCTGATTGGCTGAGCAATAACTAAGGTGGTGTTCATGGTGAGGTAGAAGGAAGGAGGTAGAACACAATAACAGCCTAACAAATAACAAATAAGTTGGTGGTTACAAACATCAAGGAGGAAGAGGGTATGCTCACTGTGATTCACAGGTTTTTACTGCATTTTGTAACCAGGACTAATAAAATGAAACTATAATGGGAACTCTAAAGGTGAATATTGGAAAAGACTTGATCACTAGGCCATGGGAAACTTCCCAGGGAAGCAGAAAAGTGCAGTCTCTTGGCACTTTTAAAACTACTCTAGACAAGTTACTAAAAATGTATAGAGAGCAGTCTTGTATTTGTAGGGAGACAGACAAGCTGATCTTCGGATTTTTTTTTTCCATCTCTTAACTTCTACGATTCTCTTATTCATACCTATTCAGTATAATACTCAGTCCCTTCCTATTGTCTTTATACATAGTTTTCTTGGACAATTTTGAATGTAATGATTGTTACACTAAAGGCATGTTCGGTGTTCAGATTAAATGTGAGATTTATATAATATTGTCTTATTCCTGAGCCTATTAATTCAAATTAAAAAATGAACTGCATTTTAAAAAATTGTAAACCAAAGACCAATTTGGATAATTGTATAAATGAATCATTCAGCACATTCTTATCTGAAATGTAAAATATTTCTGGTTTTCACTGGCAGTTTATTTTTTAATTATTTTAAATAAAAATTACTCAGAATGCAAGAAAAGGTGCTTGACTAACAAGAGAGACAAGTTTATATTAGAAGATATGGAAAATACATAAATAAAATACCCCTTAGAGGGTCCTTAGCTGGTAAGAACTTCCTTGGCAGAGTCCATTGGCTTTATTCTTGACCATACTATTTAACAGGGTACAGAAAAGAGTAATCTAACAGCAGTAGTTGAGGCACATAAGACTAAAACTAAAAAATTGTAGCAGTTAATATTTTCAGGCTAAACTTCTTTTTACCACCTCCCCATAATCAATTCTAGAATCTCTTTCATCTCTAAGAGATGTTCAGTAAGAATTTTAATCATAAGAGGAAGGATGTTGTTACAGCTGCAGCATTTGACTAAGACATAAGAGATGTGGGTTCAATTTGCAGTTTTGCCACAGATTTCCTAGATGAACTCAAGTAAATAATTTAATCACTGTGTGCCTCAGTTCTCCTATCTCTAAATAGGGCATAATAATACTACTTCCCCCCTCCCCCACATTAAAATACTTTTGCATAGTGTTTTCTCTGGGCAGAAGACCTCAACAACTAAAATCAAACAAATTGCCACAGAAACAAATCCACCTATTGGCATTTAGCAATAGTGGTTTGTTGTTCAGAGACAAATTGCAGGATTGCCTTCCTTGCATGATTGCATTCCTAACACTAGTTGGTGCTGCGGAAAAGTATAATAACAAAGGCTATGTCTACACTTACTAAAGTTAGTTTGAATTAGTTAATTTGAACTAACTAATTCAAACTGATTTTATTTAGTTCGAATTAACTTAATTCTCTCTGCAAAAAAACATTGCCCTAAGGTAACACCCATGTCTCTACTTTAGGGACATGGACAATTGTGAAAAAAGGAAAGAAAAAGCCAGCTCTGTTGTATTCATCTGCAATTGTCTTTGGAACTTTACAAATAAAGAGACTAATAAATTAATAAACCAGGAGTCCTGTGGCACTTTTAAAGACTAACAAATTTATTTATCGCATGAGCTTTCATGGGAGAAAATCATGCAATAAATAAATTTGTTAGTCTTTAAAAGTGCCATAGGACTTCTTGTTTGTTTGGCTGACCTAGACCCACGCTCTCTCTATTAAGGAAAAAATGCGGTCCCACTGAGTGCAGTCAAGGGCCAAGGGCAGTTTGTGGGCTGCATTCGGCCTGTGGGCTGCACTTTTGACACCGCTGACTTAGCCTCTACGGACTTTGAGGGAACAGTCTGTGAAGATTTGATTCTGTTTTGTTAAGAATGGAAGGAGGAGGATGCAACAATTAACCCTGCTGCAAACTGCTTTTCTAGATTCTGTGATAAGGCTCCAGGCAGCGTTTCCCCAGTGTGTAGGTGGGCTCTGCAAGAGCAAACTGATTCCTAGCAGAAGGTCCCAGTCGTTTACAAAAGGCTATAAGAAAAGTTCACTACCAGTGCTAGAGCAGTGGAGGCATCTGCTGGACCGCTGCCTCCCTCATGACAACCTGGCATCTATATCTCTAGCTGTGGGACATCAATCAGCCTTTCACTACATAGCAGCTGGATCGGCCTGTGCCTTCTGCCTAATAGCCTTAGCTTCCTGTCCTTGTGTCTTGTCTCCACACTTTTATTCTAAGTAAATGCACCTCCCAGATACATAGTGGCTAAAAGAAAATAAGTTTCGTGATCAGGAAATAAATGGAACAGCCGTTCTTGGCAGGTTTTGTGGTTCTTGGCTACATTTCCTATGAAAACTGCGGAACTGATACACAGTTCCTTGCGAATCGGGCTTGCATCTAGATGATTTGTTATTGGGTAAAAGTAATACAGGACTATATAGCAGCAACACTTCAAATTTAAGTGTCATTCAACCAGACTGTAAGTCCTGTGTGAAAAACGAGTGGCTGTTACTGTAGATATGTGGATTTGTGCATTGCCTTGGCTACCATTATATGTGTAAACTTCAGTACGGTATGTATTTTTGTGAGTTTCCAAATAGACTTAGATGTGAGTATCAGCTGGTGACACCACACAGTGATAGTAGCAGAACGGGGATTTAAATATTCTGCTTCCACTTTTTGAAAACTGCATTTCAGTTTTGAAAATGCACCTTCCTAGGCACTATCAAGTCCTGGAATCCGAGAGTGCCAGCTCCCTGTTGATCTCCTATGCCTCTGATCACTGGCCTAATCTCCATTTAAACTCCATGACTAAATTTTCTATTGTCTGCTGTTCACCGTGAGGAAAAGTAATGTCTGTGCTGACTGTATGGAGATGCTGAGGAGAAAAAACATGCAAATGAGTGGAGGCTTTCTGGCCCAGGCTTGATCCTGCACCTATTGAAGTCAGTGGCAATGCGTGTCGGATCAAGCTCTAAACTCTGGCTTCCTGGAATCTGGTGTTTGGGCTCTCTGACTATAATCTTGAATGTTTCAATTTCTGTCCTATAAGGGGCCGCAAACTAAATGTTTGTAATAATAATTAATAGTTAATAGACTTTAAATACTATTACTCATAAATATGCTGTTGCAATATATTTAAAGAAACAGAATAAAATTTCCAAGAATGCTTAAGTCACTTAGGCTATGTCTACACTTGCTAAAATTAGTTAAAATTAGTTAGTTCGAACTAACTAATTCGTACTAATTTTAGTTAGTTCGAATTAGCTTAATTCGAACTAGCATGGCCACACTGGAACATCAGTTCGAACTAAGCAAGCACTTGCTTAGTTCAAATTAGCGATCCCCATTCATTTCAGTGGCCGGTTAATTCGAACTAAGAAATTAGTTTGAATTAACATGGCCACATTGGTTAATTCGAACTAGTTAGTTCAAATTAACCCCTTAGTTCGAATACCCTATTCGAATTTACTAGTTTGAATTAAGGAAGCCCTTAATTCAAACTAACTAGAGCCTAGCGTAGCCATGGCTTTAGTTAGTTCGAATTAAGCCTCCTTAATTCAAACTAACTTGCCAGTGTAGACATAGCCTTAGAGCCTAAGTCACATGATATTTGGGATCTAAGTGCCTTTGGAAAATATGGCGTAGGCTCCCTATGTCTTTTGTTTCAGGGCAATGTCTTTATTTTGTGAATGTTCAGGTGCTTTTTCCAGCATCTCCTTAGAGAGTCCTTGTGCTAGATAGAAATACATTATGCATTGAACTAAGCCTGTTTGAGTCTACATGAGTCTGATTCTCATTGATGCTAAAGCATACTTACACCTATTCTCAGACCTTTAGACATTGTCTGGGTAGCATTTAGGGACTTTACAATCAATAAGAATCAGGCCCCATCTGTGTTTCTTTGCAGGGGTCTAGCCAAATGTCCTTTTTTAGTCATTTGTTTATTTTTTTGGCTGATGAACTCTGAGTCACTTTAAGGGGCACCACATTCATCCAGTTTTCTGCTTGGAAGAGAATTAGAGCATCTTTCCTGTAATAACCCCTTTAAGAGGTTTCTAAAATAACAGAAAATTACCGAGAATCCTGTGTGGTCAGGTGGATTAAGACAGGAGGGAACTCCTTCGCTGACAGACAGGATAGACAAAGAGCGTCAAAAATGTTAGTACTGCAATTGCCATACCAAAAACAAACCAAACCAAACCCTTCTAATACACTGTGTAAGTGACAATGCAAAGACAACAGAGTCCTGTGGCACTTTTAAAGACTAACAGATTTATTAATCGCATGAAAGATTATGAAAGAAAGCTCATGCGATTAATAAATCTGTTAGTCTTTAAAAGTGCCACAGGACTCTGTTGTCTTTCTACAATAGACTAACACGGCTACCCCTTTGGAATTTAACAATGCAAAGTAAGAGTTCAATGGTGTTTGGGTTTTTCTGTTTTTCTAGTTCTAATTTAACTTTCATTACTTTGTAACATCTCACTAGCATAAGAAGCTTACATATATCAAAGGGGGAAGTGAATGTTTGGGATGAGGTTATATCAAGCAAGAGAATGGGACACTTGGCATTGGAAAGAAACATGGTGCACTTAAAAATGAACAGCTTTGTTTTAATCCTTTCATCTACCTCTTTAGCTTCTTTTTGTTTCAGCTGCCATAAACACTTGCTGTGCAGCCAATGTTCAGTACTAAAAGGATTCTTTTTCTTTTTTTTTTGTATTCCTCTCATTTCTGTTGAAACATGACACTCAAATTGGAGATAGGAGCAGAGATCAACAAACCCTGTCAGCTCTTGTCAACCCAGGTGTAACAGTGTGATCTTCTTAAATTGCTGCTAATCTGCCAGAGATCTCTCTTCATCTGCAGCCTCCATCATGCTGTTTGCTCACATTTGGTTAACACTTTAAATTTCCCTTTTGGAGGTGTCACTGTTTGCCATTTAGTAACTAAGAAGAACTGTGAGAGCAGCTTAAAGCACCCGGATTTGGGAAGCTAGAAAAGCTGATTAGCTATTCAGGGAGAATAATCTTATTGAAAGTAGTAAGAGCTGTATAAAGAATGCTTTTCCCTTTCCTCGTAACAATCTTCTAATTATGTTGTCAAGCTTGCTGTCGTGTTCTCCCCCTGTGCCATTAAGAAACCGTTTTCTATGTTAAGAAAGAGATTTCCTGCTCATGATGATGTTTGCTGATTTTTTTTATTGTTTAAAGAATCTGTGTGTATTAAACCAAACATTAAAAAATGATTCATGTGCAGCATAATTATTTGAGATGAGGCGCTCAAAGCAGCGGTGGTAGGGGGGTGCATTGGATTAGTATTCCACATCAGTGCAAGAGGCTTTCACCTCTATGGCTGGGATCTGAATCTAGCTGGGACCTTTGTGACTGAAATGCAGTCATAAATCAATACCTCTTTGAGGGGTCAGAAGCAGGGCCAATAGATATCTGCGGCTGTATATTTCTGAGCAAAACTGAACAACATTTCCAGTCAATAGATGGATGAAAAGTTCAACTGTGCACAAATCTGTTCTTACATTTTACTGCTCTCCATATCTCGAAGGAAGGAATAAGAGGTCTGAAAGTGTTCTGAGTGGGATGAGCAGCAGGCAGACTCAGCCATATAGCTCATGGCTCATATCAAAAGAAGTAATATGCAAGAAACCAACAAATTACCTTGTAAACCCAGTCAGGCGATGTTCTTTGCTTTCAAATGAAGCTGGGTACCTGTTAATTTACATAGTGGGACAAGGGGGAGGGTTGTAGGGTTGTTTTTTTTAACTCGGTATTTTAGTTATAGTGATATCAAAACACTTTATTGTAAGCTATGCTGTTAGAATGAATAAAAATAAATCCAAATGTAATAATACATCTCAGCTGGTAGCATTCTGACTTTTGCCTGCAGGCATAAATCTTGTACGAAGCAAGACCTGGTGCTGATATTAGTGCTTCACTTAAAGATGCCATCCTTTTGATGAGATGTTGTATCCAGATGCTTTCTCTCCTCACTTTTTGCAGCCTCTTTGCAAATTAAGAGTACATGCATAGGTGGTAGAATTAGGAGATGAGGGTTTCCCAAATCTAATAGCTTTTATTCCATGCCCCTCCTGAAATAATTCACTCTGTGGCAACTCTTCCCAAATTCAAAGCTTTTTGTTTTTGAGACAAATGGCTTTTTTTCCTCAAGGAAAGAAATAGTACCAGCCAAAGCAGTTAATAAAATAGCATTGAATTAATAATAATAGCTTCATGGTGTATGGCACATAATTTCTTCCTCCTGAAAATTGGCCGCATATTATAATTTTGCATCATGCTTTTCAGTGTCAACATCACTGAAACGTAACAGTTTCTTGTTCTAATTTATAAACCATCTCTTATGAATGATACAAACTGTCACTTGTAAATAAACACATTTCATATTGAATCACTGAGAGACAGTCAAAGTTGAGCCTCCCAATGCTGATTTTAGTGTCAGAGCTGCATTGTAAGCCAAATAGTATGTTGAAGGATAGAGGGTCCAATGGGTGGACTGTATTATCCCTCAAAATTCTGGAATTCTTTTATCCCTGTTGAAAAACCATCGTAACAAGTTTTTCATTCCAAGAGGAGGAAGGTTAGGAGCTGGCCTGGACCTTAATGGAAGTCGTGACCAGAGCCTGCCAATGGTTTTCTCATAACACACTCTAACACAGAACCCAGTGCAGACTTTGGCATAGAGCCCCCAGCAGTGAAAAATCTGTGGCAGTTCAAAGTACCTGTAATCTGATCCTCCCTTCCCTTGCCACCAGCAACCCCACTCAAGAACATGCAAAAATGCTGCTTCTAGGATCATCTTCCTGGCTCATTGTTCTGATCATTTTGTGTGTCTCCAAAGGCCCCGTCCCCTTCTTCCACTGCACCAACACAAGCTCCTTGTCTTTGCTTGTAAGTCCATTTGTCATGTTGCCTTACCCCACCCATCAGATCTGCTATCATGTCAAGCCTTTGCTAGTTGCCTGCTTGTATGTTTCTGCCTCCTGTAGCTAAGCATGTTCACCCATGCTGCCCTTCATGCAAGGGAAAAGTGACCATTAAAAGTCACCAATGCACCACTTTATCCTCTTTTAAACCTGTACTTAAAACCTAACTGTGCTTTCATGCCTACCAATCACTCCCATCGGGTGTTGGTTAGGAATGTAACAAACTCAAACTTCTGCTTTGCTGCTAAACTTAAACCATTTTTTCCCCCTCATCTACTTGGTCACATCTACTCTGCTTGTGTGTTTTATCCCCGTTATATCCTGCTGGCATCTACGCTGTAAACTGTCTGGGGCAAGGCTGGATTCTTTGTTCCTTATTTGTACAGTACCTAGCACGAGGCCCTGAGTCTCGGCTATAGTTTCCAGTTGTAAGGGTAACATTAATCATCATCATCATCATCATCATCATCATCATCATCATCATCACTACAGTGGAAGGCCAATTCGATCCGAAAAGTGGCCAATAGTAGTTAGGGAGGGTTGTGCCTTGGGGCCTCCTTACTGTGTGTCAATTTAATGATTTCTCCATTTCATACACCACCAACAAGAGGATGAGGTTAAAAAAAATGGATAGAGCAGGCATCAAAGCAGAGTTAGATTTTTTTTAAGGAGAGATTAAAAAGAGGATAAAGTGGTGGATTTTATTATGCAGTTCCTGGTTTGGTTGTTAAAGCTACTGTTTTTTAGTGGTGATAGGAATCTCTCCATTTGGGTGGAAAGACTGAGGGTGGGGCAGGGAAAGAAAATGCTCATTTCCTGCACCAGTTGGCATGACTCTACTTTCTATTTAATCTATCACAGAATAATGGATCCATAGCATGCTCACCTGCATAACTTGAACAATCATAGATTTCTAAGGCCAGAAGGAACCATTAGAGCATTTAGTCTGCTCTTCCGTGTAACAGAAGCCCTCAAATTTCATCCATTTACTCCAGCATGGAGCGCAGTAACTGACATCTGTCTAAAGCAGATCTTTCAAAATGCATCCAGTTTTGATCTGAAGATGCTGAGAGAGGGTACATCCACCACTTCCCTTGGTGGTTAGTTCCGGTGTTTAATCACACTCACAAGTGTAGTAACTAAACAGGGTCACTCCTGCAATTGACACCATGGCTGTTAGATTTCAATCAAATAAACAAAAGTTATCTTTGAACTGGATATTAAAGTAGCTCAGAACAAACACCGCCATCCTCCCCGCCCTGCTGATATCCAAATGATTTATTAATTCAACATGTTTGTCTATTGACTCCAGGAAGAAACATTCTTTTGTTGACGAGTTCCAAAGGGGTAGCTGTGTTAATCTAGTTCAGCAAAATAAACAAGGAGTCCTGTGGCACTTTTAAAGACTAACACATTTATTTATCGCATGAGCTTTTGTGGAAGAAAATCCCACTTCATCAGCCACTTTGAAGATGGGCTTCTTTTTTTGTGATACAAAGTGTGACACACACCCTTCCCCAATGCTCTTCCTCACCTTTCCTACAATATAGCTACAGTCTGTACCCTGCTATACAGCAAACATGCAACCACAACAGCTGCAATTTTGTTAAGGGGAGGGCAGGGGAAATCTACAAATACTTCATTTTAAATTTGATTTTTGAGTCAGTCACAATTGTGATTCTTCCATGGTGTCTTATCTCTGACACTGGACTGACTTACTTTTGTTATCATGACTAACTCACAAAAGGCAAATGTAAACTGAAGTATATATACTATTCACTGAAACTGAATTTTCAGTTTGATTGTAGGACCTGATTCTGCCCTCTGATTTTACACCTATATGAGTCCTCTATATTCAATGAAATTACTTTTGATTTTCAGCAGTGTAAGAGGAATCAGGAATCAGGCAGATATCTTTACAAAATCACATCATGATGATTACTTGTATCTACTCAAGTAACAGGAACAATACCACCTAACTAATTGAACTCACCAATATCAAATATTCAAAGCAAACTGTTTTCTAGTTTTTATACACTGGAGCAAAAAATCACCAATTATTTCAAATATCAGCTTTAAGAATCTAATGTGTTTGAACGTATCACAGATAGGAAAGATGTCAAATTCACTGCATAAGTAATCAGTTGCAAAATACTCACTCACTTCTAATGAAATCAAATTGCCCAACTTCTCTTTCTTTAAATTAATAAAATAGCATTGCATTAAAATAGATATTGCAGTGAATATGAACTGACTTATCCTATTAATTTATTTTTGATGCAGCTTCTTTCTGGGTTTATTGGCTCTAACAGTCAATCTTTTTGCCTTATAAATTAGAAACACATTCTTCTAGAATAGCTTGTTCTTATGAAATCTTACCTCTTTAGTGGTACCAAAATGAATGAGAAGTTGGGTGTAACAGCAGCTCCCTGTCTATCTCGGTGCAAGAATGCACTTTATCTAATCCTGTTTAATTGCATACCTGAGTTTTATAGTTTAAATGTTTTTACTCATTTGGTTTACTCTTGCTTGCTTTCACATAACTCCTGTGCCCCACTGAATGTCTATGTCTACACTTGTGAATTTAAGTCGACGTTAGCTAAGTCTTTGTTAAGATGACTTAGCATGTCCACATTTAAATTTTAAGTCGACTTAGGGGGGACCCTACAAAGTCGACCTAGAACGTCCACACTGGATGCCTAGGTTGACTTGCAGTGGCTAGGGGGACCTTGGACAGGTCCATGGTGGCAGGGGGGACACCTCTTGCCAAGTGCCAGGGGGCTCAGCCTTTGCCCCATTGTACCTGGGTACAATGGGGCAAAGGGGGACAGGGACCCTGGCAGGGCATAGGGGCAGGGTGGACAGAGCTCTGCCCTGCCCTTTGGGGGGGGGCATGCCAGTCTCTCCCTGTGCCACCCCCCCCAGCAGGGAGGGCAGTGGGGGAGTCCTGGAGAGCCTTAAGTCGACTTAGGGCTACTCCATGACTACACTGGCTTAAGTCGACTTTAGAAAGTCGACTTAAGCCTAACGTCGATTTTAAACGAGGTTTAGCAAAGTCGACTTAATTTTCCTTAAGTCGACTTAAGCAGCTTGCTTAAGTCGACTTAAGGAAAGTGTAGTGTAGACGCAGAGTAAATTAAGTTGACTTAAGCAAGCCTAAGTTGACTTAATTTACAAGTGTAGATTCACCCAATGCTTTTTATAGATACTGATTGGTATTGGCAAAAATCAGGGTAACTGAAATATTGAAGATCAGTTTCCCACTGGATTAGAAACTGGTGAAATTGAATCTTAGTACAATATACACAAGTTCTGATTTCTTGTCACAATGCTCACAGGTATTTCCCTCTTGCAGAAACTTCAGCTAAAGTACAAATGCCCTTACAGAAAGAAGCATCTGACTTGGGTCCCTGTCTCTCTTTGCCTGTCCTAGAATCTCACAGTTTAAACACCCCATTTCTTGTTCCTGCTTCAGCACCTGGCTTTTCACTTGTGAAACATGGAAGCCCAAAGCTACTCATGAGGATCCTATGGTCTTAAAAAATCGAGCTTGGGCATCTACATACTTTTTGTGCAGCTACACTGCAATGCAAAGGAACCTCAGAACAAAAGTATTTTCACCCCACCCAATCCCTCTACCAACTGTTTGGGTATGATGAGAGAATTTCATCCTGAGCATTTATATATTTCCTTGTACATGACAGCACCTTTCACCAAAGCTATATGAAAGTCACATCCTGCCACTCTTCTATCAAAACTATGTGAAATCAAAACTTGCCTCAGAGATACAACTTCTCATGTTCCAAAACAGGATTCTGATATAAGTAGAATCTAGTGTAAACAGGCTCTGAATGAGCTCTCCCCTGCTAAGCTAGATGGGTGGGGAGGGGTGGGGTGAGGAAGAGAACAGGCTTCAAAACCAGACTATATTTGCATGGAGCACATCCACCCTGCCTAGGTGCTCACCATGATGGGACTGTTCTTCTTACTGTATGGACACATGGCAGCAGAACTGTGCTTCTTAGTCTGCCCTGATGAATGAATCAGCTTCATCTTAACTGAACTCACTAAAGAAGGGGCTCATATGCAGTCTCCACCCTTCCACTTTTCACAGGAATTAGGTGTCTCTGCCTAAACTTCTCAGACATGGTTTAACCAGCTCCTCCCCACTGGTCAGAGACAGAGATAACTGAGGGTTCACTGGGCAACTTCTGTCTTAAGTGAAAACTAGAACCAAAAATCACATGTGGAACAGCGTTTTCTGCCCCATCTATTTCAGCAGTGAAGTTCCCACTAAGAGCTGAGAATCACTGTGAGCTGGGTGGCACCTTAAGGGCCTGACCCACAGAAGTCCTATTAGAGAAGCAGGTGGCAGCAGAAGGTAATGGCTGATAGGATGCCCCGTGGATGCAGGGAGCACGAGGTAAGGCAGTTGGGGGAGTAGCTCTACAGTGGAGCAAGCAAAGGGCCTTCTTCAACCACACTGCACCGGGGTATGAGTAAACTCTGCATCTGCACCTCTGAACACTGGGTCTGCATTGATGAAGGATAACAATTCTGAGGAGCATGTTAAAGATGTATCTCAAGAAATGAAATCAGAGGAACAAGCTGATATGTTTACAGAACTCATGGTGGTGGACTCTAGACTCTGAACACTCCTCCCACAAGGAAGCCATCAAAGTCTGCTGTTACAGGTTAGATTTACTTTTCTCAATAAGAACTATATATTTTTTTCCCTTTTCTGAGGTATTGTAATCAGTGGGAGCAGTGGGAAATGCAGTCATCAGATACGTTGTCAGCATTCCAGAGAGCACGAGTTTACACTTTTTGTCCAGCATAAACTTAACGATGTTCTTCAATGAGCTATTTCTTCCTTATGTTGTGTGTTCATCCTTCATCACATTGACCCTCCACACACATACATGAACACACACCTAATCAACTAATCAGTGAACATATTTATCTTTCATCAGCACAGTTTTATGACCAATCCTTTCTCTTTCTTACAATGGTACAAGTGATACCATCTTGCCAAAGAAAAACAGGGTTGGGGGGGGGGGAATAGATTTTTCATACATTTAAAAAGAAAACCCAAGCTTTCAGAATTTGTTTTTTATTTCAATGTAGAAGAAAAACGAGATATACGAAATTTTTTTTGTTGGTGAGGGGTGCGGGGGGAGAGGACATGAAAGCAAAACACCTCACCGAGAATAGCTAAGTGATTAGGGCAAACACATGGGCTATCTTGTTTCAAGTCCTTATTCTGCCTGATCCAGACCAGGGCCTTAAACCTAGCTCTTCCATGTGAAATGATCAAATCACCAGTTTATAGACTCTGTCACACTTGTTGCTGGGAGCTGTTCCACTTTTATATAAATAATTAAACCTTCATTGAGCTCAAGAGATTGACTCGGTGGTTAAGGCCCTCCTATGGGAATGAGGGAAATGCAAGTTCAAGTCCAAGATTGGAGTCAGCTAGACCAGCAATTTGAACACACATGTCTTACATTCTCAGTGGGTTTGCTAACCCATGGAGTATGGACTATCTGGTTATTCTGGGGTGCTCTTTTTCTTGTTTTGACTAAAAATGCCATCCTGGACTTGAAGAAAGTTTTGATGTGAGTGATTCTGCAAGGAGTTTCAGTTTCAACAAATCTGCCTTTTCATCCAAAAAAGTGTTTCATCAAAAAGTTCCAAAGCAACTCTAACCCACAGGACTGAATTTTTCATTTGAATTAATAAACTACACAAAACTTCAGCAAAAATAGCCCTAGCCTTTCAGCTGCAGAACCCAGCTTTAAATCAGGCTGAGATATACAGTGAAAAAATGTGGGTGAATCTAGGGTTGTTTTAGAAAATGCTACCTAAGTTGTTCTTGAGTGACAGCAGAAGGATCTTATAAATATTACATTGCAAGAGTTGACCTTTATATAACTGTTCTGACCTATATTCATTCAGGCTAAATATAAGAAGCAGTTAAGCTTCTCTTTTGGAGTAAGATAACGGAAACAATAGGAGCTACAACCCAAAACACAGACCACCTGCAAGGCTGGACAGAAGCTGAAATATGTGAGCAGAGGGTGTGATCAGATTTCACTGAAGGCTGAACGCAAATGCAAGGGTGGGTATTTATTTTTTTGATGGAGCTGTGTGTGTGAACACTGGCGTCCTTGGGGGGAGTGGTGGTAAGCAGGGTGACCTCCACTGCCATGCTGCTTCCCCCTGCTACCTTTGGCGGCAAGCGGAAGGCAAGGGGCAGGAAGGGAACGCAGAGCCCAGCCTCTGGGCCAGCCCACCCTGTCCCCAGGGTGGAGCAGCTGGCCCAGGGATGGAGTGGAAGAGCGGAACTTGGGACAGCCCTGGTGGAGAGCAGCAGCCAGGAAAGACAGCAGAACATCAAGAAGATAGCAAGTGACATATTTACGGTGACCACTTTGAAAGCAGGCCTACCCAACCAGATTTTAAGCAATTCATCCAGCGTTTTTGTCAGCCTCTGTTTTGCTTGTCACAGAAAGCTTGTGCCCACCTGTGTCAACCACAGGCCCTGCCAAAAATTCAGTTCTGGCTACACCAATGGCCATGCTAGTTACAGGAAACTTGACTATAGTTAAGCTGTTGGTGCACTGCCAGCACTGTCTGTCATGTTGACAAGTATTGTTTCTTTGTACTTCCCCATCAGTCTGTCTGTAGCTGATTCAAGTCTCAGACTGTAAGCTCTTAAGGGGAGAGACCATCTTATTATTCAATGTTCATACAGCGCCCAGCATAGAGGGATCCTGGTTCATGATGAGTGCTCCCAGGCACTACAGTAATAGAAATAATAAATAATAAGTAAAAGAAGCACTAGTAACATGGCCCTGAGAGAAAGCCAAGAAAGAGGACACTCTGGGCAGAATGCCGGCAGTAAAAAGGCCTATAACTGTGACTGAAGAAACTACCCCCTGTTGTTTTATTCTTACTGTTTTTGGTTAAAACAGGACTTGATTTATTCATTCTGAATGTACACAGGATTGCATCAAAGAAATACAGGACTCCATTATCAATTTCTCCTAACAGAAACAACCTGCAAGATCCTAAATATTGGCTAGTCATTTTGGGTCGAAAGGGATAATGCTATACCCATAAACTCTTCCATTCTTTACTGCTAACTTTTATTTGCTGTGCATGCATGTGGCATAGAGAGAGTTTTTTTTCAGCTCACAGAAATAATTTGTTGTGAACACAATTAACTTGTACTGAAAGGATTCTTGACCTTGATGTATCTACTGCATTAGGAAACAAATACACATTACAAAAACCACCATCACAATTGGCACTAATTGGCATCCTTGCTGTTGAGACATGAAGAACTTGAATGGGTCTGGAGAGACTTCTAGGAGGGGGTGATTCCAGGTCAGGGCTGAGCCATAATAGTGAGCAGTGGAAGGAATATTGCCTATGCTGAATCTGTTCTGTGGATTTATAGAGAACTTTAGTTTTCAGCGGTTTTATGACCACTAACTATACCTTAAGAAAACAGAATGAAAGATAACCCACATATTTCCCACTCATTATTCCTTGGTACAAACATCCAGACTTTAATAGGACAGTTCTGCAATCTTTGCTCAAGTAGAGCACTTCTTGTCCACCTTCGGAAAACAGGCAACTCCTTGACAAGTTCCAGAGGCGTAACTGTGTTAGTCTAGTTCAGTAAAACAAACAAGGAGTTTTGTGCACTTTTAAAGACTAACACATTTATTTATCGCATGAGTTTTTGTGGGAGAAATCTCACTTCATCAGCCGCTTGAAAATGGAAAATGTACATCATGGGAGGGAAAAATAAATCCAGTAAAGTGTGTGACAGGTTCAGGTCCGATTATTTCGGCAAATCAAACAATTTGTTTAGATTCAAACAGTGTGGAGCAACACATAAGAAGAGAGCTTGAGAGAGGTGAAAATCAATTTTTGTAATGAGAAAACCAGCCCATATCTCCATTCAAACCTAAGTTAATGGTGTCAAATTTACATATGAATTCTAACTCTTTAGTTTCTCTTTGAAGCTTTGATTTATAATTAATCTGTCTAAGTACTGCAACGGAAATGTTTTGTAAGGAGATTGAAGTGTTCTCCTATTGGTTTTTGAATGTTGCCATTTCTGAGGTCAGATTTGTGTTCGTTTATTCTTTTGTGCAGAGACAGTCCAGTTTGTATAAGGCAGAGAGACATTGTTGTTACATGATAGCATATATCACCTTGGTGGATGAGCAAGTGAATGAGCCCGTGATGGAGTAGCTGGTTTGATAAGGTCCTATGATGGTGTCATTTGTACAGATACGTGGCTAGAGTTGGCCACAGGGTTGTTGCAGGGATGTGTCTGCCTGCCTTAGTGTTTCTTTTGTATGGTCTGTAGTTTCTGGTGAGTTTATCTGTTTAAAGTTGGGGGATGTCTCTAAGGCTATGTCTACACTTGTAATTTTAAGTCGACTTAGTGCGTCTACACTTAAAATGAAAGTCGACTTAAAGGGAAACTTACAAAGTCGACCTAGAGCAGGGGTAGGGAACCTTTTTGTCTGAGAGAGCCATGAACGCCACATATTTTAAAATGTAATTCCGTGAGAGCCATACAATATGTTTAAAACTAAATACAAGTAAATGTGTGCATTTTATGTAAGACCAACATTTTTAAAGTACAATAAGTCTCTGAATTCTTTTTAATAACGTTGTTATGCTGTTGCTAACCAATGATGAATAAAGTACTTCTTACCATTAATGCGACTTCTGGTGCTCCATGGTTTTGCTGATGGCTTTGTAGTCTGGTTGATACGTGGTGAGGTTAAGCTTCATGCAGGCGTTGAGAGGAAACAGGAAGAGGAAGGAAGGAAGAGGAAAGAAAGAAAGAAAAAGGAAGAGAAAGAAGAAAGAGGAAGGAAAGAAGAGAAAGAAAAAAAGGAAGACAAATAAGGAAAAAAGAAAGAAGGAAGAGAAAGAGAGGAAGAAAGAAAAAAGAAGGCAGGCAAAGAAGAGAAAGAAGGAAAGAAAAAGGAAAGCAAAGGAGAGAAAGAAGGGAAAAAAAGGAAGGGAGAAAGAAAAAAGAGAGAAGGAAGGGAGAGAAAGAAGGAAGGGAGAGAAAGAAGGAAGAAAAGAAGAAAAGAAGAAAGGGGAAGGAAAGAAGAGAAGAGAAGGAAGAGAAAGGAAGAAAGCAAGCAAGCCAGCCAAGGCCGCCGGACCCTACCGCGGCCCTGGGTAGCCGCCAGTGGGGGGGAGCTCACCCCAGCCCCGGAGGCCGATCCCAGTCCCGTGCTGGGAGGCCGGGGCCATGGATTAGCCCGGCCCCGGCCCCAGGCCAGGAAGTCGAGGCAGTCGGCGGGTGGGAGCTCGCTGCGGCCGCAGGCACCCCGCTGCCCCGGCCGCGTGGGGCAGGCAGGCAGGCAGGCCCGCGCTCCTGAGATGAGCCTGCCTGTCCCGTCCCGCCCTGGGGGCGGGGAGGGCCAGCTCAGAGGCTGGGTCTGCCGCGGCAAAGCCGCGGCCCCGGGGGTTGGAGGGAGCAGCGGGGGCTGCCTGCCGGGCTGCGCGGGGGTCCCTCACTGCTGCGCGGGGGGTGCGGCGGCCGCGCGCCCGCGCAGCTTACAGGGAACACTGCCCTCCACCCCTCCCCAGCCCCCACCAGTCTCCTTGTCCCCCCACCCCTCTAACCCAGCCACTCTCCTTGTCCCCCCCACCCCTCTCCACCTCTCTAACCCGGCCACTCTCCTTGTCCCCCCCACCCCTCTCCAGGCCTCCCTCCAGCCCCTTCCCAGCCCCCTTACCTGGCCGGAGGCTCGCAGCTGCAGTGATGGCCGGCAGAGCTGCTTCTCGGCCAGGCCGCTCCCACCCTGAGCACGCTCTCTCTGAGCACGCTCAGGGTGGAAGATTTGAATCTCCCCAGCCCGGCCGCAGCAGGAGTCTGCGCAGCTCGGAGGGAGCACCGGCGGGGACCCGAACGGGGGCAGGGCGGGGTCGGCTTCGGGCAGGGAAGTTGAGGCGGCCGGCGGGTGGGAGACCGGGAGCCTGCCCCGGCCGCGGCCACCCCGCTGCCCCGGATGCATGGGGCAGGCTGCAGCAGGGGTGGGGGCCGGGTAGATTTGGCAGCGAGCCAGATGCAGCCATCAAAAGAGCCACATCTGGATTGCGAGCCATAGGTTCCCGACCCCTGACCTAGAGCATCCACACTGGATGCCTAGGTCGACTTCTAGGGGCTAGGGGTACCTCGGGCAGGTCCACAGTGATGGGGGGGCCACCCCTTGTGTGCAATGGGACAAAGGGGGACAGGGACCCTGGCAGGGCATGTGGGCAGGGTGTGACGCTGTCTGGAATTAGGGAAGCATTTATGATATTATTTTCTATTCATGTATCATAAATGCTATAATCCATAGGAACTATGTCATGTTTGGTATCAATAGAAAGGTAGTAATTTGCTGGGAATGATTATACAGTTTATGTATAGGAATTGTATTTTGATTAGAAGTTAGGAATTTGGTGTTATATCTATACTTTAACTTGTGTGATTTTGTGGAAACGCACCAGACAGGCGGGCTGTCTAAAACCATTGTGTCATTAATGTTAAGGAATCTGCCAGGTGCAATGGTCCCAGGGAGTTACCTGATGAGTCATTAAGGTCATAAGGAATACATCCATTGTGTCCTTAATGGCTCATCAGGTAACTCCCTGGGACCATTGTCCTGGCACATTCCTAAACATTAAGGACACAATGGTATTAACATAAGTTAAAGTATAGATATAACATCAAATTCTAACTTCTAATCGAAATAGAATTCCTAGACATAAACTATATAATCATTCCCAGCAAATTACTACCTTTCTATTGATACCAAACATGACAGAGTTCCTATGGATTATAGCATTTATGAGATATCCATTGAAAATAATATCATAAATGCTTCCCTAAATCCAGACAGTGTCACATCCTGCCCACATGCACTGCCCTTTGGGGGGCATGCCAGGCTCCCCCTGTGCCCTCCCCCTAAGTCGACTGAGGGCTACCCCAGGGCTACACTGGCTTAATTCGACTTTAAAAAGTCAAATTAAGCCTTAGGTCGAGTAGAAATGTGGTTTAATAAAGTCGACTTAATTTTCATTAAGTCGACTTTATTTTGCTTACGTCGATTTAAGCAAGCTGTTTAAGTCAACTTAAGCAAAGTGTAGTGTAGACGCAGGACCAATTAAGTTTACTTAAGCCAAGCTTAAGTCGACTTAATTTACCAGTGTAGACGCAGCCACCCTTTGGCATTCTCCTTTCCTCCCCCATGCCACGGATGTTAAATTTACTTATAGTATGGTCACTATTACTAAGCTATTCATCTATATTTAACTTGTGGAACAGATCCTGTGCTTCTCCTAGGACAAAATCAAGAATTGCCTCTTCTCTTGTGGGTTCCAGGATTAGTTGCTCCAAGAAGCAGTCATTTAAGATGTCTAGGACTTCATCTCTGCATCCCATCCTGAGGATATGAATTTTCAAAAGAAATATTGAAATTTTAAAATTATACACAGCAACTCTTAAAAACTGCTATGCTGTCTATAACCTAAGCACTAGAGTAAGTGAATGTTGACCTCTGGCATGTGAATATTGACCTCTGACATATTAATCTTTTGTAACATTGGCCCATATCAGATGACTGGAGCCAGGGAAAAGAGATCAGTCTCTCCCTTACTAACCCTTTTGTGTATCACATCTTTTATACAGTGACCTATGCATAAGAAATCCCAATTTGCCCTTGTGAGATAACATTATTACTGGACCTTATCTGATCTGTGTGAAGCCTTTTAATATATGGTGCCCCTTCTTACAATACCAATGCCCCATTCTGACACCAAATTCACTCTTCTGGCAAGCACTAGCCCAGGGACTTGAAGGATGGTTTCTAGTAGTGATGGCACATCAGTGATGGAGCCTGGATATATTCTAAGTGTAACTGGTTTTATTTATAGACATACACTGGTCCTGGAATGAAGCCAGCTCAAAATAGCATGTAAGCAATCCCTTCTTTGATGAATCTCAGCTCAGCAGCAATGCCTGGATCCTAGGGAGCAACTCTGCCTCAAGAAGTGACTACTCAAAGATCAAAGCATACAGCAAACTCTCCTGCTACTCTCTCAGCTCCTTTTCCACAAGGTCTGCCTCTTCTAGCACTTTATATTGTAAAAACTAGGGTGAATAGGTGTCCTCATTATATAAGTACAATCCTGATATTTGGGGCTTTGTCTTATATAGCTGCCGATTAGCCCTCACTCCCTGTTCCAATTTTTCACACTTGCTATCTGGCCACCCTAATGAAAACTAACAACCATATGATGTGTCTTCCCAAGACTGAACATTTGATCACACCCTAAGAAAAAAAATGCAACACTGTCTGTAGCAGAACCACCTAGTGATTGATACCTGCCATCACAAATAGCATGGAAAAATATTATCTGTCTGGAACTGATCCAAAACCTATTGAAGTCAATAAGAGTCTTTCCACTGAATTCAATGGGCCTTGCATCAGGCTTTCTCTAAGTTTAAGCACTATCCAAAATAGTGTGAGTAAAGATTAGTTTGAATTTCATTCATTCATCATAAGCAAGTGGCCAATAAAAAACTCAGCTTTAAATATATATATATATATATATATATATAAATTGCTTTCACCATTTATAACTATGTAAATGATTGATTCATTTCAGGAGACTCAGAATTACTTCTGTGATAAAACAAGATGTACTGTGTGAAACAATAACTCAATAGAAATCATTTTTATTAAACCCTCCTGGGTACATATGATTTGTTCCATTCATACCAACCACAATATTGCACCCCTGAGAGAACAGTATGCTAAGGAATTTGTTATCTGAACTCAACAATAATCTGCTACATCTTCATCTTGCATTCTTTTTTCTTTTAAACATTTAGGTCATCACATTCCATCTAATGCAAGGAGCAAACATAGACTCAGCAATTATAGAGATCTTTATAATGTTTCTGGAGCATACAAACACATAAGTACCATCCAGCTATAACTAAAGAGAGAGATGTAGAGACAAATTATCTACTACTGCAAATAGGCATAATTCATCTTAAATCACTGGAGCTGCAACCATCCAACATCAGCAGAGAATTTGGCCTGAAATCTTTTAAGCAGAAGTCCAAGTAATTTCATGTACTTTGTAGTACAAATCTGTATATTCTCTACAGTATCTTTTAGATTTTGAAGCAGTGAGAAAAGACAGGCATTAAATGTATGGTAGAAGAGTGAAGCAAAAATAATCCCTGCTCCAGAGAGCTCATAATCTAGGATTTGATTAAGATGCAACAGGTGGCTAGACAGACAAAAGTGGGCAGGGTAAAGGAACTAGCCTTTTTCAAAATATTTCATCTGCTTCCAGGCCCAGCTAAAACCCAGATGTGTGAAGGCAGGCATGAGTGGAAGAAAGTGAACTGCCCTTTTCAGAATATAAAAAAGAGACTCAATTTCAGGCTGAGGATGCGGGTTCTTTTACTTCTTCTCTCCAAAGAGCCATTATGATAATCAGCCATCAAGTACCAGCCCCGCAGAGTTCCCTTTCGTGGGGATTGGGAATAGGGCACCACTTTTAAGAATGGAATGAAAATCAGAGGCCAGGTTTTCGGGTGGTGTAAATTGGCAGTGTTCCCTTGACATTGATTGAGTTACATGGATTTACACCCACTTAGGATCTGGAACCCAGTACACACTTTTGTTGAACACAAATGGACTGATTTGTGAAGGTACTCAGACTCTCTCTCGTATGATGGGTTGACTTAAAAAAAACAGTGGAGTGGAAACAGTGAAGTGATGACTCGCTTTGCCTTTTCTGTGAAGTCTTGTAATGGGCTACCTTTGAATGCCAAGTCACCAAGTGGATGCCATTGAATGCTAAGTCACCAACCAGACTCAAGGGCTTCCATGTTCACTTTCTGGGATCCTTTCATTTTCTAGATATATAGCAATGTCTGGGAGTCTCTCTCTGTTTGTGATTCTGCTGCGTCTAAAGCTGACTCTAAAGGCAAAATAAACATCCTAAGAGGCTGTTCAGTACTGTTGCACAGACCTACTAAATTCTGATCACAAGTGCAGACTGCTCCCAGACATTGTAGAAAAGTTAGTGTTGACTGTAGCCAATACACCATCTAACTCTTGTTGACTGCTTGGGCCTTTGGCCTCTTCCTTCTGTACCAGCCTGATGACGATACAGCCCATTGGATACAACATCTTTGCTCATCCCCCTTGACTGAAACTGGAAGAGAGGGGGGGCTAGAGGGTAGGTAGTAGGAACTCTCTTCCCTTCAGCACCTCCTTTTAAAGGTCATGGGGTCATCTTTTCTCTGCAGATGTCTGCATCAGCCTATTTATATCTTGTCCTTTCAAATCAGCAGAAGCATTTTCCTCAAGACAACACCCGCTCCATTTCCACTGGTTTGAACTATGGATCAGAGACAGTGATGCAGACCCTTTGTCATAGTAACACGCCAGTATTTAGTTGCCAACATTAGGTTTGTTTTGGTCACAGTTGGCTGTGATCAGGGCCGTCCCTAGGGGAGAGCCTGGCCCGGGGGTCCCCACCCCACACTGGAGGGGGGAAGGGCGAACTGGGTTGGCCCGCTATGCTGCCAGGGCCCCGCCACCCGCTGGGGCTGGCACCGGGCCGGCCGACCATGTGAGGCAGGCTGGCTGGCCAAGAGGCTGGGTCCCGCTCAACTGCCCTGCCCCTGTGCTGACCTGCTCCACCTTGGGGGCAGGGCAGGCCGGCCCAGGGCCAGAGGCTGGGGTAAGCCTCCTGCTTGCTGCCAAAGGCAGGGAGGGCAGGGCAAAGCGTGGCCGTGGGGGGAGCGGGGAGCTACAGCATGAGCCCAGCACTGCCACACTGGGAGTGAGACAGTGCAGGGCCCACATAACCATAGGGCCAGGGGCGATCACCCCGTTTGCTCCCCCCCCCCCCCAAAGAACGGCCCTGGCTGTGGTGGGGCTTCTACAAAGATGTCTGTCTCTCTCCAGTCCACTGAGTGCGTAGGAAGAGACAGGAAGCATGAGATGCTTTGGCTCCACCTCCTCAGTGAACCAGCATGGCAGGGGAAATAGACCGGTATAAGTCAAGAAGTCTGGTGGCACTTTTAAAGACTAACAAATTTAATGTGATAAATACATTTGTTAGTCTTTAAAAGTGCTTGTTTGTTTTGCTGAACTATACTACACGGCTATCCCTTTGGAACTTGGTATACATCAGTAGCAGATTATTTCTCTCAAGAGCACAATGTCAGTGCACTGTATCTTTAGTAAAAAAAATGGTTCCTGCTCTGTTCCTGGAGCAATGCCACTCACTCTGCTCCTTACTCAAGGCCTACATGTAATATATTTTGCTTGGATCAGGCATAGAACAGGGATTCTGCATCTAAAGTTTATACTCTGAGAGCATTCATTAGGCTCTTTGTGCATCTACACTGGCAACTTAGGTAGACTTAAGGGTTATGTCTACACTTACCAAAGTTAGTTTGAATTAGTTAATTCAAACTAACTAATTTGAACTAATTTTAGTTAGTTCAAATTAACTTAATTTGAACTAGCATGGCCCCACTGGAATTTTAGTTCAAACTAAGCAAGTGCCATTCATGGCACTTGCTTAGTTTGAATTAGTCAGTTGCATTAAGCTCAATGTGCCGGTTAGTTCGAACTAAGCAGTTAGTTCGAACAAACATGGCCACATTGATTTAATTTGAACTAACTAGTTTGAATTAAGGGTTAGTTCAAAAGGTATAATCAAATTTATTAGTTAGAATTAAGGAAGCCCTTAATTCGAACTAATGAAAACCTAGTGTGGCCAAGGCTTAAGCTAGTTCGAATTAAGCTTCCTTAATTCGAACTAACTTGCCAATGTAGACATAACCAAGGATGCTTCAGTCGACCTACACAAAGCCACTTCCACACTGGGCTTTTATTAAGTTGACTTAAGTGCTTCCTTAAGTCGACTTAATAAGAGCTTACGTTAACTTAATAACACCACCAGTGAAGGTCGACTTAAGCCTTAAGTCGACTTCATAAGTTGATTTAAAGCTGGTGTGGATGGCTATGTCTACTGTTAAGTTGACCGAACAAGGTTGACTTAAGTCAACTTAAAGTGAAGCCACTCTGTTATGTTGACTTAACAAGATCAACTTTGTCGACTTAAAGTCGACCTTGTTAAGTTGACTTAACAGAGTTGACTTAACTTTACAAGTATAGACTTAGCCTTTGTGCTGTGCATGATAGCTAGTGAAACATGCCACTTTTGCTGTGGTTTTATTGATTTGGCTTAAAAATATAAAGCAGAATTTTAGTCTTATTGTAGATTTTGAAACAGTGCTGGAATACTTAGATTAATTATTATATACCCCCCCCCCCAGCACCCAAACTGAACAACATAATTTATTATCTGAATTTATGTTTGGTTTCCAGTAACATTCCTGCCCTCCTATGCGGTATCTTTGACAAATCTGAACAAAGGGGATTAGTATCACTAATTATTTCCATAGTATGTCCATAATTAGCCTACTGTACACTGTATTTTACAGTCAGTTTCAATATCCTCTTCGTGAATGCAGTCTCATGTGTCGCTTTGCAGCACTTAATGAGAGATTTTAGAGCCCCCTCAAGATGAATGGTTCAGATGGCACTAAACTAAGAAAGCTTATCCCCCTTTTGCTATGCTTTGGCTCTTACCTGTTCCTTTGCTCAGTGACAGTCTTTTAAAGTACTTATACCTCTAAT
This sequence comes from Pelusios castaneus, assembly GCA_007922175.1. Lineage (NCBI taxonomy): Eukaryota > Metazoa > Chordata > Testudines > Pelomedusidae > Pelusios > Pelusios castaneus. Next base: position 14,733,086 of record ML685801.1, on the reverse strand, counting down.
GTGCACAATCTCTGAGAATCTGAGCTACATTTCAAAGTGTTCCTTTACAGTTCTCTTATATGCATATCAGCATCTGAGGGTTCATTGCATGTTGCTCATCTTAATTTACTAACCTTTAGTGGGACTATTGATATCCAAGGATACACTTTATGTTTTCATTCAGCACACCATGCTAATCATATATTATTTATTGAAAGCCCTCTTTATCATGTAGGATATTCTCAAGAAACAAAATTAAGCTTCTTTTTTAAGAAACAGCTTTCCCATAACCATCTTCCTTACAAGTACAGGTAGGAATATGTAAAAGGCTCATCTACTAACAGACACTGCTGTGTTTTAATGCTGTTTTAAAGCTGTTTAAAAGATTTTGGGCTCTAGTTCAAATAAGGTGCAAGATGTAATTTTCCTTTCTCATAGTGTCTCAAATTGCCTCCTGAAAATTTCAATAAAAGGTCACTTTTGGAAGAAGCAAATATAGAAAAGCATTTGAGGAAAGTATGATAATTAATAAGCATTGCTAATTGTTCAAACAAACCTCACTTGAGGCAAAAAAAAAAATCTCATTCTGCTGGGCAAACCTGGAAGTGGGAGCAGGCCACCCGCAGGGTCCCAGGGTGGTGGTGGTGAGTCTGGAGCCCGGTGCACGCCTCCCAAAGGGTCCCCCAGATGTGGGGGGTGGGGGGGGTAGAGCCCAGAACTGCAGGTTGCAGACCCCTGCCCAAGGTAAACAACAAAACTGACAATTTATCTCAGCAGCAAATCATTCAAGACAGCATTTAAGCATGTGTTAAAAGTCCATCCCTATTTTTGACTGCACTTAAGCACATACTTATCTTTAATGACTTCCTTATCTTTAAGTATGTGCTTAACCCCACTGACCGCAATGGGACTTCAACATGTGCTTAATTTTAAGCATGTGCTTAAGTGTCATCCTGAATTGGAGCCCCAAAATGGTGTTTCACTATATCCCTATAATCTCTGCATTTTTAGCTGTGCAGCATATCAGCACTGTGATAGACAGATTTTCTAGAACTGACCTGAATGGCAGCTCCCTTGGACCCAAATAGCCTATATTACAATTCCCAGTCTTGTCACTGGTAGAAATGAAGACCACATGAAGGGCAAAAGAAATTCTGATTCTGAGGAAGGATGATGCTGAACTATGGCGCTACAGATAGGGGACACACACTATCTGTGTCCACGTATAAGACTGAAAATGTAAAGATTACACAACAGACTATCAGGTGTCAAGAAGATTGTGATTTGGAGAATCTGTGGAGGAATTCAGTTCAGTTAAAAATGTTGGCAACACAGGACATTCATATTCCTGTTTCCACATTTCATGTAGTTTAGAAGAAAAGAAATTGCTTGGACAAAGTATGACTATGTTTGGAAAGATCAGAAATGTGCCTTTGCATTAGCAATATTTAGACCTGAGACAACTTGGCATCATCTTTTATAATTTCAGAGCCAAATTCTGCTCTGACTGAATGATGGTGAGACCCTGCTGTAATCAATAGTAATACAAAGGGGTGGAAGATAATGCAGAATGTGTTCAGTGACTTATAAATAAAGATGTTTGTTGATCCCTGAGTTTATACTTATTGGGGGAAACTGCTGCACCAGAGTTCCCATTTAGCTCTAAGTTATGGCTGTATCAGTGTAGCTTAGCAGAACTCACAACAGCCTCGCTTCACTTCCTAATATGTCCCCTTAAACCCTTGGGGAGCAGGGGGAGGAGCAAGTAACTGTGCTCAACGAGGCATAGATGGGTATGCAAACAGAATTCTCTGCTCACGATTTGCATCTTGAGCTTTTTTACTACCTGTTTGTTGTAAAAGTTTCCAGATATGTCCCATGGCTATAAATGCTGCTTCTTCATGCAGTTCCCACAAAAGGTTATAGAAAAATGGTTTTATATTACATTATATTCTTTGAGATCTAGTATGTGATCATATAATTAAGGATTTTGTGTCATAATGCATATACCCAGCGGAAAGAGTTAAGATTAGCCTTGTTGCCTTTACTTTATTTCCTGACTTTTGAGTGCTTAACTGCGCAATCGTAATACATTATTTGTATGGAATTATAGTACATAAATTAACATCACTGGCTCACCAGCCTAAGCCCCCATTGGAAAAGAATGTGCCTAACATTAAGCATATGAGTGTTCCCGATGAAATGTTAGGCATGTGTTTATTAATTACAATACGGAATCAGAGCCACAGAGAAGTCCTTTCAAATCACCTTGCTTTCCTGCCACTTGAATAATACTAATATTCCAATGTTTATTTTGGAATTAAGCTTTGATGCTTACACATTTGACAGTTAACATAGTTTATCTAGCTGCTTTAGCTAAGGGCTTCAGGCCATGTATCATGTAAACTGCATAAGAAAGAAGTGATAGCACTTTTTTTCTTTCACTATTGATAGTTTACTGTTTTTTCAATGTCATAAAAATACAGAATTGATCCATTAATACCTTCAGAAGTATTTCAAAAGCCCCTTCAGATTGGTAACAATGAAACTAAAGTATTTTTATTTATATGTGTAATTCAATTAATCTTTAAAGAAAAATATCTAGTTAGATGCATATAAACATACTGGTTAAGCTGTACATCTTCATTTCTTCCACTTCAGTGAGTGAGACTGTGGAAAATAGACTGTAAAAACTGCAACCAAAGAGCTTATTCTCTTTTTATTGCCTGTCAAATTATTTCTCTGACACCCATAGTTGGTGGTGAAACATTGTGATCCACTCCTAGCAATGAAACAGTGTGTGAGTTTCTCATTGAGTTTAGGTAATGTACCATAAAACATTGCATGAAAACACTAATTTTCTCAATATATATTAGTAGACATGGTGTTTACCAACGAGAAGCAAAGATGTTTTTAAACATAGTTTGTTCATTTGAAGACATGGCCAGCTTTACTTAATCGCTTTGTGGTTAGTGTTGCAACTGTAGACTTGACGCCTACTCGCTGTGGCATATCAGATTGTTCCATCTATCAGCCTCAGTCTTGGGTGAATGTTACACTCAACATACTGTAGGCCTTCCTCCCATATACTCAATATGTGATCATACCTCTTCATTACTACATGTATTGTCAGGACTTCAGTGGAATTACACCAAGAATGAATTATGCCCATTCTATCCTCACCAGATTGTACAGTGTTCTGCAAAGCCACATACAACATCCAGGAAACTTGTAGATAGATACCAGTAAGACTGAAGAAGCTATCTTGGTAGTATAAACACTGCATCCAACGTTAGCTCCATCTTCACCAAGTTGCCTTGACTTCAGCTATGTTATTAAAGATGGTCTTGGGGCTATTGTTAGCAGTGTGTTTTAAGCCATTGTGCAGATTAGAGCTAGTTGTATTTTGTTTATCTGGACTGCATAAAAAGAGTCACAAGATCTAGCATTGTCAGCCTTTAATGACACTACCATTCAAACATTTTATTATCTTGATATCTAACAATGTATTCAACAAGAGGCTCTTTGTCTCCTTGTCTTTTTCCTCAAGATGCCTGTCTGTCAGTGTTAAGCAGCAGTTGTTTAAGACCAGTAGAGGAGAAAATGGCATTTATTGAATTACACAAAAGTCGGTCCAAATGCACAGCACTAAAAATTAGTGTGCTTCATATTTTTTAGTTCCGTTTCTTATATTTCCTGATGTAGTGCTCTCTTCCCTTTACCTGCTTTCTTTTCTGTATAAGTTCTTATTGTGCCGTCACCACTGTAGGACCTCAGCACCTTCCATTGCTGTGTATTAACCAATGTGGGGATTGTTTTCTCTCTTGTCTTCTCCCAGGGAGAGAACTGTCTGTGCAGTAAACGTTTTGTTTGTTTTCAATATACAAATAGCTATGTGTTCAGTAGTCATTGATATTCTATGATTTTCATTAGAAAAGCTGGCACTTTGCTATATCGCCATTATGCTTTTAATCTAAGTCCATATTTAATGTAGTATCTAAAGAAGTTATTTGGCTCCCTGGGATCTGGCAAATATCACATCATATGTACATTTGTTTCTTTGTTTCTCAAAAGTTTGACTGTTCCCACTACCATAATTTCAGTTTCATATTAAAGGCATGGGAATAAGATAGGCCTTTTATCTTGTACTGATAAATTCCTTGTAAAGTAGAAATGAACACAGCAAAGCCTCAGTCTGTAGCTGGTAGCTCCTTCATGTGCTCTAACACCTGGTAAAATTATTCAGTAATTCAACAACCACATTTAAAAATAGTAGTTCAAAGGCCATGTGAATTGTAAAACACTGTGTTCAAAACTGAAGTGCACTTCAGGAGCAACAGTGTCAGAGTCTAGAGAGAGAACCATTTCCTGTGAGATGAAGGGCTTGGAGAGTGATGTATCAGCTGGGTGGGTTTTCTCCTTGTTCTTCCAGCAAGGCCAATAGTTAAAGATTAATTGAAATTCATTTACAAGGGATGGAAGTAGGAGAGCTTTCTATATGTAAATTTCTCCATAAATGAAATTTTATTTCGTTATTTAATGTTAAAGTGAGTTTTTATCAGTAGGAAGAAAAATTCAGCAAGTAAGCACAAGCTGCAGAGAACAAGAAAGAAGGAGAGGACTCATACATTAATTGTATTTGAAGCTGAATAGTAGGTCACAAAAGTCAGTTCCTATGGACCAGAAAGGCCATATTGTACTAGTCATACAAAGCTATTTTCACTAATTATATTATTATAGGTGAAATTCACTCTTTGAGGCGGGCTACTAAAAGACCTATACTTTACTAAATGATCTTAAGTGGTACATTGGCCTCATACTGGGCCACCACCCAGGGTAAATTTCTGCAGCCAGTATGTGCCTATCTGGTCCTGCAACCTTCACTCATGTGAGTAGTCCGGTTGATATCAATGGTTATGTCTACACTTGCTAAAATTAGTTTGAATTAGTTAATTCGAACTAGTATGGCCACACTGGAATGTTAGTTCAAACTAAGCAAGCACTTGCTTAGTTCGAATTAGCGATCCCCATTCATTTCAATGGCCGGTTAATTCGAACTAAGAAATTAGTTCGAATTAACATGGCCACATTGGTTAATTTGAACTAGTTAGTTCGAGTTAACCCCTTAGTTCGAATACCCAATTCGAATTTATTAGTTCGAATTAAGGAAGCCCTTAATTCGAACTAACTAAAGCCTAATGTAGCCATGGCTTTAGTTAGTTCGAATTAAGTCTCCTTAATTTGAACTAACTTGCCAGTGTGGACATAGCCAATGAGCTAATGTGTGTGAGGGATACAGATTTGGGCTTCATGAGATGACCACTTTTTTCACACAAGCTAGTTACCAAATTCATCTCCACCCATAGCTAGTTCCTCACAATGGGTTTATATCAAATTAATTAGATATGTTGGGGGGGCTGGGTTTTTTTTTGTTTGTTTTTTTTTGTTTTTTTTGTTTTTTTTTATGGATTATATGTCTGGTTGATAAGGTTGATATAATAAACTTAGACTTCTGTAAGGCACTTAACTTGGTATCACCTGACATTTTGATTGAAAAAACTAGAAAGATATAAAATTTAAATGACACTCAAAAACTAGCTAACTGATAGATCTCAAAATGTAATTGTAAATGTAGAATAATCATTGTGTTCTCGTAGGGTAATGTAGGGATCAGTTCTTGGCCCTATGCTATTTAACATTTTTTATCAATGACCTAGAAGAAAACAAAGTCATCACTAATAACATTTGCAGATGACACAAAAATTGGGGGATTGGTAAATGAGGGGAAGAGGACAGGTAACTGATTCAGGGCACTCTGGATCATTTGGTAAGCTGGGTGCAAACAAGCAATATACATTTTTTAATAGGGTCACTCCATTTCACTGTAGCATGCAACAGTAATCAGGTCTGGGCCACTCTGGCTAGGCAGAGCAAGAAGTAGCTAGTACCTGCAGCCTCTGGGCGGGAAAACAGTCACCAGATTCATCCATTTCATCTTCACCCATAAAAACATTCAACAACACTTTTGGAATGGTTATGAGTACTAGGATGGTTCTCCACTATACCAACCTCTTAGTGGGCTACCTTGAAGAAGAATTTCTGGATAAATGCACAATGAAAATAATGATATATCTAAGATACACTGTTTTTTTTCATCCTCTGGACAGCTGACCAGTATTGCCTCGAAGATTTTCCCTCACAACTTCAACAGCCACCACCCATCTATCAGACTCCTTCTGGAACATTCCTGCATCAGTATCAACTTCCTGGACACCAAGATCAGTTTCAACAATGGAACCTCACAGATAACTATATAAAAGAAACCCACAGTTCACCACATTTACCTCCATAGATCAGTCATCTTCTTTATACAAAAATAACAACATTTACCAGTTAATAGAAAAATTTGAAATCCACTCATGGGCCTCAGGAGATGTAGAGTGTACCTTTGCTATACCTCCTGGAAAGGAAAAGATAGGATAGTTATGCACAATGTGTTAGATGATTTGTAGGTCTCCACATTTGCACTGTGTGGAATCCTGGGTTCTCCATTTGTGTGTCAGTTGCGCACATCTTTCATGTGATATCTTAATATGATTGATAATCCACTCTCTTAAGGAGAGCAAGAAATCAGATTGTTTGATGGTACAATCATCTATGAAGTACTTATTTATATTAGAGCATGCCCATTGCATCCACCTGGAGTCTGGACTGAAGTTGGACAATAGAAGATCTTCTCCAGCCACCCAGAAAGCTTGACAGGACTTAAAGCCAGTGCGAGATGGATGAACAAGATTGCCATGGAGTGGGAGCTTTTGGTTAACAAGAGCTTTCTTTTACTTATGCACTTAGCCTTCTGAATTATTAGAGGAAGAATGTTTCTGAGGATGGAAAACCAATTCATTGGAATGGACTTCAGTATGCCGGTTACAAGTCTTATAGGACAAGGTCCATATGCAAGTTTCTTCCTTAGACAGGGGGCCAGAACTCACCCATGGAATTAAGTAAATTCAACATTGCCTCTCATAACACTCGAGCATCAAACAACCCTGGTAGAACCTGCTTTTTCTTTTTCTTTTTTTGATGATTTTGATGTGACTCTTCATCTTAAAGCTCACCTGTTTCAGATGTTGTTGATAGTAAGGCTGCAATTGAGAGTAACTTCCAGCTCTATGGCTACATCTACACTTGTTCAAGTAAGTCAACTTTGCTAAGTTGACTTACCAAAGTTGACTTTAAGTCGACTTAGCATGTCTACACTGTAAATTTAGGTTGACTTAAAGTCGACCTTTTCGAATTAACTCAGAGCATCAACACTGGATGCCTAAGTCAACCTGTAGGGGCTAGGTGGACCTGGGAGTGGTGCATAGTGGGAAGGGGGGCACTTCTCGGGTGCCCCCTTTCCCCAGGCACCCCTTCCAAAGTGCCAGAGAGCTCAGCATCTTCCCCATTGTACCAGGGCACATGGGGGCTGAGCAGGACAGGGGCAGGGTATAGAAGCAGGGTGGGCAGAGCTGTGTCCTGCCCTGAGGGTGGGCACGCCTGGCTCTGGCTGTGCCAGGCACCCTGGCAGGGAGGTCAGAGGGGGAGCCCTGGGAGCCCTTTAAGTCTACTTTAAGTCGAGTTAGGGCTAATCCATGTCTACACTGGTTTAAGTCGACTTAATAAAGTTGACTTAACCAGTAAATTGACGTAAAAGGAGGTTTTAATAAGTCAATTTAAAATTTCCTTAAATTGACTTAAGCAGCAGCTTAAATCGATTTAAGGAAACTGTAGTGTAGACACAGAATAAATTAAAAGTAAATTAATTGTAAATTAATAAATTAACTATAGTGTAGACGCAGAGTAAATTAAAAGCTTTGTCAGGCTTTATCCCCTAATGGGGGAAGGGTGCCCACAAAATACCCGGTTCTTTAGATGCAGGTGCTGGGGAAGCTCCCGAAACCCCCAGGCAAAGACCACCACTACACACTATGTATATGACTTTCATTTATGATTACTGGATACAGGTTACACAGATTACCAGATTAAGACAGTGATTAGTAGTACAATAAACACCCAATAAATCCACAGGCACTCTAAGCTACAATACCACTTATTGCATACAGATTCAGGATTTTTCATCAATTATGGCTTTAAGCACATGATATAGAGAATATAACAAAGCCCAATACACACAATCCAAAACAATCAAGAACACAAGCCAGTATGTAAGACATAACCACACGGGACCCTTTATACTATCGTATAGGGATCTCATTCACACCTGTTCGGTCACGGGGCTCACCTGCGCACCCTTGCATGCAGGATAAGTCCCAGACCTGGTCAACAGTTATCCCCCATTCACACTTCCCCTCCCGTGCAGCAAAGTTATAGCAGCGACGAATGCCTAGCACAGGGGCGCCCGTTTATAGACACATATAAGAAGGGGATCCAGTGGGTCACGAGGTTCACCTGCGCACCCTTGATTTCAAAACCCTTGCGGGCCCTGGGGCGGCTGCACACAGGCTAAGTCTCAGATCTGGTCGCTGGTTATTGTTTCCTTGCACACAGTCTCCAACACAAAGTCTTTTATCCTCCTTATCACTTACAAACACAAAACAAACAGGCAAAAGTACCAACAAAACTATACCCAACGTAAACCCTACACCTACCCCAATTCCTGCTTCAGCCCCAAACCCAAGATTAGTGCTGCTATTGTTCATTAACTGAAAGTCTCAGCATAAAGCCGGACAAAACCTTAAATTTTGTGTTGCTGTGCTTGAGGGCCGGGCGCTATTCCGAGCCTCTAATTTAGTTACCTTTCCTTTGTTGAAATTGATGTCAGGTTGCTAATCCGAACCTTCCCTCAGCAGGCCAGGCCTCGGTGCTTTACGTCCAGTCCTGTTGTCCGCGTCCTACGGAGAGCCGGCAAGGAGTGCCTTTGGGGTGATCAGTCCCTTGGGCCTGCTTCTAGTGCTAACTAGAATGACTCCTACTTGCCCACCCCCCCGATAAGGCCTTCTTTTATTGCTCAAAACCGCAGTGGCATGGTATCTGCTGATTCATGTGGCTAGCTGCCTGGAGTGTTAGGGACCTTTTAACCTTCCCCTTTTCCAACGGCCGACCAGCTGCGTCCTGTTCAAGAGCTTGCATACAAGTCAGGTTTTGGTTGCCAAATTAACAGTTGTGGTTTTGCTCGTTTTAGGCCTTGACTTGATCCTGGGGCCTAGTTTGGACAACTAAGCCTTTAGCACCCTGACAACTGCTTAGCACATTGCAATAGAAATAGGGCCACTATGGCTATGTCTACACTGGTTAAGTTAAGTCGACTTTAAGTCAACTTAACAAGGTCGACTTTAAGTTGACCTTGTCGACTCAGAGTGTCCACACTGGAAACTTAAGTCGACTGCTCGTGTCCACACTGGCAGGTGCTAGGTTGATGGAGGAGAGCTGCGGCTGGGGAGATCAGGCAGGGAAGAAGGGAGAGCTACGGCTGGGGAGATCAGGCAGGGGAGAAGGGAGAGCCGCGGCTGAGGGATCGGGCAGGGGAGAAGGGAGAGCCATGGCTGGGGAGAAGGGAGAGCTGTGGATGGGAGATTGGGCAGGGGAGACGGGAGAGCCGCAGCTGGGGAGATTGGGCAGGGGAGAAGGGAGAGCCG
>ML685801.1:14700671-14723456 GCA_007922175.1 Pelusios castaneus | reverse complement strand
AAGGGAGAGCCGCAGCTGAGGGATCGGGCAGGGGAGAAGGGAGAGCCACAGCTGGGAGATAGGGCAGGGGAGAAGGGAGAGTCATCTCCCCAGCCATGGTTCTCCCTTCTCCCCAGCCCATCCCCCGGCCTGGAGGCCAATTAGGTCGACTTAGGGCATCCACACTGGCTTTAAGTCAACTTAATAAGGTCAATTTAGGTGTTAAGTCGACCTTCAGAGGTGGTGTTATTAAGTCAACTTAAGGAAGTGCTTAAGTCAACTTAAGGAAGCACCCAGTATGGACTCAGCGTTCTATAGGTTGACTTAAGCGTTGTTAAGTCGACTTAAGGTGCAAGTGTAGACATACCCTATGGGTCTTAAACTATGGTAGTTGTATCTTCGGTGTTTTTACTTGTCTTTCTTTGGCCCTTTCTTGCAGCTGTAGTTTGTAGCATTTTGCTCTCATTTTGTGCCATGCAACCTCTTTGCACTGAATTCCAGATGCATGTGAAATGGCTACAAAAGAACTATCTGGGTTAAATGAGTGCTGAACAGGTTTAAAATTAGTGCTTATTGTTTGGAAGCAGATGCAAGCCTCAAACAAATGCAAAACATCAATGCAAACGCAAAAAGGAGGGCAATTTGAAAATCAGATCCTAAGTACTTGATTCTATAGGTTGTTTTTTTCTATAGTAATACCAAGAACAGTTCTGTTAATGTAATGGAAGAGCATTGAGTAAATACTCTACCAGCATTTGTGTTTAGTGGAGTTCATGAATCAGCAAAATAACTAAAGTTGTCTGCTCTTCTCATTTTAATGAACTGTTCTCACTATCAAGCTACTCTGCTAGGAGCTGGCAAATAGCAGTGCCCATCTCTATATTTCTACAATACATTATAAGAATATAATTTCAGATACATCATTTTTTTGGTGTTACACATTTTCTCTCTTTTGCACACATTGCTCTTGTAGGAAACTAATATTCAGATTGGTAATTCAGTAGTTGTTACCACTATAACCATACATTAGGTGATATTTCACTGTTCCTATGTAACAGCATTACTGCAAATTGATGAGTTAATACTAAGGAGGGATTTCTAGGCAAGGAATCTTTCAAATGCACCAACCTAAAAACATAAACCCATATTTTCAGAATTGTATGTATTTACTGTGTCTTGTAACTTTAAGCAAAATCTAACAACAAATTGGAACTTGGCATTACAGACCATGTCTTCACTGCTTAAAAAAAGATTATTTATTTTTAACCTCAGGGTAACTAATGCAGGTGAGCTACCCCAGTGTAAAAAACATAGTAAAGACAAGACATTTTGGTCTGATTGTGAATGTAAACTCACCAAGGTCAACCCCTGGTGGGGATATGGCGCTGTTTACCTTACAGATTTACCATAAAATAAAGATACTGGTCTTCATTGTGTTTTTACCTCATGATAAAGCTATCTAATGGTAAAAAACCAACACCTTTTTAGCAATGAAGACAAGACTTCTGATATGGTTATGTATCCACTGTAGCCCACAACCTTCCCCTTGTTACTATGGCCACTGTAACATAGAATATTTGGGGACAAAATTTGTGTGTCTAAGGGGAGGGCCAGAGATTATGTTAACACACTAGTTCAATTATGCTGATTGTTTTTATTTCACTGTTTTTACAGGCTTCTCAGACTCTAGCTAATGTGCTTTAGTTCTGACCCTGGATACTACCTGTGGTACACCTACACTCCAATAGTTGAAACAGTTTTGAAGATTGATCCTTGGGAGGGAGGGAAGAAATAGCTTTCAAGTAACATAAATGTGATGGCGTGTAGGGAAGGCTGATGATTTAAAAAATAAAAATAATTAGGATAGCTCATCTATTTCACCTGAAAGATTTTTTTTCAAGGACTAGTTCTGGTAATGGCTGACAGTTTGGGGAATATTTGCTCTGTGGATGGAGCAGTAGTGGTAAGAGGGTAATTCACCTTCCTCCTTTCTCTGCAGAGACTACCAAGAATCCATCAATGTGTGCCAATTACAATGGTGGTCATTCTGAGGTGAATACCTGTCCACTAAAATCAAGACTGGAAATCACAGCTAACTTCATAGAGGGCTCTAAACAGCTGTTTGATGTGATGACTTTCAGGAAAAGCTTTGATTTAACAATACCTATTACAAAAGAGGCCTGCTATTAGGTAATGACCAGTATGCTCCCTTGCAGTGTTTCAGGCAGCCTATAGATGCTCACTGAGATTAACTTCCACTGCAAACTATTCTTTATGTCAGCTCCTCAGTGTTATACATATCACTATCACAGCTTTCTAGAGTAGGTCTAGTTTAGCCTCTGTTGCTTTCTTATTTTAATTCTTTCAACTTAAATAGAAACTAAAAGTAGTGTGTCATTTTTAGCTCCTCGCGATTTCACTTGTACTGTTCTTTTTTATCTATAAATATCTTAGACCAGAATAGAAGTAGAAATTAATTTTAAAAAGACATATTTTTCATAAAAATATGTGTTCAATGCTTTGCAATACGATTATGTAGAGTCATATTATATCCAGCTTTATGTGGGGGAAAGGTTGTAGGAACCCCTTTGCCTGCTGTACAGGTGCACTGACAGGAACCATAATTTCACTGCAAGTGGGGGGCTGGGATGAAAGTGAAAAACACTGGATCACACTGACTATTGCATAAAGGCCTCAGAGATCAGCAGCCAAAACCACTGCTGGTATAAATTGGCATAGCTCCATTGACTTAAATGGCCTTGACTTCAATGGAGCTTTGCCAAGTTACGCCAATGGAGTATCTGAATTCATATGCCCAGTACCAATCGACCATATTTTTAGAGGAAACATAAGAACTGCTTGAAAGCACCAGTTTCCTTAGCCTCTCCACCCCCTGTTCCTCCAAGGAGACTTTCTGTTAACTCCCATCTCTCAAGGCTCCAGCCTTCTCACTTCTTATGTTTCCTTCCTCTTTGAAAGAGAAAAATAATAGTCTCACTGTCTCTACTGCCAGTCCACTCTCAAGTTGCTGAAAGGGCACTCCAAACAATGGGTACCTTGAGTGACTGCCTGATTTGCATAAATTTAATGGAGTACCATGTGTGTGTCCAGGGTGGACAAGGGCAGAATGATGACTGTATCTCCCAGGTGTCAGCAAACAGAAGAGTTCTGTGGGTAAACAAGCTATAATACTAATGAAGAATCCCATTGATCTGCTTGTATGACCAGGCTGCAGAATTAGGCCTTAAAGATGTGCCAAGTCCATTGCCCATAGCACTCCACCAAGTAGCCATGGGGGCATTATACTTTCAGTTGCCACGTAAACTGACATAGTGCATAAGTACCGTAGGCCAATGGTCAATTATATCTATTCAATATCTGCTTCTAGGATAACACTCTGTGTCTTTCACAGGAAGGAGACACATTTTCAAAAGGATGTCTGCCCTTTCTGAATGTGCAGTTGGTGGTCACAAAAATTGCATCCACATTTTTGCAGCCAAACAACTCATCTGCAAATCAGGTAGCTAAAGCCTTGTGCACTGGGATTCAAAGGGCACAAAATACAGGTGCAACTTTTGCAGACACAAAATGCATCTGTAAATAGAGGCCAGGCCTTGACACTTTTGAAGTATGTACAAGATTGAAAGATTGTTTAAATTGCAAAGTGATGGTTAATGATGCCATGTTGGAAAATATACAGTGTAAGAGGACAAACACGAGCATTGCCATATATGTAAGACTGCCTTTATCACATGAGTACCATACTACATGTGCTGAAGATAGTTATATAGGTTGCATTATTGCTGCTGTGTCAAATTGCACAGCCTCTTTTTGGTGCTCATACTTTCTCACCACCTGCAGTGTGGAGAAATGAACGTTTGGAATCATTGCAGATGGCTCTCTCTTTATAAAGAGCACTTCAGATGTCCTCCCTCTCCATATTTTTTGCAATATCCCATTGAAACATTCCACAAAAACACCTTCTCTGCCTCCACAAATGCACTCTACTGAAACACAATACGGATCTATAACTCACAGAGTTTATGCCTATGGGAGAGAAAAATAATAAAGCATGAAACATAAACAAAGGTTAGTATAGAATAACATAGAATATATCATGGATATGTTGCAAGCGCATAGACAAAGAGTGAAGGTGATGTGTCTCAACCACTATGACAGAAGTTCGATTTTAAAACAAAGAACCCTGAACAGTGGAAATAATAGTAATAATAACCTTCACCTGTAGCTGTAGGAAGCAGAAAAAGTGAAGAATTAAAGAGTGTATCTAATGTCAATATGTGAGGGGCTATGTGCATAATTCCAGCTACTACCAAGAAGTTACAAATTTAAACCTTTGCATATTGAGATGAGAGTATTTCCAATAAGGCATTATTTACACTGTGGCATATTATATACACATCAAGAGGGGGAAGGTACATTCCCATGAAAACTTGCAAATCACAAATACTAGTTAATTATACTTTAACACAAATAAATGTTTTCAAAATGGAAAATCATGAACTACAGCTACGAAAATTGGGTAAAACTCTGTGTGTTAGCCTTGCTAATGCTTCCGTTGATATCGTCCATGACTTAAATCCCAAAGGTTTATTAACACCCACAGTTGGGCCTAGTCCACTGAGCACTACAAGGCTCAGGCCTTTGATAATTTAGTGATGAATTGAGGGATGTTAATTTTTCCATTTTTATAATTGCAAAATAGGCAAACTTTTTGCAAAAAAAATAAAAATCTTTTTTTGCTGCAAAAATATTAAAGGAGAGAAAAATCAAAATATGGTAAAATATTATTTTATATTTTTATTTTAATTTCTGAATGCAGTAACATATAGAAATTCCAGTCAGACTGGGGCCTATTGAGCTAGCATAGTATAATGAAAATATGGTCCCTCAGCCAAAACATCATATATAATTTTAAAGGGCAAGTATACTCTGAAAGTGTCTATAGCTATGACATCCTGCTACTCCATGCTTATCATTTCTCAGTAGTCTTCAAATAAATTCATTCTGTCCCTCTCAGATTTTGGATGACACACAGCTCCCCAGCTGGTCCACCATTAAGACAGCTTTACTAAAGCAGCACAGTTAGGTCAGTTCAGGAAACAAGAACAACAATTTTTAGTCAGGCTAGTAAACTGAAATAGATTGCAAGTATTTTTTTTAAAACATTTATTTATCTTTCCTCTCTGTCCATCATCTCTTGAAATACTCTTCCCCCTCTTTTTGCTTTGTCCTCTGATGGAAGGAAGTTCCAAGTGGGAAATTATAATTGGCATAGAATATTTGCTTATTAGTCAGAGGGAATGCTAGAATTTTAAGTTATACTGATTGACAGTCCTCCCAACCACAGCGCCTATCGAATTTGGACCCTACCAAATACATTGATCTGCCCACAAACTACACAGCAGGAAAAGAGTGTTAGGAAGTCAAATAGAGTTTTTAAATTGACATTTTCCTCAAACAAAACTATGTGAAATAGATATCCCTGCTGCGACCAATCTATCAGTTTAACCCTGTGAAGACAAGACCAGCTCTCCATACAATATCCCTATTACGATGAACTAAGTATTAATAATCTGGAAAAAGGCAATGAATATGAATTGGCAAATTTTGCAGATAACATAGTTTACTAAGTTTCTTAACTCCACAGAAGACTACAAGGAATTGCAGAGGGACCTGACAAACCTCCATGAATGGGGAGCATGATAATGGATTATATTCATTTGTTGAAAAATATTAAATGTAAATATAAGATCATGCTCATTGGGAGGAATAATTTCAGCTACTTATACATATAGCTACTCAGGAAAAAGCCCTTGGCATAACTGAACATTTCAGTGAAAAACCCTGTTCATTGTGTAGTGATTTTTTAAGATAAATGTTATAATGTATAATGAATGAGAGGAAATAATACTGAAAAGTAATATAATGCCATTATATGGAGAAATGTTGGTTTGGGATTAAGCATGGATTGGGACTCAGGAAATCTGGGTCAGTTCTCAGCTCTGTGTGTCCTTGGACAAGTCACGTAATCACAATGCTTTTCCTTGTAGTTCTCACTGCACACCATCTGTTTGTTTCCCTTTTTACACTTAGCTTGTAAACACTTTGAGCAGGGACTGAATTTTTTTGTTATGTTTATACAGAGTCTAACAAAATGTGGTCATGGCTCCTAAATGCTCCCAATAATTATTAATCTCTCTTGCCTCTATTCTCAATCTGTAAAATGGGGATAATAATACTTTTTTCCCTTTTGTTTATTTAGACTGAAGACCTACTGTGCAGGGTATGTCTCCTGTTTTGTGTGTGTGACTGTGTATGTGTATAAATGTACAAACACTGTGTGTAATGGAACCCTAATTTTAGCTGGGTGCCACCAGGAAAAACTTTTAATAAAAATAATAAGACTATATAGTTCAATGGTATGCCCTTAGCTAGAATACTGTGTTTAGGTATTGATCATCCTGTCTTAAAAATAAGCTAAGAGTTCCAGAAATGGAAAGGATCATGAATGAGTGGCAAGAATGATTGGTGACCTGAAAAGATTTCCTTATGAGAAGAGATTGAAAAATTACTTTTGAAAAGAGGCAATTAAGATGGGATATGATGGTCTGTATATGCATATATATGATACATAATGAATGGTATAGAGGAGATAACCTGGGTCACATTGTCCTTTCTCACAATACAGAAATTGGGATATTTAAAAATAAATAATCAACAAATGAAAAAGTGCTACACGGTAATATACAATTTACAGATTAACTAGTGGAACTCATTGCTACTAAACAGTATAGAGACCAAAAGCTTAGTAGGTTTTAAATCAGCAGTAGACATTTATCTAAACCATCCACTGTTGCACAACCTAAGGTAAATAAATACAGAATGATCTAAATACTCATGCTTCAGGACATAAGTCAGCAACTAACTGACAGGCGTTGGGTTCCAACTTCTCTTATGTAAAGGAGATACCATAATTGTCAATTCTGCATTTCTTGCACCTGCTTCCACTGTCTGAGACAGGATTCTGGATTATATGGACTATTGGTCTGCTCTGGTTCCATGACCCTATATACTTACAGGAAAACTTATTCTTGCACTATTTTTTACTTTGCTGAAATGAGGAATTACTTGCAATCTCATGAGATTTCCAGTCTGATTTCTAGGCCAAAGTGGTTTGGATGCTTACCAGATTGAACCTCTGAACTTTTCCATGTTTGCTGATCACTGACTTTAGTAAAATGAAATGTAAAATGTTTACAGAAGGTTAGGTGCCCCCAACTGCACGCTGTGTTTCTAGGTCAAGATGTTTTGCTGTAAGGTGATCTCATAACAGTATCTTGAACAAAGTGAGCCTGACCCCAGTTTATTCTATCAAGGATCTTTTATGTCAGGCTGATCCTGCAGGGAGTTGTGTACCTCCTGAGCAGGGCTGAGTGCCCCCAACTTCTCTTGACCTCAGGGGGAGAGGACTGTCATCTCTCAGGCAGGATGTGCTCAGCACATAGCAGGATCAGATCTTGCATCAGGACACCAAATGCGAAATAAAAGTGCTTGGCTTCTTTTTATTTTGTTAAAACCATGTTTCCTTTTTTTATAACCTCTATTCAAGCCTCTTTTCAGTTACAGTTCTAAATAGCTTGTGGCTATGAGTTTATCGTCACGATGTTATGTACAGTGTGCAAGGATGGGCGCTCAGGAGATTCTCATTCTCATTCCATTTATGCCATCAGCATCTCCTTTTGCTCTTACGAGGTTGCTCATTTTGGGATTCTTTCAGAGGTGGCACTAACAGCATATTTTCCCCATCCGTTCAGACCACCTCACCTCTTCACCTTATTCACTAAACAAAGAGCCTGTGCTTGCTTCATCAGAAAATGTGCTGAAAGGGTTGTTGTCTACCTACTAAGTGAACCTCTTTCCTTTGACAAAGCGACATATGCAAATATGATGTGCAATTTTTAAATAAAAATGGCACTTTGCACATAGAACAGTGGACAACTTTCCAGAATTACAGTGTCGCCATCTTCCTCACTTCAGTTAAAACTTTCTGAAATTTCTGGTATGTAAATAGACTAGATTACAGTGCTAACACCAAACAAGGCAGTGCAAAGCAAATTGGTATACTCCGGTGTCAGATTATAAAACACCCATGCTGTGCACTAAAAACCAGCCCTCATTCACAAGACTGAAATGGCTTCATGCGTCTAGTAAAACCAGTGCTTTTTTTGTTTAAAAAAAAAAAAAAATAAAAGTGCTGGTACGTGGGCAGGGACCTGGGGCTGCCAGCAGCGGTGGCAGGAGCCAGAGCCACATTGCTGTGAAGAAAAGGTACTGGTACTCAGTACCCCTGAGTAGCATCATCATAAAAGCCCTGAATAAAACAATCCACACCAGAAGACTTAATACTATTAATGTTTCCAAGCTTATAATTAGGCTTCAGAGTAAACAATCTATAGAGCTTCAGACCAGAATGGGGCATTAGAACATCTAGCCTGACCTCCTGTCTAACATAGCCCACACTACCCCAACAATCTGCAATCCACTCTGAAGCCACCCCCTCACCTCCACTTTGGTAAATGGCACCAGCTCAGGACAGTGTTAACCCCTTCTCTTCTGATCACTCATCTGCACGCAGACTATCAAAGAACCTCAAGTGTTTGCAATGGATATGGTCAGCTATTCAAACTTCCTCTACCAGGCAGGGCAAGCATTAAAGTTTTCCCACAGTATATCATGGTTCTAAGGCTAGCACAACTACATTTCAGGAGGACACTCGGGACTCTGGGATGTGGTTACTTTGATGCAGATCTGTGCACAGCCCTAGATTCAAGCACAGGTTTAGAGAAGTCTTAACAGAGGGGTTAAATACAATGTAGGTGCCTAAGGTCAGGGTTCTCAAATATGGGCAAATGACTTAAGTCCAACTGACCCTAGGCTTACATTACAAGTGTAGACCTATCGAGTGCATCTATACTTACAAATTAAGGAGGCTTAAGTCAACTTAAACTACTCTGCGTCCACACTGGGCTTTCCTTAAGTCCACTTAAGGAAAAGTTAAGTCAACCTAATAACAGTCGATTTAGGTCGACTTAACGCTTAAATCGACCTTATTAAGTCAGCTTAAGCCAGTGTGGCTGGGGATTAGCACCTAAATCACCTTATTAAGTCGACTTAAAGCGTTAAGACAACTTAATAAGGTTGAAAAGGGGTTATGTCTACACTAGAAAAGTTACGTCAACTTTTAAGTTGACTTAATAAGGTCAACTTTAAGTCGACTTAAAGTCACCCTTATTAAGTCGACTTAACTTTTCTAGTGTAGACATAGCCATCCTGAGAGCAATAATGCTACATGTCATCACAGAAAACTGGTCCACTCTGCCCAGTGTCCCATCTCCAGGCATGGCCACCCGTGATGCTTCAGAGAAAGGGGATTTTAAAAAACCTTCCCAGAATACATTGGCGTGAATCCCTTCCTAACCCCTGTTAGTGGCAAGCTGAAACTCTGAAGCCTGAGCTTTAGGAACATAATACATAAACTGGAAATAAGTCCCAGGGGTGTTGAGCCTTGCCCGCCCCCATCACAAGCAACCCTCATACAACTTCACTCATAAATTTGTCCAACTTTCTCTCAAAGCTAGTTAAATTGTTTGCCCCCATGACTCCTATTGGGATGCCGTTCCAGAACCTCACCCCTCTGATGGTTAGAAATCTGCCAACCTGAATTTGTTCATGGCCAGTTTATATCCATTTGTTCTTGTGCCAGTGTTCTCTTTTAGCTTAAATAGCTCTTCACCCACTGTGATAGATACCTCTCTAATGTTAGAGAGAGACTCATATCTCATTTTAGCCTTCTCTTTGCAAGTCTGAACAAGTCAAGCTCTTCCAGTCTACTCCTTTAGGATAGGCCCTCTATGCCCCTGATCATCACAGTAGCTCTTCTTTGTACCTGTTCCACTTTAAATTCATCTTTCTTAAATGTGGATGACCCGAACTCTAAATAGTGTTCCAGATGAGGTCTGACCAGTGACTTGCACAGTGACATTTGTGATAGGATGTAGAAACTCTGCGCTAACAGGGAAGGGGCTACGAAAGCTCTGTATGCTGAGGTAAACCCTCTCTATCCACCACTGCCAATCATGCTTGCTGGAGAGGAGGGTTTTAAAAGGAAGAAGAGACAGTTTGCAAGGGGAAAGTGCAAAGAAGGGAATGGCTGCTGAAACAGCAGGAATAATCCCTGCTCCAAAGACCCCTCCTCAGCTCTGTGAGGAACCCAGTGAACCCCATGGGGAAGCTCAATAGGCAGAGAGTGTCTCAGTTAGTCCTAAGGACTCCTCTAAAGCTGCAACCCCGGCACCCCTGAAGTCAGGTAGTGCCACTGCCCTTTTGGTTTTTCATTCACCTAGGAGTGCCTTGTTTTGCACTGAGTCTGAACTTTTGTATTTATCTCCCTCCTCCCCAGAAAACAAATTATGGTAAATAGGCACTCAAGATTGGCAGACACTGTGAGGACTGAGAGACTGTGGCCTGTCCCAAGCTATTGAATTTCATATTGTTTCTGCCACTATAGTCTTCAAGGTCACCCACATCACTCTCCTACTTTTTGTGTCAAGGTAAGTAATAAAAATATTTGGTCCCAAGACCAATCCTTGAGGAACTCTGCTGGTAACCTCCCTCCAATCTGATAATTTTTCATTCAGCACAACCTAGTGCCTTCCCCCCATTAGCCATTTCCTTATCCACCTTACAATACTCATACAGATTCCCATCTTCCCTAATTTAACTAATAATTTCCCATGTGGTACTGTGTCAAATGCTTTACTGAAGTGCAAATATATTAGATCTACAACACTTCCCTTATCTAAAAAATCAGTTATTTTCTCAAAGATGCAAATCAGATTAATCTGTCATGATCTACCTTTAGTAAACCCATGTTCCATTACAACCTCTTTATCATTTGCCTCTATGAATTTAATTACTCTTCCTTCACAATTTTCTCTAAATCCATTAAGATATATGGTGTGATATGCACTAGTTGTGCGAATAATGAGTTTTTGGTTCTCTGGCAATTTGGAGAATACAAAAGAATTGTTTCAGATGGAAACAAAACCAACATTTTTTGAAAATTTCAGCAAATGGAGAACTCAAAAGATTTCATTTAAGGAAATATTAAATGTTGTAATTTTGACCATTGAAAATGTTTTTACTAGTTTTAATACAATTAAAAGAAATTTTGAAATAGTTGTTTTGAACAAAATAAAAGACATTTTATTTTGAAAACATCAAAACAAAATGTTTCAACTATTTTTAGATTTTTTTTTTTACTTTGACCAAAACAATTTGGAGAAGCTGACATGAATTTGCTAAACTTTTCCATGTTGCCAAATCTAATGTTTTCCACTGCAAATTTCTTCCTGGTTTAATTCATACCCCTGTTTGATCTTTTTAAATCTGATTAACTGACACTTCATGAAGATAGCATTGCAATGGCTCAGATTCTTAAAGTTTTTCTTACACTGGCTACATTGGTTAAAAATGAAAGCTTAAATCAGTATAACAGAGCAAGCTTCAGAAGAATGTGCTGTGTTTATATTCAGCCTTACATATTTAAATGGAGAGGTTTTGGTAAAAAGATTGTGCTACTCTAACTACATTAAAGAGACTGAAGAAACAAAATTAACATGCAAAAAAATAGCTTGTTGTTTTACCTTGTGAGCAGTTCTGATGGCATTCTTCTGTAGTATGTGGTAAGACTCATAGGCTATGTCAACACTTACTAAAGTTAGTTTGAATTAGTTAATTCAAAATAACTAATTCAAACTAATTTTAGTTATTTCAAATTAACTTAATTCGAACTAGCAAAATTTAGTTCGAACTAAGCAAGTGACATTCATGGCACTTGCTTAATTCAAATTAGTGAATTGCATTGAGTTCAATGGGTCGGTTAGTTCGAACTAAGCAATTAGTTCAAACTAACATGGGCACATTGGATAATTTGAAATTGAACTAGTTCGAATTAACCCTTAGTTCAAATAGCATATTTGAATTTATTAGTTCGAATTAAGGAAGCCCTTAATTTGAATTAATGAAAGCCTAGTGTAGCTATGGCTTAAGTTAGTTCGAATTAAGCTTCCTTAATTCAAACTAATTTACCAGTGTAGACATAGCCATAGACTCTAAGGTAAAAAAGGGATCAATATAATCATCTAGTCTGACCTCCTGCACAATGCAGGCCACAGAACCTCATCCACCCACTCCTGCAATAAACCTCTAACCTATGACTAAGTTATTAAAGTCCTCAAATCATGATTTAAAGACTTTAAGATATAGAGAATCCACCAGCAAGTGACTTGTACCACATGCTACAGAGGAAGGCCAAAAAAACTCTACAGTTTCTGCCAATCTGCTCTGGGGGGAAATTCCCAACACCAAATATGGTGATCAGTTAAACCCTAAGCACAAGGCTTGGCCAGATGACCAAGAAAGAATTCTCTGTAATAACTCAGAACCCACCCCATGTAACATCCCTTCTCAGGTCATTAGCATATCTACAACCAGTAGTCAAAGATGAGTCAATTGCCAAACTAGGCTGATGCATCATGGTATCCCTTCCATAAATGTATCAAGTTCAGTTTTGAAACAAGTGAGGTTGTTGGCCCCCCACAGCTCCCCTTGGCAGGCTAGTCCAGAACCTCATTCAGGGCAGGACTCAGAGCAATAGATTTATAAATCTCAAATGTACTTGTTTGTGGCCAAATTCCAATTTCCTGACTTAACAGGAATAATATGCTCTTCTTATTCATGTTATGTTACTTGAGGATTATCAGAATCTAGTGTATGAGTGTCCATTGTATGAGATCAAATTTCAACAGAGCTAAAGTTTTTGTTCATTACCACAAAGTTCTTGGAGAATTTCTTTTTTAATTTAATTTTAAACATAAAATTAATATTTGGGGGAGGGGAAATGTAGAGTTATTTTTAAACTGGTATCATTATAATTATTATTACTTATTTTGTGGTAGCCCCAGTCAGGGATCAGGACCCTATTGTGCTAAGTACTGTCAGCATATATAAGAAAAAGAACATCCATCCTTTGAAAAGATCCAGAGGGGCAGCCATGTTAGTCTAGTTCAGCAAAACAAACAAGGAGTCCTGTGGCACTTTTAAATACTAAGGCTATGTCAACACAACAAAAAGTCAGGTTGACTTTAAGTAGACCTAAAGTTGACCTTATTAGGTCGACTTAATGAAGTGGTTTCCCTGAATGAGGACTTAGTAAATCGACCTAACTGCCCTTAGGTCGACCTAATAAAGTGGACTTAAGCGTCCACACTGTGCTTAGGTCAACCTAAGAAGTTGACTTAAGGGTTAGGTCAACCTAACCAGCGGTTCTTATTAAATCGACCTAATCTTTCATTAAGTTGACTTAAGGAATTTCTTAAGTCGACTTAATAAAAGCCTCGTGTGGACAGGGAGTAAATTAGGTTGACTTAAGCCTCCTTAAATCGACCTAACTTGCAAGTGTAGACAAAGCTTAACAAACTTATTTATCGCTTGAACTTTTGTGGGTAAAATCCTACTTCATCCATCCTTTGAAAAGTTTATCATACAAATCTGTAATCAAAATCTCAATTTATAATGAGTCTGCCCCACAGAGGTTTCCCCTAAAAAGATAATACAGCCTGCTGTATCATCTTTTCTGCAGGGCTCCTGGAAGAGATTGTCATAGGCACCACTGAAGGAGAAGGGGCATCATTTGCTGACATGTAGATCTCTGGGGATTTGTCAAAATAGAAGGTGGGCCCCATAGTCCATTCCAAAATGAGACAAATTTGCTTCCTGATGGAAAAATAGAGGAGGAACGTCATAAGGGACTCCTCATGGAAATGACCTTCCCTCAGGGATCTTGCCTGCTGTTTTCTCCGGGCCTGGCTTTTTTGTTTTATTTTGATTTGTTGTTTTTTTTCAAGCACTTTAATAAGGAAGTCACTATGGGGATCTTGGTGACGCAAACATTAACTGCAGCTAATGGAACTTCAAGGATGTTGTTTTGCATCTTGACTGAGAGGCCCAAATGCATCAACTTTGGAATATGTTTTGTCTGTAAAAGCATTTGCCCTGAAAACTCATGTTTTCTTACAAATCCATGTCTCCTAATAATGGACTCAATTAGCAGAGTTCAACATAGCCATGAATGAGAGCACACAGAGCCAAACCAAATCCCTTTTCTCTATTATAATTTAAAAAAAAAAAAAAAAAAAAACTCTCCTGAAATAAACCCTTTGGGGCCTGTTCCTTTCAAGCTCATTCCCCTTTACTTGCTGCTTGTTTCACTGCCAATATGTCTAAATTAATTATGTATTTGGCACTCAGGCAATTGATCCAATTGGCTATAATGTCACAGTTTGAAACTGCTCATCAATTCTGAAGGCTGCTCATTTTTGATGGCTATGACATGAACACAACCACTGAGAGAGATGGCTTGTTGCTCCCCCTCACACACATCGGGTGCTGGCTATTCCACTGTGGAAGGAAGAGTGAGTGACTCTGCAGTTGACAGGGAAGCACTGTTTTCATACAGCCTGGGGTTACACAATCCCTTCTAGAACAGAGCAGGATGAATTTTCAGGAGGCTGAAATCTCTTCTGGGGAGAGCTATACAAATAGCTGTATAAATTATATAGTAATATAAATTCAGCTATACAGACCTATATAGCTGAATTTCAGACAACTTTATTAACAGAAATCAAGTAGTTTTAAGGTGAAGGATAGGAAGCTACAAGCAGCTGTTTTGTGATGGTGACACCTATGTCCAGGTTCTTCAAGACCATTTCCTGCTGTAATAATTTATTGTGATCTAATGGCCTGCTTCTGGTCTGGTGCATAACCTATATTTCATGAGATGATTTGCTAGTATGTATTGTACTAAATAATTAACTGTTTCTTCCACAGTTCTTTGAGAAGTGATTCATAGAAAAGCAAGGGTAAATTACAGGAATAAAAATCTATGAAACGAATAGGCTAAACTTTGCTGTCTAATTGCACTCCTTCTCACTTCCACCCAGCACCATCCTCTATAGGTTTTCCATTTAGTCTTAATTGTACAGTTTGTGCACGAATATGTGTATGGGGCAGCAGAGTTGCACCATTCTGGAGGGACCGCCTAAATGACTGTGAATTAGAAATTGCAGCTACTCAGTGTGCAGGGGAGTGGTGGGGAGGGAGGAGGATGTCTGCTCTGCACCTTCCATGACGGTGGCCTTCCATCCAGCACCTTGCTGAATCCACTGTGCAGGCTGGCCTCCTCCACATTCTTTTGCCATCCAGACAAGACAATGGATCAGCTGATATGGGACTCAATTAATAAAGAATTACAGTAGGGTAATATAGTTAATGCCAATCAACAAGGGTTTATGGAAAATAGATCCAGTCAAACAAACTTGAGTCCACACATTTGGTTGATAAAGGTAATAGTGCTGATGTAATAGGGTACACTGAGATTTTTGTGAGGCATTTGATTTGGTGCCCCAAGGCATTTTGATTTAAAAAAACTAGAGCAATACAAAATTAACACAGCACACATTAAGCTGGATCACTGAGAGATCACAAAGTGTGACTGTGAAAAAAGAATCCATCACTGAGTCGGTATGTTTCCACTGGGGCTCCATAGGAATCAGCTCTTTGCCTGTGCTATTTCTCATTTTATCAATGACATGGAAAAAAAACCCTAAAATTATCTCTCATAAGGGTTCTAGGTGACACCAAAATTGGGGGGAGTGATAAATAATGAAGAGGACCAGTCACTGAAGTAGAGCAATTTGGATTGGTTGGTAAACTGGGGGCAAGTAAACAATATGCAGTTGAATGGGACAATGATTTATCCAGCTTTCTTTCCATCTTATAATCCATTCATCCAACTCATACTTCTTTAACTTGCTGGCAGTGTTAAGAGGACTGCGGGAGACTGTATCAAAAGCTTTGCTAAAGTCAAAATGTATCATATGCATCACTTTCCCCACGTCCACGGAGCCAGTCATCTCATCATAGAAGGCAATCAGATTAGTTAGGCATGATTTGCCCTTGGTGAATCCATGCTGACTGTTCCTGATAAACTTCCTCTCTTCCAAATGCCTCAAAAAGGATTCCTTGAGGACATGTCCTATGATTTTTTCTGGGGACTGAGGTGAGGCTGAAGGCCTGTAGTCCCCCAGATCCTCCTTCTTTCCCTTTTTGAAGATGGGCACCATATTTGCCTTTTTCCAGTCATCGACGTCCTCCCCCAATCTCCGAGTTTTCAAAGATAATGCCAGTGTCTCTATAATCACATCAGCCAACTCCCTCAGCAGCATTGGATACATTTCATCTGGCCCCTGAACTTGTGTATGTCCAGACTTTTTAGATAGTCTTGAAACTGTTCTTTTACCACTGAGGGCTGCTCATCTTCCCCTCATTCTCTGCTGCCCAGTGCAGTAGTCTGGGAGGTGATCTTATCTGTAAAGACAGAGGCAAAAAATGTACTGAGTACTTCAGCTTTTTCCATATCATCTGTCACTAGGTTGTGTCCCATCCACCCTTCCTTTCCTCCACCTCCCTCCCTCCCGATTCAGTAAGGAGCCTGCATTTTCCCTGGCGACCGTTTTGTTGCTTCAATATCTGTGGAAACCCTTCTTGTTATCCTTCAAATCCCTTGCTAGTTGCAACTCCACTTGTGCCTTGGCCTTCCTGGTTCAATTCCTGCATGCTTGAGCAGTATTTTTTTCCCCCCCCCCCCCCCCCCAGTCATGTGTCCAAGCTTCCTCTTCTTGTAAGCTTACTTTTATGTTTAAAGTTCACCAACACCTTCTTTGTTAAGCCAAGCTGGTTACCTGTCATATTTGCTATTCTTTCTCCACATGGTATGGTTTGTTCCTGCAGCCTCCATAAGGTAACTTTGAAATACAGCCAGCTATCTTTGACACCTTCCTCCCTCATATTAGCCTTCCTGTTCCCTCAGGGAGACAAAGTCTTTCTTTTTTTTTTTTAAGCCCAGAACCCATATTCTGCTGTTCTCTTTTCTTCTTTTTGTCAGGATCCTGAACTCTACCATCTTATGGTGACTGCTGCCCAGGTAGCCACCCACTTCTACTTCCCCTATCAATTCTTCACTGTTTGTAAGCAGCAGGTTGAGAGGAGCCTGGCCCCTAGTTGGTTCTTCCAGCACTTGTAACAGGAAGATGTCCCCCACATTTTCCAAAAACTGGATTGTCTGTGCTCTGCTATATTGCTCTCCCAGCAGATGTCAGGGTCATCCAAGTCCGCCATGAGGATCAGGTCCTGTGAGCTGGAAACTTACATTAGCTGTCTGAAGAAAGCCTCGTCTACCTCATTTTCCTGATCTTGTGGTCTATCATGACTTCATCATTGTTGATCTCACTTCTGAGTTTAACCCAGAGGCTGTCAACAGGCTTTTCTCCAATTTGATGCTGGAGGTCTGAATAGTGATACTGCTGTCTTACATACAGTGCAACTCCTCCACCTTTTCTCCCATCTGTCCTTCCTGAACAGTTTATACCCATCCATAACAGTGCTCCAGTCATATGAGTTACCCCACCAAGTCTCAGTTTTTCCAGTCACATCATAGTACATTGACTGTGCCAGGGCTTCCAATTCCTCCTGCTTGTTTCTTGCATTCATGTACAGGCATCTAAGATAACTAGCCGATAGCTCTACAGGAGGATTCTCCTGTTGCATCCTCCTCCTTGTGCTTCCTTTTGCCATCCCACTTCCCCTTTTACCTCCGGGTTTAGGTCCCTGCCACCCAGCGAATTTAGTTTATAGCTCTCCTCACTAGTTTAACAAGTCTGTCTATGAAGATGCTCTTCCTTCTCTTTGTTACATGGACCCTATCTCTTCCTAGCAATGCTTCTTCTTGGAACAACATCCCATGGTCAAAGAATCTAAAGTCCTCTCTGAGATATCTGATACTGGCCAATGGCGGAGCCAGGTTTTGCAACCAGGGGAGGCTATGGGTCATTGGTTATGGGCTGGAGCAAAAGCCTACCTTGAAGTTACCTGGCAGTGGCAATTCCTATCCCAGAGGGCTGAACCTGATTCCCCACT
This sequence comes from Pelusios castaneus, assembly GCA_007922175.1. NCBI lineage: Eukaryota > Metazoa > Chordata > Testudines > Pelomedusidae > Pelusios > Pelusios castaneus. Next base: position 14,705,360 of record ML685801.1, on the reverse strand, counting down.
CTGGAGATTGCAACTTTCACATGAGGTCACAGCTCCATTCAGGTTTTGTCCAGTCACTTCTCGACCATAACAGAGAGGCAACCAGGCTAAATTTGAGTGAGTGGTGTTGTGACATGGTATACCAGGCCATGTGATCCTGTATGTTATATCACATCAGTTGGAGCAGGAAGCTAGGCCCAGCCCTGAAGGATAGGAGTCACTGCTGTCAGGTTATTGCAGTATGGGTGCACTGTACAGCCCATGTGAAAATTTGTTTTGTACACCTTCTATTTCTCAATTGTATAACATACATGAAAAGATGTCAAACAATGTCTAATAGAGAGGGCAACCGCCTCCCTGATGGTCCATGATTAGCTCTGCACCTGTATTGGCTACCATTGGAGACCAGGTACCAGGCTCAGTGGTCTTCTGTGATATAGCAATTCCTCCAACATTGCTGCCTGCAAATGTCCAGAGATCAGCAAAGAAAGCTACCTTTTGGAGGTCAGAACATGTAGCGATAGAGTGACAAAGGCAAAAAGTCAAGCTGAGCTGGACCTTGCGAAGGGAATTAAAACCAACAGTAAAAGGTTCTTTAGCCATATAAATAGGAAGAAAACAAAGAAAGAAGTGAGACCGTTAAAAACTGAGGATGGGGTAGAGGTCAAGGATAATCCAGGTATGGCTGAATGTCTAAATAAGTACTTTGCATCTGTTTTCAATGAGAGTGAAGTTGAGCTGGGCGATAGAGGTAGGGAAGCTAATGGGAACGAGGTCATGAAAGTAGAAATTACCATACCTGAGGTAGAAGCCAAACTTGAGCTGCTGGATGCGACTAAATCAGGGGGCCCGGACAATCTCCATCCAAAGATACTAAAGGAACTAGCTCATGAAATTGCCAGCCCTTTAACAAGGATTTTTAATGAATCTGTAAACTCGGGGGTTGTACCGTATGACTGGAGAATCGCTAATATAGTCCCTATTTTCAAGAAAGGGAATAAATAGGATCCAGGTAACTACCGGCCTGTTAGTTTGATCTCAGTAGTATGCAAGGTCTTGGAGAAAATTTTGAAGGAGAAAGTACTTAAGGCTATAGAGGATAACGGTAACTGTGATAAAATACAACATGGCTTTACAGAAGGGAGATTGTGCCAGACCAACTTGATCTCCTTTTTTGAAAGGATAACAGATTTTTTAGATAAAGGGAATGTGGTGGACCTAATTTACTTAGATTTCAGCAAGGCATTTGCTACAGTTCCACATAGGGAGTTATTAGTTAAGTTACAGAAGATGGGGATTAATATGAATATAGTAAGGTGGATAAGGAACTGGTTAAAAGGGAGGCTACAGCAGGTCATACTGAAGGGTGAACTGTCAAGCTGGAGGGAGGTTACCAGTGGAGTCCCTCAGGGATCGGTCTTGGGACCAATCTTGTTCAACCTTTTTGTTACTGACGTCGGCACAAAAAGCAGGAATGTGCTAATAAAGTTTGTGGATGACACCAAGTTGGGAGGTATTGCCAATGTCGAGAAGGATCGGGATACCATACAGAAAGATCTGGATGACCTTGTAAACTGGAGTATCAGGAATAGGATGAAATTTAATAATGGGAAGTGCAAGGTCATGTATTTAGGGACAAACAACAAGCATTTTTCCTATAAGTTGGGGACGCATCAGTTAGAACAGACTGAGGAGGAGAAGGATCTGGGGGTACTGGTTGATCGTAGGATGACTATGAGCCGCCAATGTGATGTGGCCGTGAAAAAAGCTAATGTAGTTCTAGGATGTATCAGGAGAGGTATTTCAAGTAGAGACAGGGAGGTGTTAGTGCCTCTGTATAAGGCACTGGTGAGACCCCATCTGGAATATTGTGTGCAGTTCTGGTCCTCCATGTTTAAGAAGGATGAATTCAAATTGGAACAGGTGCAGAGAAGGGCTACAAGGATGGTCTGTGGAGTGGAAAACCTGCTCTATGAGTGCAGACTCAAGAAGCTTGGCTTGTTTAGCCTAACCAAAAGAAGGTTGAGGGGTGATATGCCTGTTCTCTATAAATACATCAGAGAGATTAATATCAGGGAGGGAGAGGCATTATTTGAGTACAACACCAATGTGGGCACCAGAACAAATGGTCATAAACTGTCCATCAAGAAATTTAGGCTTGAAATTAGACACAGGTTTCTAACAATTAGAGGAGTAAAGTTCTGGAATAGCCTTCCAAGGGAAGTTGTGGGGGCAAAAACCATAACTGCTTTTAAAACTAAGCTTGATAAATTTATGGAGGGGATGGTATGAGTAGCCTATTTTGGAAATTGACTGATATTTGGCTATGTGTGGTGGATATACAAGTGGCCTAAGAGGGGAGAGTACATGGGGTGGGTTCTGAGTTATTACAGAGAATTGTTTCTTGGGTAACTGGCTGTTGAGACTTGCCCATGTGCTCAGGATTTAACTGATTGCCATATTTGGGGTCGGGAAGGAATTTTCCCCCAGGGCTGATTGGCCTGGGCTCTGGGGGTGTTTCGCCTTCCTCTGTAGCACAGGGCATGGCTCACCTACTGGTGAATTCTCTGTATCTTAAAGTCCTTAAATCATGATTTAAGGATGTAAATAACTCAGTCATAGGTTGGTGGCCGATTGCTGGAGTGGGTGGGTGAGGTCTTGAGGTCTGCATTTTGCAGGTGGTCAGACTAGATGATTGTACTGGTCCCTTCTGACCTTAAAGTCTATGAGTCTATGAGTCCATCAAATATTATTTCTTCCAGGAATGTAACTATAGTAAACTATAGCAGCAGCAAAGAGATTTATAAAAACTGTTACCCTGGATAAAGAAAGATAAAAAGAGCAAATCAGAGCTCCCTGCTTTACACTGAAGATCATGGGCTCCACGGCAACAAAGCCAACTATAGCATTGCAGTCTCTTCATTGCCAGTGAGGCTATGTACACACGATCAGATTAAAGCGCAACAAGGCAATCGCGCTACAAAACTCACGTGACCTTTATTGCGGGACAACGCGTACACACGTTGCTCCCTGCAACGCAACAAAATTACACGCATTATCGCGGTTGAGCGCAATGACTTCTGGGCACCTATCCCATCGTTCCATTTTCCCCTAAGTCGGCGCTATGAATCATGGGATGAAGGAAAGGAACGCAAAGCGCCATGGGTAAAGTGTCAGTTTCCCATGGTGCTTTGTGTTCCCCTAGCGTCTTCCTCGTTGCCAATAGCAACTCGCGCCTATTTTCAACATTGCAGTGACGCAACGCACCACTTGCAATCAATCGCAACAGCGACAGCATGGATCCTGCTACGATCTCCATTGTCGCCTTCAACATTCTGAATACATCTCGGCTTGTTGCTCAGTACGCAATGAGCTCCGAGTCAGATGAGGACACCGAGGAGCAGGGGCTGATCGATGCCATGCAGAGCAACAGCACCGCATTGCTCAGCTCCTTCACCGATCATCTGCACACGGTGCAACGCCGTTTCTGGTCGCGAGAGACGAGCACCGAGTGGTGGGATCGCATTGTTATGCAGCTGTGGGATGATGAGCAGTGGGTACAGAACTTTCGAATGCGGAAAGCAACCTTTCTGGAACTGTGCTCAGAGTTGGCCCCTGCCCTGCGACGGAAAGACACCAACATGAGGTCAGCCCTAACTGTGGAGAAGCGTGTTGCGATTGCTGTATGGAAGATGGCGACTCCCGACTGCTATCGGTCCGTTGCAAACCAGTTTGGAGTCGGGAGGACCACCGTCGGATTAGCCCTCTCACAAGTGTGCGAAGCCATCAATCGCATCCTGCTACGGAGGACAGTGACATTGGGCAATGTTCGAGAGATTGTGGACGGCTTTGCTGCCATGGGATTCCCTAACTGTGGGGGAGCCATAGACGGCACACACATCCCTATTTTGGCTCCAGACCATCTCGCGACGGAGTACATAAACAGGAAGGGCTACTTCTCCATGGTGCTGCAAGCACTCGTGGATCACAAGGGTCGTTTCACGGACATCAATGCTGGGTGGTCGGGAAAGGTGCATGATGCCCGCATTTTCAGGAACACTGGTCTGTACCGGAAGCTGCAAGGGGGCACCTTTTTCCCTGATCAAAAAATAACAGTGGGGGAGGTGGAGATGCCCATAGTCATCCTCGGAGACCCAGCATACCCACTGATGCCATGGCTCATGAAACCCTACACTGGGAACCTTGATCGCAGCAAGGAGCGGTTCAATTACCGATTGAGCCGCTGCAGAATGACTGTGGAGTGTGCCTTCGGCCGTTTAAAAGGGCGCTGGCGCTGTTTGTATGGGAGGCTGGACTTGGCGGAGGACCAGATCCCTGCCGTGATTGCGTCATGTTGTGTCCTCCATAACATTTGTGAAAGTAGGGGAGAAAAGTTTTCCCCTACGTGGGCTACGGAGGCACAGCGCCTCGAGGAAGCATTCGAGCAGCCAGCCACTAGGAGTATTAGGGTGGCACAAGGAGAAGCTGCTCGCATAAGGGAGGCACTCAGGGAGCATTTCAATGATGCCCTTCCCTAGTTAAGTTCCATGACGCATGAGGTGCACCTTAGGATCATTTCAATAATGTGTATAAATAAATGCATTCTTCAAAGTATTTGTTACTGTTTTTATTGAAACCTGAAAGATGGGGGTGGGGTTACAGGTTGGTGTAGCTCCGGGTCTCGTAAAAGTAGCTTGGGGGGGGGGGGGG
>ML685801.1:14625125-14695671 GCA_007922175.1 Pelusios castaneus | reverse complement strand
TGGTGTAGCTCCGGGTCTCGTAAAAGTAGCTTGGGGGGGGGGGGGCTGGATGTTGTCCTGTACCGGGGTGGAGGGTGGCCTTCAAAGAAATGCTTTGAGGGACTGCGGTGTGTGGGAGGCATACACGGCTGAACTGTCTGGAGTGGAGCCCGGACATTTATCGCCTGGGACTGCAAAGCTATCATGTTCTTTAGGAGTTCTGTTTGCTCCTTCATGACGCTTATCAGTTCGTCCCTGTGTTTCTGCCTCCTCTGCTGGGATTCCTCTCTCCAGGCTCTATTCTCCCTTGCGGATTCTTGTGTTGCTTTCAGCAGGTCGTTAAACATATCCTCCCTGTTTCTTCGAGAACGCCGCCTAATGTTTCTCATTCGGTCAGCTGGGGTAGACACCGGCCTTGTGAAGCTCAATTCTAATATAAAAATAACAATATAGACATTGTTAACACATAGCATAGATAGCCAATGTAACCTTCCAGTAGCACATTCCACTGGAAGGTACAGGGCGGTCAACACACTACGCTGCGCTGAAGCAGACAAGGTACATTCTAATAGACGGCTTACCGGGGGCTGAGAATCGGAAGAGGGCACACAGATGGAACCCAATATCCCTCTCCTCAGAGTGCCCCTTCCATCTAGAATACATCTCCTACATGCCGCCGGTAGCAGGCCGGGACCGTATGCTGCTGCACTGTGTGCTGCCATGGTTCCCAGGGCTGTGCTTTGCAGCTGGAGAGGCAGAGTGTCCGTCTTTGGGAGCGCAGACACAAACGCTCTCCCATCTAACCTGAGTATTAGGCTCTGGAGGTACATCGAGGAAACCTTTTCTGACCTAAATGCAGATGATTATTTTACAATCACTGCTTGTATTGATGCCCTGCTAATGAATGCAGAGTAAATAGCGTGCACAGCGGGGACCCGCAAGCACCCCCACCCCAGACAATGATATTTTAGCAGGAGCAGAGCTGAATGAAGGAGAACCCCCCTCTGCCGCCTCAGAGAACAAGCTGCAGTTCAAGCCTTGGGTGGACGTCTCAGCGGGGCTGCTGAAGAGCTCCTGGCTACACGCGGTTGCGCTTTCCTCCGTGTCATCCTCCATCTCCTCCTCCTCCTCCTCCTCCTCAACAACGTCCTCATCCTGCTCGGCTCTGGCAATCACCGGACGAGGAGGGGCTGAAGTGTCCACGGGACTTTTGGCAGTGGTTGTGGGGTCCCCACTGAGGATGGCTTCTATTTCCTTATAGTACCTGCATGTTGCAGGCGCTGATCCGGAACGGCGGTTTCCCTCCTTCGCTCGGTGATAGGTAATTCTGAGCTCCTTCACCTTTGATCTGCACTGCACTGTGTCTCTATCATGCCCTCTCTCTGACATGGCCCTAGAAATTATGCCAAATGTGTCATAATTCCTCCTGCTGCCGCGTAGCTGCGCCTGCACGGCGGACTCTCCCCAGATGCTGATCAGGTCCAGTACCTCTGCCGTGCTCCAAAGGGGTGCGCGTCTTCCACGGCGGGCCGCCATTGGTACTGATGATCGGAGCACAAACACACTCCACGAGGAAGAGAGCAGGAAGTGAAACAGACTTGAAATTTGAAAATCCCGGGAATAAGTTCGGGGCAGGGCGGGGACAGTTTCGTCACGGCCACAGAGCGGGTGGGGGGAAGACCAGAGAGGACGACTTGGGAATGCTGGGACAGTTCCGGACTCCAGTCAATGCGCGGTAAGCGTACACACGAGCTCAAACGCGCAATATATGATCCGCAACAGCTGTTACCACTCTCGTCGGAGTGGTTGTTGGATTGCGCGACAACAAGGCACTTAACGCGCAAGAGCCCTGTTGCACGTGTGTACGCCGTTGTTGCTATCGCGCGGTAATGAGCTTTAATGCGCGATAATCTGATCGTGTGTACAAGGCCTGAGTGTTGCTAGAAGAATCAGGAAATAGACAGGACTGGCACAAACCAGAAGGCAAGAGAGATCTAATTAAAGGTGATCTTTCCAGTTTTATCTGTGTAATCATTTTGAATCTGTGTGAAAATTAACACTATGGAACAATGTACAAACTGAAGGTAGTCTGAAAGCTAAATGCTTTAAATTTTTCATAGTCATAAAATATGTCTCCAGCCTTCATGCCTCACAGAAAATATGTTTTACAAACCTTTGACAGAAATATTTATAGAGTGGTCTTTCAAAATATAACTATTTGCTCCTCTTAAATTTGCACATTTTTGCATCTAATCATGCCGCTAACTACTTGACAATGTTGATAATTTTACCAAGTTTTCACTTTTTATAATGAAAATTTAATAAATTAAAAGCAAAATGATTTACTCAACTCTGAAGATAACCTTTAGAACTATAATCTCAGCTCATGAGACAATATTGCTGATGTTAGATACAGCATCTTTTTGGCTCATGCTATGTGCCACATTGTTTTTTGCATGGTGTGTTGCATCAGCCCACAATAATTGTTTCTGGCCTTGTTCTCTGGCAATAGCTAGTGACAACTCATAGATCTGATTGGGATGCAATCACTTTATTTCTTGCTGACAAAGAAAATAATGAGCTAATTTCAGCCCTGGCATACACGGGTGTAACGCCTTTGGCTTCAGTGAGGCTACTTGAGAAGTACTTAATGTGAGTATGGGTGACAGAATGGGTGATAGAAGTGGCTATTTCTCAATAACTATACAGTATGCAAATCCCTGTACTCGGATTGGCAGAAAGTCATTAATAATTCATAATGATTTCATAATCAATGTTGAGTTATTTCTCAGTAAATATATAGTGAATATGCAAATCACTCTACTTTTACTTCAGTGGAAATATGCTCATTTACCTGCTCATTTATGCTCATTTACATCTGCTGAGAATCAGGCCCATAATATTTTGAGTGCTGCCTTTTAATTTAATAATAATACCACCCTAGGCTAAGAAGCTACAAAGCCTTTGGCCTAAGAGTTAATTTATTAGCACCATCTTGGCCCTTTGCATCAGTTTATTCAACACAGAATACAATTATTACCTCATAAACACTCTGCCCCCTCAAATTTTCATTATAATGAACTTTATTGTGTACATTAAAAGGAGTAAAAGAGATGAACCAGTAGAAAGATTAATTTTAATATGTGTTTCTATGGTTCTTATCTCCTGAGGATCTGATGACATGCACAAACAAAAAATTCATAGGTGAATACAAATTCCACTTCTTGTAAAAGATGCCACAGGATCTCTGTTGCTGCTGTAAAGGGCTGAAGAATTGATGCTTGTTCTCTCATTCACAAAAGGGAATACATTTGAGAATATGGGTTGTTTCTTCAAATGACCCAGTTATTTGTTAGAGAAACTGATCACCCCAGTCCCAGAATATGAAATGCCATGAGATGAGGTGATGTAAATTCACCTGCTGTTTAACAGTTCAGACAAGTTTCATCCCATTCATAGTTTACATTTTATGGAGAAAGAGCCAGAAAGAATCAGAGAACATTGGGCTGATTCCTCACTGTGCAGTGCCAGTATTATATGAGTGTAACTCCACTGTCTATTGTGGAGTTAAAATGTCATAAAACTGGAGTAGAATCAGACCCTAGAAAAACTAAAAAGAGAAACCCTGGATTCTTGTTCTTTCTACACTATCCCCATAAGAAGTGGTCCTGCTTTTAGCAGGGGGTTGGACTAAATGACCTCATGAGGTCCCTTCCAACCCTAAGATTCTATGGGTATGTCTATGCCAGCAATTTAGGTCAACTTAAGGGTGTCCTTAAGTCGACTTAATAACTACCAGTCGTTAGGTCAACTTAACGCTTAAGTCAACCCGTTAAGTCGACCTAAAGCTGGTGTGGACGCCCTAGGTTGACTTAATTTCCTAAGTTGACCTAGGGCTGGGGAGAAGCGAGCCGCGGCTCTCGGAGAAAAGGGAGCCCCGGCGGCTCCCTTGTGCCGAGGAGCCCTGGCAGCTCCCTTCTCCCCAGGAGCCCTGGATCCCTGGCAGAGTCAACTTAACTTTTCAAGTGTAGACATACCCTATGGTTCTATGAAATCAAGGAATGGACTTTTCAGCTTTTGCCCAAACAAACCGTGTCATATACACTGGTTCATATACTATCTATAAGAAAAAACTGAGGTCAAATTTTCTGTGATTTATACCAGTACAAACCTGGAGCATTGTTTTTGTTTTACTATATCTGGACACTGGTATACTTTAGAGGAGAATTTAGCCAATGGTTTATGTAATCCCCTGATTTCCTTCATGAAGAATTTTTAAAGTAATACAAAACAATAGTTTTGTGAGGAACCCAAGTACAGATTACTTCTGATGGGAATTTTTAAAAAGTGGCAATTGATATTTAGGCTCATGTAAATTCTGACAGCTGGGAACAATGCAGTGTCATCGTTGTAGAAAAGTAGATGTTTTGTTTGTAGAAGAACCTGAGAAGTAGATACGTGTAATGTGTTGAGAAAAACCAGCCAATATTCATCTTGCTTCAAGGTTCAATGTAAAGGGTATGTCTTCACTGCTGCAGCAGCAGAGATTGATTCAGTAGAATCAATTGAACACAGGGCTGTCCCTTGGGGGGAGCGGGGCCCAGGGCCAATCGGCCTAGGCGGGGCCCCACACTCCCCCCATGCTGGACAGGAGCATGGAGGGCCAGCCCGCTCCACCCTCCAGGGACCCTGGTTGCCCCCTGGGTACCTGGAGCCCCCCCCCCGGGGACGGCGGGCGCCCCCCCCCCCCCCCCCGGGAACTGGGAGTCGGCCCCGGCCAGGACTATGAGGACACCTGCCAACCAACCTGGGAGCAGGGACTGGCCCCCGCCCCAGCCCCAGCCAGGACCATGAGGCCACCCACTGGCGGAAGCCAGGCCTGCCCCGGGCCCAGCCAGTGGTGGCAGGAGCGTGGGTGGGTGGGCTGGCCCAGCTGGGCTCAGCTCTCCCTCTCCGCCCCTGTGGGCCGGCTGCTCCACCCTGGGGGTGGGGCGGGCTGGCCTAGAGGCTGAGCTTTGCCCTCCTGCCCTGCCTTGCCTTCGGTGGGACGCCGAAGGCAGCAGGGTGGGGGAGTAAGCGGGCTGAAAGGCGCAGTGAGGGGGCAGGCAGCGATGCAGCATGGAGGGCAACACGGGGCTTGGGGTGATCATCCTGCTCGACCCCCCGAAAGGACAGCCCTGATTGAACAGACCTGTATAGACCCACTCAGTCAATCAGAAAGAACTCTCTGGTCAACGCCATTAATCCATTAAAGGAGTATGGCTGTGTCGACAGGAGGGCATGCCCCATTGATGCAGCAGTATGAAGTTGCCTCACTACAAGAATGTAAGCAGGGTTTGTTTTGTGATAGTACTCAGGGGTACTGAGTACCAGCACCTTTTCTTTATGATGGTACTCAGGGGTAGTCAGTACTGGCCCCTTTTTTCACAGCAGTGCGGCCCTGGCTCCTGCCACCACCGGTGGCCCAAGGTCCCTGGCTGAATACCAGCATCTTTTTCTTCCCAACAAGAACACTGAATGTAAGTATATTAAAAGGAGATATACCATCTCCATAGTGTAGCTTGTGTATCTCTCATCAGCCGCCACCACCAGTGCAGATCAGCCATTAATCTGAGTTCAGCAAGAAGTTACTCATATTTACAGTCCTTTTGAGCAAGTCTAGGCTACATTATGGGTTTGCATTGAAATACTGCAGAATTCATGGTTTCACATAGTTTTGCTGTGTAACTCGGTGAAACTTAGCTAATCAATTGTCCTGTTTTTTCATATAAGACTGAAATTCTAATAGAAACTTGGGGAATGGTGAAGAAAAGACGAGTGAAAAATCTGCCTATATTGAAATCAAAAAGAAAATTCACCTGAAAGTTCCTGGAGCAGAATTGTTGAGTTTTTCACATTATTGGACCACTGTGTGTTATGTTATGATCAACTGTTCCTCTGTTTCCATTCACCAAATAGCTTACTTTCATGCATGGACATTTTTTCTCATATTTCTTTCATTGCTGTATGTGTTGAAGTGAAATTAAACTCTAAATATTCCTGAATGCCAGTTCCTGTTGCTACCTCTGACCACACACAGACAGATCTTCAGAATAATTCTGCTCACTGGCTCAGTGCTTCTCAAGGCCCTGGTTTATATATGTAATTACATGGGAAAAAATTAAAGAAAAGTTATTTAGGTTGCAAAGGAACTGAAAAGTTAGGAAATGTTAGATTTACAGATGGCACACAACCTCACCTTGATCCCTTTGTGTATATGTATTATGATAAAGTCTTTAACTACATGATCACATCCAATTTTTTTCCCACAGGACCCTGACCTTATTTAATGCACAGAATGGATGCACTCAGAGAATGAATCAGAGTTGTGTAGTGAATTAGTAAATAACTTTCTTTAAATGCAGGTTTTTAAAATGTAATTTCTGCTTTAAAAAAAAAAGAAGAAGAAAAGTAAAAATAATCTGATTGTGCATATTTGACATACAACCCTCCCACCCGCCATCATGCATTGTTATCAGCATACGTGCCCTAAACTTTCATTACTGAAGTACAGATGCCTACCCCTTGAGCTTATAGATGTAACAACATTACCTGTCTTGTAATTCAGCCATACATAAACAGAATGTCATAGAACAAAAGCTAAAAGCACCTTTCTGACTCCTGGGCTTTTCCCCTGTCAAAGATCAAATCCCTCCTGCAAACAATGGAAATATTAGACCCTCTCCAAAAAAGGTATCAAGAATTTTTTTAATAGAAACTGTTAGGTAACTTAAATATAAGGATCACTGCCAACTTCCTCTGTCGTCTTTTCTAGAATGTTAACTTTGTTTTGTAATTCAGGTCTTAAATATTCTGTTGCTTAACCTTTCCGAAGGCTGGCTCTTCTCTTACTTGCATCACCATAAATTCGGGGCAGCTTCACTGAAGTGGAGTTACACTAGTATGAAACTGATGTGGTAAGAGAATCAGGCCCTTAGAATCTAAATTTCAAACCTTACATTCACTGTAAGGAAAAAAGACAAAAGATGGACTACGTAAAGGATTCAAAAAATGCATGACACTTTCTAGCAGTCTTCATAGTTAGCAGTTGGTTCTTAAGAAAAACAAAGTGTGCTTTCTTTAAAAATGGTTCAGGATGACATATGGTATTTCTTCCCAGCTGAAATTGACCCGTGAAAGAATTTTACAGTGTTTGACATTTTCAATTTTTATATTATAGACTGGAAAAGTTCATCTCTGGATTAGTCTCATTTTTAATAATAAATTGGAAATTAAAACTAATTTTAGTCCATTTCCAATAGCCTTGCTTTGGCCCTGAGGCAAAATGAAATGCTGATATTTAAGGCTGGAATAGCTGCTAGATCTGAACTTAAGTACTAAATATTTAGAAGAATATGTTAATTAACTTTAACATTGTTATAATCTCCTTAACAGAGTTCCAAAATAAATGTCTGTGATTAATAGACCCTAATAAGAATTTTGATCAGTCGTGATCTAGTGTGCTTTTTTTAGTAAAAAGGGAAGAATTTATTGTACATTAAAAAATTACTTGGTATGAATTATTTCATTGTAGATTTCAATCTTTGAAAATGCAATTTTCATCTATTCAGTGACAAAGTTAGCTTCTTCTGTGCAAACATTTACAAACTTGCCTGTATTTCCTTTTCTTCTGCCATTATATTCTTTAATTTCATGTGGTTTTAATGAGTGATTGTTTTCAACAGTTTCTGGGACTTTCAGTCAGCAATATTTCATTTTGGAGTAAAAGCTAATGATCCATAAATTCTTACTGCCATATTTTTATAGCCAGTAAATTAGTCTTTAATGGGTTCAATAAGTTTTGTGATGTATGTCATTAATTGTTAATGGTATTTTAACTAGATAATTGTTGTGAAAGGTTGTTTATCATCACGATTGGTGAATGACTGTTCGTGGCAATCTGTTCCGCCTCATGGTGCTGAACTTGCTCTATCTGCCATCACACACTGCAAAGAGATCAGGAGCCTGTGAAGCATACATCAAATATCAAATTCAAACATTTTCAGTGGATAATGAACCATCACCTACAGACCATCAGAGGTAATAAGGTCAGATTGGTTTTCATTGTTCAAACAGAAACACATCCAGATCATTTTCCAGTACTCTTTGCACATACAGCCACATTATAAATCAACTCTGTCTAAGTAGCAAAAATACCTGAGCTTAGATCCAAACCAATTCAGGCATTAAATTACCTAAAGATTATTCTATCCAATGAGTTAGTGACCTGAGTAGCAAGTGAGGCTTGGATGATCATTAGTAGTCTCTCTTAAGGAAAAGAAGGTGGTATTAGCCTAACTACATGAAGTAATGAAAGAAAATGCAGAACAAAGTAGACACTTCAATACATGAGACTGGCAGCAGAGTTGACAGGAATTATTATTCTTAACTCTTCTGACCCAAGCAGTTAGCCTTTATTTGGTGTCTTGCAGGTTGATTCTGTTTAGGAAGATAAATTGATTAGAAAGTCAAGTACTTCTTTGGTGCAGTCATGGTTTTTTTTTTTCCCCTAAAGAATATACACAAATCCCATTTCTCTAAACACAGTAGGAGTGAACCAGCAGGAGGTTATTTCCTGCTTAAGAGTTCCAAGCCTCTTTCCAGACTGTACTCTACCCAAAAAGCTAGGCTGTCTCTCATGAAAACATTGACAAGTACATTTCAGCTGTCTCTGGGGCTTCTTTGCTGTCATCTCTATGGCTGCGTCTACACTGGTAAATTAAGTCGACTTAATGTGCCCTGCAGCTACACTACACTTTGCTTAAGTCGACTTAAGGAAAAGAAAGTCGACTTAAGGAAAAGAAAGTCGACTTTATTAAACCACCTTTCTACTCGACCTAAGGCTTAATTCGACTTTCTAAAGTCGAATTAAGCCAGTGTAGCCCTGGGGTAGCCCTAAGTCGACTTAGGGCTACCCCAGGACTACACCAATGCCCTCCCTGCCGGGGGAGGGCACAGGGGGAGCCTGGCATACCCCCCAAAGGGCAGGGCATGTGGGCACGGTGTGACACTGTCTGGATTTAGGGGAGGATTTATGATATTATTTTCTATGGATATCTCATAAATGCTCTATAATCCATAGGAACTATGTCATGTTTGGTATCAATAGAAAGGTAGTAATTTGCTGGAAATGATTATATAATTTATGTCTAGGAATTCTATTTCGATTAGAAGTTAAGAATTTGATGTTATATCCATACTTTAACTTGTGTCCTTCTGGACAAATTCCTTAGATGGGAGGGTGTGAACAACCATTGTCTCCTTAATGGCTCATCAGGATACTCCCTGGAACCATATCACCTGGCAAATTCCTAAACATTAAGGAGACAATGGTTGTTCACACCCTCCGTCTAAGGCATTTGTCCAGAACGACACAAGTTAAAGTCCCTGTCCCCCTTTGCACCATTGTACACAGGGGGTGCTCCCCCCACCACCACCGTGGACCTGCCCAAGGTCCCCCTAGCCCCACAAAGTCGACCTAGATCATCCAGTGTGGACGCTCTAGGTCGACTTTGTAAGTTCCCCTTTAAGTCGACTTTAATTTTCAGTGTAGCCACACTAAGTCAGCTTAACTTAGTTGACTTTAAGTCGACTTAGTTAAAGTCGACTTAGTTAAAGTCGACTTAAAAGTGCAAGTGTAGACATAGCCTATGTTCTTCTATAATGTTTCTAATGCGTCTCACACACACACAGTTCTCTCAAACTCTATATAGGCTCTTGCATTTGCAAGCTTCCCCCAGTCAGAATCCTCCACCCAGATAGCTCAAATTCCTGAATGGCCTTGCATGTAGCCTGTGTTATAGGAAGTGGCTCCTATTGTTTCAGGTATCTGTTTCCTAAAGGATTTTAATGGCTTTTTTTGCCTTTATCATGATTGAAGAGCAGTTGATAAGCACCCAAGCTTCAATGAGGTTTACCTAACCCCCAGGATAACAATGCCTCACATCTCATCTCTGCCCAGCATCTCAATGGAGTCCAAAATGGTGAACTGTATGTGGGGTCTTCAACAGGTTTACTGGCCTACTGATAGGGGAAGCAGAAGGTATGATTTATCTTGATTTTGATATTGTGTTACATGAAATTCTCATGAGCATGTTAAGGAAACATGCTCTAGATTAAATTGTTATATAGTTTACACAACTGGTTGAAAAAACATACTGAAAAAGTAGCTATTGTTGATTCACTGTCAAAGTGGAAGGATGTATCTAGTGGTGTTGCACCAGTGTCTTGTGTCCAGTACTATCTAATATTTTCACTATTACTTAGAATGGAGGGTACACCTGCACAATCTGAAGATGACATCAAGCTAGCCAGGATTGCAAGTACTTTGGAGGACAGGATTAGAATTCAAAATGATCTTGACAAATTGGAGAATTGGTCTGAAATCAACAAGAAGAGTGCAAAGCACTACACTTAGGAAGGAAAAATCAAATGCAGAACTACAAAATGGGGAATAACTGGCTGGGCATCAGTACTGCTGAAAAAGGATTTGGGAGTTATAATGGATTACAAATTGAATATGAGCCAACAATGTGATGCAGTTGCAAAAAAGGCTAATACCACTCTAGAATGTATTAATAGGAGTGTCATATGTAACACATGCTAACTGTTCCACTGTACTCAGCACGGGAGAGGCTTCATTTGGAGTATTGTGTCCAGCTTTTGGGCACCACACTTCAAGAAAGATATGGACAAACTGGAGAGAGTGCAGAGGAGAATAACATAAATGATAAAACGTTTAGAAAACCTAACTTATAAGGAAAAGTTTAAAAGCGGGGGGTGGGGGAGGACATATTTACCCTAGAGAATACTGAAGTGGAACCTAATAACAATCTTCACGTCTCTTAAAGATTGTTATAAAAGAATGATGATCAATTATTCTCGATGTCCATTGAATGTAGGACAAGAAGTAATCAGCTTAATCTGCAGTTAGAAAGATTTAGGTTAGATATTAGGGAAAATATTCTAAAAATCATTAACTATTGGAATAGGTTGCCAAGGGAGATTGTGGAATCTCATCTTTGGAGGTCTGAAAGCAAAGCACCTGACAGGGATGGCCTAGGTATATTTAGCCCTGTCTCAGCAGGGGGGAGGACATATTAGATGACCTCTTGAGATCCCTTCCAGCCCTACATATCTAAGATTTCTATTATACTGAATCCAGATTACTTTTACTCCCATCCAAATCTCCTTGGAGTTTTTCTCTTTCTGCCTGATTTCCTTTCAGCCTCTTGGGTGGGGGGGAGGCAGGTTTCTTCAATGAAAATGGGACAGAACCACCCATTTTGTTCTTCTGGTGAATTCATTATTGTCACAATATTTTCAGTCTCAATTTCCATAGCTGCCTTCTCAGCTACATTCCTGTGAGCCCACATTCCAGTGATGAACCTGGAATATTTGCACTTTTGCTAATTACGGGAAGAGAGAAAATGGCCATCTCTTCCTGAGAGAGACAAAGTGGGTGAGATGATATCTTTTATTGACCCAACTTCTGTTGGTCAGAGAGACAAACTTTTGGAAGAAGAGTGATGTGTGGCACAAAAGTTTGTCTCTCTCACCAACCGAAGTTGGTCCAATAAGAGATATTACCTCGTCTCTCTAATATCCTGAGACTAACATGGCTACAACTATGCAGCATGTTTGCCTAAGCACACTGTTTCCGTTGAGTAACCAGTTCGCTGTTCTCCTCCTTCAGGCATGCTTGCAATTAGGCACCCAAGAAGTGTTCAGAACTGTGATATCATAATGCTGCAGATTTTACATTCACCTGGCAAGTTGCCCCTTAGGAGCAGGGGCATCATTTGTTGAGGTAAGGGAAGTAGTTGCCCCTTCCGACTTTGTTTGCCAACCTTCCATGACTTTGTAGAGATCTTTGTGCTCCTTTATGTGTTCTACCTCTGCCCCCCACTTCCTCGGGCTTTGGATGTAGTCAATAACAGAACAAACTTTGCCCCCTTCCCAGAATTTTTCTGATGACACAAGAAGTTTCTCTGGTCTTGTGATTTTCAGGGTTGTGTAAGAGCCTCAGAGGCTAAGGACACGGCCTTGCCTTCATGTTCGGTCCTATAGCAGTTAGGGTCCGGGACAGCAGGAGGCAGTGGAGGCGGGCAGTCAGGGAAAAGCTGCTGTCAGGTCCAGGACCTGGATCCAGCAGCGACACTTCCCTGCCTTCCAATGCGTTGGGACATCTCCTCTACTTGGGACATGGGCAGAAGAGAAGCACTGGGGAGCTGGGGCTGTGCAGTGGAGATGGTCCAGAGAAGGAGTGAAGCCGCAGGGGCAGTGAGGCAGGGAAGTGGAATAGATGGAAGTTCCTCTATCTTAGGAGTGAAGGGATTGTAAGTTAAGTCTCCATCTGAGCAGTCAGGGGCTATGTCTACACTGGCAAGTTAGGTCGATTTAAGGAGGTTTAAGTCAACCTAACTTAATCCCTGTCCTCACCAGGCTTTCATTAGGTTGACTTAAGGGACTTCCTTAAGTCAACCTAATGAACGCTTAGGTCGACTTAATAAGTACCACGGGGTATTCGAACTAAACCTTCCTTAGGTCGACTTAAGCCCAGTGTGGACGCATAAATCCACTTTCTTAAGTCGATTTAAGGGAAGTTAGGTTGAATTACTAAGTCCCAGTTAAAGGAAACCACTTTGTTAAGTCGACCTAACTTTTCATAGTGTAGACATAGCCAGGGAGAGCTGTGCATTTTTATGTGCTTTAAAGTTTGATTTTTCAATATGAAATTATCTCACACACATTGACAGAACAGTAGAGGGGAATTAAAATCAAAAGACAGATTAAAAAACATGGTTTGGTGTCTTGAAAATCTCAAGATTTTGGGGGATTGGACTCATGATATTTGATCTCATGACAATATGAGATCATCAGGGTTAACAAAGAGGCTGAGAAAGGCTACATACTCTCTCCATTAGCTCCTCAAACATGGCAGGTACATTGTAGAGGCTGAAAGCCATCACTTTAAACTGCCACAGGGTATGATCTATCTGCAGTAATGAATAAGAACACTTTAAGTGCCATCTATTTTCTTAACTGGTTCCATGGATGAGACCCCAGGTTGAATTATTCCTTCTTGATGCAGACCATTGAGTAAATATAAGGCCTATTCCCTCTCTGCTACTGGTAAACAGTGAGATGGCTATTTAATGTCCTGGGATCTTCCAGTATCAATCTTATGTTAGCCCAGTGCCATAAAACCTATAGCTTTGTTGGACCAGGAAAACAACTCCTGATTACTAACCAGAACCACTCTCAAACTTTTCTGCTGCCCCCCATTTAAGTGTGTAGCATTATGCTAGAACAAGTCTAAAAGACGTTCTGGGAGACATTCAACCTCAGTTCCCTCCCCTAGGAATAGTTTCATTCTATACTAGCATTTAATAGATCCACTGGTTCACATTTTTACTATTTGCTGCTTGTCAGAAACATAAAACAAATGAGTGGGAATCTGATCCTGCTTCAGACTTATGATTATTTGAGCAGCTAAAATTCTAGTAAGATCCTGGGGCTAAAAGAGGGTCTCAACTTTCCTGTCTATCTTTTTTCAAGAGCTACTACAGAATGCAACTGTTATTAAAGTTTCTGCCACTGATGGCAGGGTGACAGCCAGGCCTGATGGCTACAGGAGGGTGGTGGAAGGCAAGTATATTACCCCGGGCTCAGCAAGACCCTGTTCCCAGGGTAGGTAGGGCCAGGCAGCTTTGAGCCAAGTAAGTACCTAACTCCAGTTAAGGCACCTGGAGTCAGTTGGAGCAGCTGACACCAATTAAGCATAGCAGTTAAAAGGTCCCTGTTACAGCCAGGCCACGAGGGAATTTGGGCATGGTGTTTGGAGGTGGACATAGGAGCACAGTTGGTGTGTGGAGGAGAGTAGAGCGAAGGAGAGTAGAGGAGAGCTGAGTCAGTTGCAGCTGACCGATGGCCATTGCTGTCAACACCTAGGAGGTACAGACAATCAGGGCAAGTTTACCCAGACGGGCCTTAGGGCCCCAGGCTCAGCGGCCTGTGGGGCGGAGAGCCCAGCCCCAGGGTAGGAGGGACCAAGGATCCATAGTGCTGGGGGTTTGGAGGTGGGAGAACTGTGCCTCAGCTGGCTGCCAGTACATGACACGCAGGACCCACAGGGACTGAGAGTGTTTGGTCTGCCACAGCAGGAAAACTTGTTCACTGTAAATTAACTACCTACAAATAATTTGCCCCATATCTTTAAAGGGAATTCCTACAGACTGAATATATAGGAATCTTTCCTGGCATTTATTATGGAATTATTAGTTATTACCTTGGGCGATCAAATTACCAATTAATAAGCGAAAGTTCACTAGTTAGGGGAACTACTTTGGAAATATTTGGTATGTAAATCTCTATGGAGGAAATAAACCGTCCCTATTTTTATCCTGAGCTGTCAATTTCTATTTTTGCTTTACTCTTCACACATAACATTACCTAAATCTTCTTAATATTTATGTCCTATTTACAATACTTTGTGCACAAGAGACCCTAAACTGCTAATCTTTTCTATTTGTTTTTCTTCTTTTTTTTGGAAATTATTTTTATTTAATTAGTATCAAAGGGGTAAGATTTTCAGATCTACTATTTAAAGTCATAGGCTGCCATTTTCAAGAGTCTAAAGGAGTTAGATATCCAAATGCCAATTAATTTCAATGAAAGTAGGACGCCTCACTCCTTTAGGCCCTTTGAAAATCCTGGCTTTATACAGTAAAATCCTGGTTTTATGAACACTGCCCTTATGAATGACTGGTTATATGAACCATCAGTCAACAAGGTACCTGTGTATGAACCTGTGCAGTGAGCAGAGGGCCCATGCAGTCACAGTGTGGGTATGTTGACCTTCCCGTGCTCTAGTGACAGTGTTTCAGACTCAGACAAGTCACACCTTGAAGAGGTTGTGTGTGTGTGCATTCCCATGTTCTTAAGCATTCTTTCTTCACAATAGACAAGAAATGTATGTGAGCTGTGCTCAGTGTTCGAAAGAAAGCAGAGATCACTGACAAGTTGAACAGAGGTGAAACAGCAACTAAGTTGGCCCAGCGGTTTGGGGTAGTGAAATCCATAATTTTACAACTGAAGAGAAACAAAAACAAACTCTTACATTTTGTTTCATCTATGGATGGTGGAAATTGTAATTTTAAGACATTTAACTAAATGTACATTTCAATTTCATGAACCCTCTATTAGTTCATAAAATAGAGGGTCCATAGCATTGCTGTATTTCAGATCAGTATTGTATTTCTACTATTAACACACTGTACTTGGTACACTGAGATACTGTACTGGAGGCATACTGTGGCCCTGAATCACAACTGCATAAATATGGGAAATGGAAGTGGTTAAAGAAAAGAAATGAGGGCGAACATTTGCTTTCTAAATGAGATATGCAGTCTTTCTTTCTCTCCACTGGATCTCCCTCACACATCATGCTAAATCCATACACTGGCATGGAATGTGCTGTATAGCTGGATCAGCAGGGACACACATATGAAACAGATGTCCATATGGGCACAGGAGTTTGACCTTGTGTTTTATAGCTGACCAGTCAGGAGTAGTATGGGGGGCAGGAAGGGGAAAAGGGGATATGAGAGAAATTATTCTATACTAAGCAAGAAAGAGCACTAAAAAGTAAAAGTGCTCCCTGAACTAATGAACAATTATTATTCATTAATTACCAGCATCATGTTAGTGCCAAGCCAGCATTGCTCCACCACCAACCAACGAGAAACCTTGGAGCCACTCAAACTTCCCTGTCAGGTAACAGCTCCTCCTAATCCTGCCACATCAGATTCTTTTGACTGATTCATCCTCATTTGACCAAGTAGGAGGAAAAGGTACCTCTGTGGGCAGGATGATCTAAGATATGAGTTTCCCCAAGCCCAAAGCAGAAAGTAGAGGAGAAACGCACCCACTCTGAAGGGGAAACTGTGCTCCACTGTAAACCTCCTTGCTGCCTCCCAATCACTCTTCAAAAACCGTTGGCAGTAGTCACTACCCTGTGTGACAGAGCCAGGCCTGATGGCTACAGGAGGGTGGTGGATGGGAGGCATATTAGCCTCAGGCTTAGAAAGGCCCTGTTCCCAGGATAGCTGGGGCAGGGCTGTTTTGAGCCAATCAAGGCACGTGACTACAATTAAGGAGCCTGGAGTCAGTTGGAGCAGCCGACTTCAATTAAGAGTAACAGTTAATAAGGCCCCTGTTACAGCCAGGCAGTGAGGGAGTTTGGATGTGTTATTTGGAGGTGGTGGAGGAGATAGGAGCAGAGTTCAGTGTGGAGGAGAACACAGTGAAGAAGAGTGGAGGAGAGCTGATCAGTAGCTGTTACTGACAACACTTAGGAGGTACAGGCACTCAGGGCAAGTTTGCCCAGACCAGCCATAGACCCCAGGCCCAGCAGCCTGTGGGGTAGAGAGCCCAGCCCAGGGCTGGAGGGACTGGGGATCCATAGCGCTGGGGGTTTGAAGGAGGGAAGACTGTACCTCAGCTGTCTTTCACAACCTGAAGCGCAGGACTCATGGGGAACTGAGAGCACTTGGTTTGTCACACCTGCCACCCAAAGGAACCCAGAAAACGCTTCTCAGTTCCTTCCTTCAAACCAAAAGTATCACTTCCCCATGCACACCTTAACTGACACCATAGACCTCTGGTTCTTGGGAGTGTACCAACCACTTGCATCCACTGGTCAAAACAAAATGGCTTCCCAAGATACTCTTACCGCCGAGGTCAAAGGTAAAAAAGTGGGAC
This sequence comes from Pelusios castaneus, assembly GCA_007922175.1. Taxonomy (NCBI): domain Eukaryota; kingdom Metazoa; phylum Chordata; order Testudines; family Pelomedusidae; genus Pelusios; species Pelusios castaneus. The sequence continues at coordinate 14,678,889 of ML685801.1, read as the reverse complement.
TTCACAAAACTACTCAGACTTTAGTGGGCCTGGCATGGCCACGCTCAGCTCTCAGTCACCTGCTCTGACAGTCTGCGTTGAATGACCGTCGAAGGACCCGCACCGCTGATTTAATTTCTCACCTTCACACAAGAAAGTTTTTGCCAGCATTCATAATTCAGCCTCCTAATACCAAGCCAAAAAACTGAGCACCTTGCCTCAGAAGGGAACCAAGTCAGCTCACTATGACCCACAAATATACCTCCCCTCTCACTCTCATAACTTCAGGAAATCATATTCCTTCCTCTCTCCTTCTTCCCACAGCTACACCTCCTTCATCCCCAAACTTCTCCCCCTGACAGCAGCAGTAAGGCAATTCACTCCACTTCTGCCACTGCTGTTATCAGGTCTGAGCAGAGGCTGACTTACAGGGATTCAGTGGGCTGGTGCCAGAGTTTCAGCTGGGGCATTGCAAGTGGGAATGGCAATGGTCCAGCTGCTCCCAGCCTTGCATCTGTCATTGGGCTGAATGGGTGAAGAATCTCTCTTTAAAGCCTCATCCCCAGTGGCATCAAAGTTCTGGCTGACGGCCTACTGACCCCAATCTTGAGCACGGAAGACAACTTTGTGCAATAAGTTCCAGTGTTAAACTCAAATTTTGAGATATAGTGAGTCAGGGCTAACCTGAATATTGGCAAAGAAAGCTTATTTTTAAATTAAGGCAAAAACATTTTGTATCTGATGAACAACCTGGCAAATGTATTGCATGTACGCTTAATGTTAAGGAAGCTCCTAGGTACAATGGGACCAGGCAGAAACCTGATGAGCCATTAAGGACACAATGGTTGTAGACAGCCTGTCTGGGGTGTTTCCCCAGAATCACACAAGTTAAAGTATAGATATAACAACCATATTCCTAACTTCTAATACAAATACAATTCCTATACATAAACTATATAATCATTTCCAGAAAATTACTACCTTTCTATTGATACCAAACATGGCATAGTTCCTATGGATTATAGCATTTATGAGATATTAATAGAAAATAATATCATAAATGGTTCCCTAAACCCGGACAGCATCACACACAGGGCTCTGCCCTGCCCTTTGGGGGGGCATGCCAGGCTCCCCCGGTACCCTCCCCAGCAGGGAGGGCATTGGTGTAATCCTGGGGTAGCCCTAAATCGACTTAGGGCTACCCCATGTCTACACTGGCTTAATTCAACTTTAAAAAGTCGAATTAAGCCTTAAGTCGAATTAAATCTAGGTTTAATAAAGTCGACTTTCTTTTCCTTAAGTCGACTTTATTTTCCTTAAGTCGACTTTATTTTCCTTAAGTCGACTTAAGCAAGCTGCTTAAGTCGACTTAAGAAAACTGTAGTATAGATGCAGGATAAATTAAGTCGACTTAAGCAAGCTTAAGTCGACTTAATTTACAAGTGTAGACGCAGCCTACGATTCTACGATTTCCCATCAACTGCAATGAAATTCTCCAGCAGTGTAGACCAGGACTGACTAAAGGTGAAACCCAGAGTTGCATTACAACTGTCTAGGGTAATAATGAAGCAATAATCATTAAGCACTATGAAGAATTGTCATGGATTTCAAAGACTGAAAACCTTTACAATGTTTATAGGAATACTAATGGCACCAGTCTACCTAATTTCCTACAGCATTTATAGATCCTCATATTTCCAGAGGATAATATCCTGTTGAAAGCACCTATCCTCATTAGAGACAATGAAACAAAGCTGTTCCTTGTCTAATGTATGGAACCAATCGAACTCTGACAGGAAATTTTTACAAGCACGTCTAAAAATGTAAATTACAGGGGTAGAGCCCACTCCTGTGAGATGCTCAAAATCTGTTGTCTAACTGCAATCAGCACCTTCCAGAACTATGCTCTGGTATTGCTACAGAAGCACTTGAAGTGGCTTGCGATGAGATAGTGAAATTTAGTTAATATCCTAAAAGATTATAAAAACTGAAGAACGTTTAGAAAAACTTTTAACATGTTTTCCTTGTTTTTTTCCCTCACTCTTTCATTTACTAAATAGGAACAAGTTTCTTTGGCTATGTCTACACTCGAAAAAATTAGGTCGACTTTGTTAAGTCGACTTAAAAAGGTCGACCTTAAGTCAACTTAACAAAGGGAACTAAGTTGACTTAACTTTAAGTTGACTTAGTCCACTTTGTTAAGTCGACCTAATCACCCTGAAGTCAACTTAATAAAGTTAACTTAAGGGTTACTCTACGTCCACACTGTCCTTAAGTTGATTTAAGGAGTCGCCTTAAGGCTTAAGTCGACCTAATGGGCGGTTGTTATTAAGTCGACTTAAGCTTTCATTAAGTCGACTTAAGGAATTTCTTAAGTCGACTTAATGAAAGTCTTGTGTAGACAGGGAATAATTTAGGTCGACTTAAGCCTCCTTAAGTTGACCTAAATTGCTACTGTAGACATAGCCTTTTATTTGCTCTCAACTCTCATTAAAGATCTTGACCCTGCAAACATTTACCCTTATAAGTCCTTACTCATGTGAGTAGTTACTTCCAAGTCAATTTACATATGAATAAAAGTTTGCAACTTTGAAGATTCAGGAGCTCTAGATTCAATTCCTGTCTTTTCTCCATGCTTCCTTTGTTACCTCAGTAAATCTCTGTGGTTCAGTTCCCTACCTAGAAAGTCAGCATTTTTCTCAGGAATTCTTTCTTGTCCATTTAGATTTAGGCAGGTACTGTTGTGCTGTCTTCATACAGTGCCTAGCATAATGGGGCTCCCATCACAGTTGGGACCTCTAGGTGTTACTGTAATACATTTACAAAATAACAGTAAAAACTGGCTGAGGACTCCAGAATTTGGTCCTGTAATGGTTAGGCAGCAGCACCTATTAGCTTCCTTTAGAAGTTAGTATCATGCTAGGCCTGAAAAGGCCAAGACATTTTGTAAAATACACACTCCATATCTAACCTTTAAAGTCATATTATAGGAAAATACACGGGTAGTGTTATAAGTAAGCTAGTGCTTTGATATGCATGTGTATTGTTAGAAGTTTCTTGATGATGTCTACATCTCTCTTGTTAGAGGTTAGCAAGGTAACTGAACTGCTTCCCTGTCTGTCCATTGTTCTATTTGAAGAGGTCAAAACGGAACATTAACATATATGGACCTTTGATGTACCCATGTAAACTGTCTATTAACGGTGCTAATGCAAGTGCTAATAAAGTTAATTGCCCGCCATGCCCAAGAGGTGAAAGTTTTACTTCAGATGGCAATATACATTATTATTCTCCACTTAAGGAAGTATCTGTGAAGTGTCATCAAAGCCCACAAGAAGAAATTGCCTGCATATGCCCGCCTTGCTACAACTATAAAAGGAAGTTGGGAACATAATACCTTTATCTCCCATCTGTCCAAGCTTCTCAGGGAAAGTTTGGGCCATAGGATTGAGTACCAGCTTGGAATCCCCTGCTAATTCTCATGGGAGAATTAGAACAAACTATACACAAGGACTATTTGGTCTTTATTCCTTTGAACTAGATTTTTGACAACTGAAGCTGTGAAACAAGGATTTAAACCCATTCAGGTATTGGATGTGTGCCTAAAATCTGCAAACTTTGAATTCTGCTGGAAATCTCATGTATTGGACTTTCAAATCATTGTATGGATGTGATTACTTTAACCCTTTAACAGTACTCTCCTAGGGTATATCTACGCCTGCAAGTTAGGTCAATTTAAGGACGCTTAAGTTGACCTACAGAACACCGCATCCACACCTGGCTTTCAGTAACCCAACTTAAGCGTTTCCTTAAGTCGACTTAATAACTCCCACTCTTTAGGTCAACTTAAAGCTTACGTCATCCTGTTAAGTTGACCTAAAGCCAGTGTGGACACCCTAGGCAATTAAGTCGACCTAGGGCTGGGGGAGAAGGGAGCCGCAGCTCCCTGGCAGAAGGGATCTGCAGCTCCCTTGTCCCTGGGGGGAGCTGCGTGTGGCTCCCTTCTGCTGGGGAGCGCTCCCTTCCCCCAAGCCGCGGCTCCCTGTCAACCTAGCACCTGCGTGTGTGGACGCAAGCAGTCGACTTAAGATTTTAGTGTAGACAATGTACGTCGACTTAACAAGGTCGGCTTAGCTTTTCTAGTGTACACATACCCATAGTTCGTTTCTTTCCTTGTACGATAAACCTTTAGTTTTAGTTACTAAAGGACGGGCTGGCAGTGTGATATGTTGGGTAGGACCCAAACCTATACTGTTCTGTATACTGTGGCTGACCCTTTGGGGTCAGAAGAAACCCTTCTGGGTAAAGAGCTTGGAGTTTTAAGCGATTTCTCTCTTTATCAGACCCAGCAGACATATTGGGGACCTGTGGCTGAAATGCAGTAAAGGGGGCTGAGTATATTTTATGGTGGCTTCTTGATATCCAGTGTGGGGGATCAGAAGCATTGATTGTGACTGACTGCGGAGATTAGCTCCAGGTAACCCACCAGTGCTGGGACAATCTGCTCTCCTTTTTGCAGCTTGCCCTGGTCTTTCCATATTCAGGTGGTTATTTCAGGAGCCCGGGTTACAGTTAGTTCTTAGAATGCCATGCAAACCCTTTCAATGATACTTCAGTACTGCTTTTAATGATAAAACCTGACATGAAACAAACTCTCTCTCATATGTTCTCTGAGGTAGCTTTGCCCTCGTTCTTAAACTGTTGCACCTTCACTCTCTAAAACACCCATTCCCACTTTTTGTCTGGCACAGGAGGAAAAGTTGGTGCCCTACTATTAGATAGGCCTCTCACCACAGGGCAGTGAGGTACTTCATCACTGGAAATTACAAATTATGATTTTCTTCCTCTCCCTACTGCATGAATTCATGATAAAAATATTAGTTTTGTTTAACTAATTGCTGTATTTTTATTTTATTTTTATTTTTTTGTATTTTTAAAAGCCATAGACTATATAGCAGATGTTAGGATTTATATTTTAGGTAGGATTTTCTATAGTATTAAGCATTGGCTTACCTCTGTTCCCAATGAACAGAAACAATTAAACCAATGTTGAATGTTTTTAATAATTCCTACCTTTATTGTTTAAAACTGCTTTGAAATTCATTGATGCAGTTGTTTCTTTTCTTTTCTGAAGATGTATGGACTTTCTTCTGTTTCTATTATCCTTGGATCCCCATATTTCTATAGGGACAGATGAATGCAAATTGCCAGGACATTGGATACTGATTGTGAAACACAGTAGCTACTAACAAACACTTCTTTCCATTCCCAGCTTCCTAGTATCTTGAAGGTTTGGTCTCTACATGTCGCCCCTGTTCTTCCCCCCCCCCCATTAGTCATAGGGGAATACAGTATTTAGGCTAAAAATTGACACCACTTTAAATAACTAAAAACAGGCAGGCAAAGAATGAACTGTAGTCCGTATTTTACACCTGTGCAACAACTCTGACTTAAGTAAGTGTAGTTGAAAGCAGAATTTTACCATACTGGCCAGATTATCAGCAAAGGACTTCACTTTGAGTTTGCAAATATTTATATCTTTATTTTTGTGCTTGCAATTAATTGAAACCAGGATCAGTTACCATTGTACCATTTACCACCACAAAAATATTGTTTCCAGAAAGTTAATTAAAATGTTCCCATTTTCTTTCTTTGTAACCAGTTAACATTCAAAGGAGGACAACTAACATCATAATGAGACTAGTGGATAAGAGAGCTGACAGGTAGAACTGATTGTAGCAAGGGAAAAGAGATTATTAATTGATCTGCTTTGACAAAGATCTAAAAATGGCTGTGAGGGGGTTCCATGATTGTGGAGTCCCAAAAGCGCCGTATAAAATTTGCTCATTTTACAAGTGAAGAGAAGTTTGGTTCTAACTGCAAGCCCTGGGATTTGAAAGTGAAGGTTTTTTCCCCTGATTTTTAAGTGAAATATGGTGTCAGATTGCTGATGATGGCTCTCAGGTACATTCCTTTCTTTAAAATTTAGGAGAAATGATGTGATCTAGTATTAGTTGTTAGCAATTGTGGAAATTGAAATAAAAATATGCATTGTGTGTTTATAGTAAGATTTAAGGCTGTACGTTGGTTACCCAGGAGAAAGGTGGGTTGTGGCTGTAGAAGGCAGATAGTGAAGTTGAGAAGGAGAAAAAAAAATTGAGTTAATAGAGTGTTGAATTTTTAGCTGCTTATTTTCTCTCTTTTTCAGATTATCATTGGTGAAAAATGCAGTGTAGCAAACTTGGGTGTGATTCATCACATGGTTACTCCATGAATTTCAGTGGAGTTACACTGGTATGAAACTGGAGTGATACAGTGGTGAATTAAACCCCGCAATTTATAATTTACATTTCTATGGAGTGGGGGACTAATACTAACACTTACTGTATCATTTACATGGCACTTTGTGGGGAAAAATATTTAGCCAGACTAAGGTCTGGCCTCTATATGTATGAAGACAAGGATGAAAAATATGTGCATGTGTTTTATATATCTGCATATGAAACTCAGGCACTAATCTTAGAAGTATGCATATCGAGGCACCTGGTCTAAGCACATTATCACAGTTACCTTATAACCGCTAAACAATAACCCCACAAATTTGAGGCATAGAAATATGGAAATAATTTGCATCTTGTGACCCTCCAAAAGCAAGATTGGCCTTCTGAAAATTTATGTCTATGTCTATAAAGTTCTTTATAAGCTAGTGGCCCAGTCCTGTATCCCTCAAGCACACAAATCACCCTACTTCATGTAAGAACTCTAATCGAAGCCAGTCAGCCAGATCCTAGCCCCCAGGTCACACGCGCATGAGGGATTGCAGTCTGGGTCCATTAACTAAGTAAATCTGATAATATCCCTGTGAGGTACATAGTATTATGCATAAGAAGAATTGTTCTTTAGAGGAAGAACAATTAGGAATTCAATCCCAGACAGTGTTAGTTGAGCCATCATCATCAGAGGAGTGGGAAAACAGCATTTGATAAAATACTAGTGGGGTACCATTAGAGGACAGTCTTGCCCAATCCAGATAGTTGGACTGGGTGACTAGTCAAGAGATGTTTTGCAACCCTATGATTCCAGGATCTACTGCAAAAGGAAAGCATCAGGATTTGATTGCTGTATACCAAAGGGGAATGAATATAAACTTCCTCATAAATGCAGACTTTAAACTGGGCTTTGACTCATGAGCTACTGCACCACTTTCTCAGAGGTGACTATTAACACTGCTGTTGACCTCCTCCGTTCCCTGCAGAGCCTCTTTTCAGGAAGTCACTGATGTTTTCACATGCTGAGAGGAGGTGCTGTTTTCTTAAGCACTGATTTCACATTGCTGGGAGAAAGCGAGTCCATTGGGAATGAAACCTGAAGGAGCGACAGATGAAAAAGAAAAATGCTATGTTATAGTACTCTAGCTCCATTCAGCCACTGACTAAAACCAGTCCTGCTGATCAATCCAGCTAAAAAAAATAATAAAAGGGAGGGAGCATGAAAAAGGTGGTAGAGACATGCCCCTCTTCGAAACTCAGCCCATATTGCAAGGATGAGGTGTGGCATTTGAAACTCTCAGCAGTGATGCAAGGTTGCGGGTTTCCAGTATGAATGTTGTCAGTTTATCCTGAAAAGTTGACCTTTTTAAATTAACACTGAATCTTTTCTTTTTCCGTATGACAGCATTTTGCCTTTTTGTGGAAACTGTTCTCTAATAGGTTTTCTCTATGCCATTTATTATACATCGAGTGCTAGGTTTGGTTTCTAATAGTTCCTTTTCATCTCACTGCCTACTGCTGACTGTGGAAAGTGTAGGTTTGGCGCCATTGATGGCTCTCTCTAATGGCTGTGATTACACCCTCTGCATCTTCTTCACAGTGCCAGCCTTTCAATTGAACAGCACATTATCCCTGGATAAGACTCAAAGAGCAGCTTAATATCAGGGTTCTCTGGAGCTATAATAAATGGTTCAAGATGAACAGATACAGCCACATCAATATTTTTGTATAGTCCACGATGTAAAACACATCCATCCTGCATGTGTGTATTTCTGACTTAAAGCTGAACTTGATTTTGCCATATCATAGGAAACAGATGGAAATAAACAAATGCCATACAAAATGTGAAGAGAAGTATGGGTCTGAGGCAGCCACAAAGGCACTTGTTACTAGTGGCAGAAAAATAATCTCTTCTCAATACCAAACAGATTCACTTACTACTCATTTCCAAACAGGATGACAGTAAATCAGTGAAAGTGAAAGTGAGCTTTTGCAAAATATATCTTATACCAAGTGAAACTGAAGATATTTCCCTTGTAATCAGCTACAGGGAACTTTCATAAATGTTGCTATCAGTGCAAACAGAATTTATGTCTCCCTGTGGAAGGAGGAGGAGGGCAAGATGAAGCTCAACAAGGTAAATTTCATTTATTGCCTGGGTCTTCAGGTGCTATCATACTTTAAATATTTGCTAATTATTTTTGCTGTTCTCAAGCATTCAAAAACATGAGTCAGGATCCCCCACAAGCAAAGAGCTAATATATTTTGTATCCTTTATTTGTCTTCTGGCTCGTGAGCTTTTGGGGTTCAGATTTTCAAGCTTTTCCCAGCAAACAGGAGGGTTACAGATTTACTTTCTTGTTAATGGAAGCTCCAATTCTAAGGTAATTACCCTATTCAAGAAACTGGGGCTTTAAGAAGACACCAAATATTATGAGATTCATGATAAAATTGCACGAGTTGGCAAAAAAAGTTGCACCTATTTCATTTAACTGCATTTGTTCCCCTGCTTGACAATGTTCATATTTATGGTCAGGAGTATTTTGAGACATGATGGGTTCTACAGATCTAATGAGGGCTAGTTCAACAGATATGCTTGTAAAAACATTATAATATATGAGAAAAAGTGGTATTTCTATGGTCAGCTACTAGAAAGAGTTGCATGATAGAAGTCTTCATTAAGGACCAGATTCTGATACCATTGTTTACACCACTTTCCTTTATGAGCAGCCCTAATGATTCTAAGTTAAGGATGGTGCAAACTGACCCTATGTAAGGCCCTGATCCTGAAACTGAAAGCTTGTCAGTGAACTTCAGTGGACCTGTGCAGCAGTCCACCTGCATGCTCTCAACTGCAGGGTCGGGGCCAAAGGGCTAGATCCACAAAGGAATTTAGGTGCTACTACCACTTTAGGGCTATGTCTACACTAGGAAAAGTTAAGTCGACATTGTAAAGTCGACTAAATAAGGCTAACTTTATGTGGACATAAAGTTGACCTTATTAAGTTGACTTAACAGAGTGGCAACCCTTAAGTCGACTTTCTTAAGTCAACTTAACATTGGACATAGCTTCCACACTGGCATTAAGTCGACTTAATAAAGTCGATTTAAGAGCTATTCCTCATCCACACTGGCCTTAAGTCGACTTAAGGAGTTGATTTAAGGCTTAAGTCGACCTAAAGAGGGGTAGTTATTAAGTCAACTTAATCTTTCATTAAGTCGACTTAATGAAAGTCCAGTGTGGACATGGTGTAATTTAGGTCAATTTAAGCATCCTTAAATCGACCTAAATTGCTAGTGCAGACATAGCCCAGGTGTCTAAATCCAAAATGTAGATCATCCAAAACCCTGATCAGGTAATGCCTAATCCTATAGGTGTCCACATTTCTGCCAGAAAAGTCTCCCAGTGGGATCCTCAAACTTGGCATTCCCCCACCTGCAAGGCCTGATCTATTAGATGACATAACTTTTGCTACAACATGCCTGTTAACACATGGCTTCAAAGTTGTTAACCTGTGTCTTAACAAGCATTAAGAGGAGTTTTCAGTCATGTTAATGCTAACTCATTGAGCTGATGAAAGTGACATTTTTGCCAGTGAGATGGGGCCTGAGAGGGTAATTTTTGTTTACACCTGAGACTTTTTAAACTTTTGATTTAGTTGTTCTGTCCTGAACCTCCCACTACAAACATGTTCTTTATTATTATTATTTTTCAAAATATTAAGCATTATTCTGGAATGACCCAATGTCTGGCATTAGCCTAGGAAACATGTATGTCAGGTTACATCTTCCAGGCATGTGTACATTTTATACAAGGTAAAATGTTTTTGTTTTTCCAAATGCTTTATCATTTCAATCCAAAGTCTGAGGGCTTGTCTACACTGAAAAATGCTGTGTCGATACCCACGGACCCATGCTGTGTCGATACCCACTTGAACAGCCAGTGTAGATCTGCTCAATCGATGCTGGAAGCGCTTTGCTGTTGCTCAGTAACTCCACCCCTCCAACTGGAGAAAGGCTGTGTCGACGGGAGAGCCCTTCAAGTTGGTGCAGCTGAGTAAAGACAACGCGGTAGGTAAGAGTAACTAAGTCAACAGGAGATAATGCATTCAGTGGCATGCAGATTGCACATCTCCCATTGACTTAGCCCCACAGTGTAAACTAGGCCTGATTCTTCCCTTTACAATGTGAAGCCAGCACTGAAATATCTACCAGTGAGTGGAACCCTTTTAGAGTTAGTGATGCAGTGGATCATTCATCAGACTTGAAGGTATCTTTTTGCTCCTTCTACTCTTCATTAGCAAAAACCTGAAATATGACAACCATAACAGAAACACAGGGCAAGTTTCATTTCATACCTAACAATCCTGAGCCATGAGATCTTCTCATTTCATACCAAACAGACCTGATCTGTGAGGTCTTCTCTGCTCTGCAGGCATGAACTTATTCTTACTGCAATTGCCATCAGTGCTATTAGGAGTGACAAGCATACATCCTGCTGAGGATGTAGCCTTACAAATCTGGATTTGCATATTTATTTTATTTTTTTAATTGATGTACTCTTTATTAAGAAAAGGAGCTGTGGTGACATTACTAGAGCTGACATTTATTATCCAATCAGAGCCTGAGGCCTAGTCTACATTGGGGGGCTAAGTCGATGGGAGATGTGCAATCTGCGTGTTGCAGAATGCATATCTCCCGTCGACTTAGTTATTCCTACTTACAGCGCTGTCTTCACTCAGCGCCATTGACTTGAAGCGCTCTCTGGTCAACGCAGCCTTAGTCCACCTGGGGAGGGGGTAGAGTTACGGAGTCGACTGGAGAGTGCTTCCGGGATTGATTGAGCGGCTCTACACTGGCCGCTCAACAAGGATCAACGCAGTTTTTCAGTGTAGACAAGGCCTGAGACTCCATAGGTGAGAGAAAATGATCCCATAAAAATGTACTGGTCTTATGACTACTTCCCAGAACTCCTATGCTTCCCTTTGTGACCACCATCAGCAATGCAGTCATTCCAATAAGCTGAAATCTATCATATAATGAGTCCCACCATGAGATACCCGTCTTTTAGAGAAATGAATAAAGCATTGTGCCTTTGACAGGATATATATGACATAAATTGACCTAGGTGGTGTGGCAAGTTAGGAATGACTGCATCTTTGTATTGTGACCAGTTTGAATCCTGGCACCTGTTGAAACTAAAAATGTGCAGGGAAAAAACCTGCTGCTAATAAGAGAGCTAGAAACAAAACCCACAGCTATCAGAGGAGAATTCATTAGAGGCCTGATGGATGAACCCTTTGTCGCCCTCCCCTACCAGGACAAAATTTACCTGGGAGCCACAGGAAACTGATAGGCACCTTTCTCTTTGGTGAGAGAACAGAGCTTGTAAATCTGAACTGCAAACAATCACTTTAATACACCTTTCATCACTGAGACTCAGCCTCGGTAGGAAGGTGTTCTCTCAAACTGATCAGGTTCCTCCTCCTTATATTTCTCCGTATCTTGCAGCACTGTGTTCAAGCTCAGTGTGTTTCTACTTTATAATTAATGTTTTCATACATAACACAGTCCAAAAATATATATTTGCTATAAATAGTCAAGTTTCCCTAAGATGTTATTGGCATGTGGCACATCTGCAACTCTAGTAGCAAATATCTGCAATAATCAGAGATGGGGCACTAGATGGAAAAGTCTCTTAGGCTATGTCTACACTGGGTAATTTAGGTCGACTTAAATAAGTCGACTTTAATAAGTCAACTTTAAGTCGATCTTATTAAGTCGACTTAGAGAGTCCACACAGGACTCCTAAGGGTCCCGGCAAGGAGGGAGTGTGGGGCTTCCTTCTTGCCAGGACCACGGGGCTTCCTTCTTGCCAGAACTTGAGTGGTCCTGGGGAGAAGGGAGCCCCGTGGACCCTTCTTGCTGGGACCTGAGTGGTCCCAGGGAGAAGGGAGCCCCACAGTCCCTTCTTGCTGGGACCTGAGTGGTCCCAGTGAGAAGGAAGCTCCCTTCCCACGTGCTCTAAGTCAACTAAGTCAACTTAGGGCGTCCACACTGCTTAAGTCGACTTAAAAAGTCGACTTAAGCTTCAAAGTTGACTTTATACGAGGTGTTATAAAGTTGACTTTGAATTTTCTTAAGTCGACTTAAGGAAATCCCAGTGTGGATGCAGAGTAAATTAAGTCGATTTAAGCATGCTTAAGTCGACTTAATTTACTAGTGTAGACACACCCTTAGTTACTACAGAGAATTTCTTTCCCCAAGTGTCTGGCTGGTGGGTCTTGGTGACATGCTCAGTGTCTAACTGATCATCGTATTTGGGGTTGGGAGGGAATTTCTCTCCAGGTGAGCTTGGCAGAGACCTTGGGGCTTTTTTTCACTTTCCTCTGCAGCAAGGGACATGAGCCACTTGCTAATTTGAACTAGAATAAATGGTAGATTCTCTGTAACCTCAAGTCTTTAACCCGTGATTTGAGGACTTCAGTAACTCATCCAGAGGTTAGGGGTCTGTCACAGGAGTGGGTGCATGAGGTTCTCCGGCCTCTGATTTGTATAACTAGGGTGCTTTCTGGGCTTAAAGTCTTATGAGTCTTGGCTATATTGTAGGATCGCAGCAGGATGTATTAAATCATAACAAACAGTGGAATTGATCATGAAGACAATGATGGCTTGCTTTTCTGTACCTATTTGCCTTTCTGTATCTACCCCTTAGATTTTTTTTGTAAGCTTTACTTTAACATGCTCTGAATACAAGAAAACCCCAACTATACACAAGGCTCAAGTGACATTTGAAAAAAACTCTACAAAATGTTTCTGCTATTCCTTAGTGTTGCAGTTATTATTGTAAGCACCTGTTGATTTCTAAAGGCATAAAATGTAGATGCAAATAAACGATTGTGGATTTTCAGATTTTCAGGTAGCTATACACAGCAGGAGGGGGACACTTTTGAGAGTTTGTAGTGGGAAAAATGTCTACTGTCTATTCCAGCTGTCTGACTGGTGGCAATCCCTATCTCGGTATTTTGGTGCTATATAGTGTTTCTGACTTGAATGCAATAACAACACGTGTGTTACTTTTTATATTCTCCGTTATTAGATATAGCCTAGTCTATCCTCCCAATAGCCCATGTATGGGAGGTAAGTGGTAAGAGGAACATATTTTACAGGTGAAGAAACTGAGGCAGGGATTAAATATTTCTGAGGGCCACGAGGAACAAGATTGGAATTCAGGAGTTCCTGCTTCTTAGTCTTGTACTCAAACGACATTATAAGTCGGTGCAGTCCTCCACTGGGGCACCCTTGTTCCCCAAGCATAGTAGGCGATGTCTACACTTGTTAATTTAGATCGACTTAGCATGTCCACACTTAAATTTTAAGTCGACTTTGAGGGGACCCTACAAAGTCAACCTAGAGCATCCATACTGGATGCCTAGGTCGACTTGTAGGGGCTAGGTGGACCTAGGACTGGTCCATGGTGGTGGGGGGCACCCCTTGCCAAGTGCCAGGGGGCTCAGCCTTTGCCCCATTGTACCTGCAGAAAGTCGACTTAAAACGAAGTTTAACATGTGGGGAGGCATGCCAGGCTCTCCCTGTGCCAGCCACCCTGCCAGGGAGGGCAGTGGGGAAGCCCTGGAGGCCCCTAAGTTGACTTAGGGGTACTCCACATCTACACTGGCTTAAGTCGACTTTAGAAAGTCGACTTAAAACGAGGTTTAACAAAGTTGACTTAATTTTTCCTTAAGTCGACTTAAGCAGCTGCTTAAGTTGACTTAAGGAAAGTGTAGTGTAGATGCAGAGTAAATTAAGTCGACTTAAGCAAGGTTAAGTCGACTTAATTTACAAGTGTAGACGTACCCGTAGAGTCTACTTGCACCTTCCTCCATTGTAGCTCTGTCTCCTATCTTAAGATCAATGGGTTCTCTGTGCTGCTTGGGCTAACGGCAGGTGTCACTACTTAACTTGATGGTTGTTGGAGCCAAAATGCATTCTGAATGCAAAGTGCCTCCACTTAGTTGGCCGCTGAATAAATGTAAATGCAGTTCCCATAGCCTCTCAGACATAATCTATCAGAAGTAATCAAGCATCAACCAAGCTTTACAAAGAATATGGGCAGAGTTAACTTAAAAGGGCAAAGGATAGGACTTGGTAAAAGGAAAAGTCAGCAGATCCCAGATGAACCTATACATGCCTGAGCAATAAGCAGATCCTCCCTCAAAAATATCCCTCTAATAACTAAATGTGGTTAAAATCCCACAGAACATATCAAAGCACATGGCTGAAGCCTCATCTATCCAAGGTGGTCAGTGTGCACTGTTCTTTAGGAGAGGCTCTATAGGACTGGCTGAACAGAAATATATTTACACAGGAAAATAATCAAAGAGAGGCTGCAGGCCAGGCCCAATTTTGTCCGCAGTATATTGCCAGGCCCCTGTTGAGCCTTCACCTTGTTGTGCACCTGCCAGCCAGGGTTTTCCTCAGCCCTAGAGTCTTATCCAATTTCCAGGACAAAATTTACCTAGGAGCCACAGGAAACTGATAGGCACCTTTCTCTGTACTCACTGTTAAAGCTGCAAGATGAATCCCATGCTGTGTGCAGTGGGTCTGGGGTTGCTCAAACTGATGGCTTATAGTAGGGATCCCTCTCTCCCTGCTACTTCCAGCTTGTGATTGCTTAGCTGGATGGCCTGATTTCCATCCCCTTACAATGCTATCAACAGCCAAACTGTTTCAGGGACAGCTAGCCAAGAGGAGACACCCTAATGAAAAAGGCTACTTCCGAGCCCCGCTGGCTAACAGGTAAAATGAGGCTATCTCCTCTGCTCTGCAGAGAGCAACTTGGGAGCTGTGAAGCTCAGCAGTAGAATTCCCTCTCACACTGGGTGCATCTATACTGGCAACTTAGGTCGACTTAAGTCGACCTACACAAAGCTGCATTCACACTGGGCTTTTATTAAGTCAACTTAAAGCCAGTGTGGATGGGGAATAGTGCTAAGTCAACCTTATTAAGTCGATGAGAGGGGATGCAGGCCAAACAAGTGGACCCAGGTGTGTCGATGTATATCACAGACCAGGGAGGAAATTCAGCTGGACCTAGGGGACTAACTCTAGGACCTGATGGCCGGCTACTTGTACCTCTCCACCTGTGGGGCTGCAATGGGCCAATTCTGCCTGCATTGCTGGTTAGAATCACTCTGACAACTGCCTTAATTTTCTGTCAAGCCTCCATAGTCCCTATGCCCCTTGCACAGCTAGGATATAGTCACAGTATAGGTACAACCCAGCCTCCCTCCTTCCATCCCTAAAATGCCTCCAACCAGCTCTTAATCTTCCTCAAAATGATACATACCA
Source organism: Pelusios castaneus (assembly GCA_007922175.1). Classification (NCBI taxonomy): domain Eukaryota; kingdom Metazoa; phylum Chordata; order Testudines; family Pelomedusidae; genus Pelusios; species Pelusios castaneus. The sequence goes on along the minus strand of ML685801.1, from coordinate 14,663,290 downwards.
CAGGAACTCCTGTAGGGAGAATGTAGAGCCTGGCAGAGGGTCCTCTTGTGCTGGTGTGCTCACCTGTGGAGGGCCTCACATCCACTTTATGGTCCCATTGCACTGGTACAAAGGAGTCATGAAGCACTGATGAACTGAGCTCCTAGGCACTGCTCCTTGCCCCTGGTGGAGGTTCTTGCAAGTCAGAATTGTGGCATTTACTATCTCATTTGCATAAGTGTATATGAGTCCACAAGGATCATCCAGAAAGCAGCTCAAAGGAAAGAGTAGCTGGTGATACATCCCAGTAACAGTTTGCCCCTTTTATACTCTACCAGTATGGATCCTCCCTCTAAGTCTAAACTTAGCTTCTTGAATCATTAGGGTACAGTTATTCTATGGGCTGGCAGGTTCATGCATACTATTGACAAACATCATCCTTCTGGATGGTTAGTTTATCTTCCCTGTAATTATTTCTGGTGATTTTTGTGAGTTTGTGGTGTACTTTTGCAGTTTATTTGGGGCATAAGCTGGAAAGCCCCTCTTTGTTCTAGCACCTCCTGGCCCATCTCAGGTGATAAGGTCAGAGCTGTATTTGTACCCCTTGTTCCCTCTCTGAGCCACGAGTATGCTACCCTCTTCAGCTTTTCATGCAGGATGTGGCCTACAGACTCTTGCTGTTACAGCTTTAGTAGTCTATTAGAATCTATAACTCTGTTATATCCATAAATCTTAAATCTACAGGGAAAAATATATACATGCAAGCAAACAAGCTAGTCTTATAGGCTACACCTGGTTCCTAGTCTAACACTCTGTCCATGCCCTGCCTCCTGTTTAATAAGTCTACTCGCCTATTGTTCAAGTTACATGAAGAAAAAGAAATGGAAATTAAGATAAGGCTGTCTTGCACCCCACTAACTATAAAGTTGTTTCATTTTCTTTTTAAGAGCATATTTTGCAAAACGTCCATCATTTTAGCTAAGCATGTCACAGTGTTTTAGAGATTTGACCATGAAACAGTGAAACATTTACATCACGTATTTTGCATGAACCAAGGTAATTAAAATGGGAAATAAACTTCAGTGAGAATTTTGATCATATCATTATATGCAGTATAATAAAAACATCATTACAAGTTGTAAATATCATGTCTTACCCTTTGTAATTATCTGATTACATTCATTTACATTAACTTTGTAATTAGATACAATTTAACACTTTTCAAGTGAAATCAGTTTTACAACAGAATGGCAGTGCCTTCCTCTTCATGGGGAAGATCCTTGGCTGGTCTCTGCCAGGAGGTGTGAGGAACATTGCTGAGAGAGCAGTACTGCCCCATGAAAGAGAAGGGAGTGCTTGCTTGCAGATCTGAGGAACAGTGACTCCAGCCTATGAAGGGAGTCTCATGCATTCCTCCTTGGCTGGAAGACTGAAGGCCCTGATAAAGGGCCTCGAGGAAAGTTGGGTAAATGGGCATCTTCATGGCTCCTGTGGCAACGTGAAGAATATATAATGAGAACAAAATAAGGGAAAAAATCCACACCTCGAAGTCTATATTAAAGTAACAAAGTTAATATATTTCCTATTTGCCATCCTTAAAGAGACACTAGTCACATGAAATTGACCCATTTCAGTTGGATGAAACTGACCTTCCCCTAAATTCCCTTCTGAATCTTTCCCCCAATTGTTGATCCATTTCCCTGGCTTCTCTAGAAGTTTCTCTTCTCTGTCACTGTATGAAAGACCCTCATGAACAGAGGAGTATGTGCACACCCATGACAGCTCAGAGTACCCTGTTAGCCACACACCTCAGTAAGGCAGCTGTCTTCAGCATAGCTTCTCTTCCTAGAGGGCCAAGGAGGGGAATGCCCACTGCCCATCTCTCTTTTTTGCCCACTCTAACTTCTCCTGACTCCCATCTCCCACAGAAAGGGTTGGGGCGGTTGGATCTTTGCTGTCGTCCAGCCTGTATTTTCCTGAATCCCACAGAGGGGGACCCTCACTATCTCCTAGCTCTACCTCTCCTTTATTCCAGGGAAGGGCAGTGGATTCCCATTGCCCTGGCTACCTCGCAGCCTGCCTCCTCCTAGCTCCCACAGAGAGGCTCTGGCTGAGGAAGGGGAGTCCCTTCTCCCTCCCAGCTCTGCTTTTCTAAATCTGCCCTAGTTCCCATGGAAGAGTTGAGACTCTTCACTGCCTCCAGGTCTCCCAGGTCCTGGGGAAGGCTTGGAAGCATCTTTATTGCCAGTGCCTCCTGCCTCCCTCCTGCTACTTGGGGAGCTCCAGTGCATGAGGAACTGGCTTTCTCCTCTGGTGTCTCTTCTCTCATGTGTCTCTCATGGGTTGGGGTCACTGTCACCACACTTCTGCCAGATACTGTGGCCTGCTGGAGGGGTTGGGGAATGAAAGAGGAGTCTCTGCCCCTTCTCCCTCACTGAACTCCAGTTGCTCCCCATCCCCATAAAAGGGTCCTGGGAAGAAGAGACACACTCTTGGCTGAAACAGCAGCAGCTCTACTGCTGTTACTCTTCAGCACCTGCTTGCAGGCCCTGAGAAAGTGTGGGAGTGTGAACAGCCTGACCTGAGCTATGCCTGAGTGTGACACTGGCTCGACCCAAAATGCAGGAACAAGCACAGAGAAATTCTCTCTACCTCTAGTAGAACATCTTTCACGCTTAGTCGCTGTGGCTCAAGAGCAGGGCAAGTTTCGCCTATCGCACCATAAAGGAACTCGTTACCAAACATTATGGAATCATGGACAATTTAACTTGCTATGCGTGATGCCCTATGGTGCTTTCAGGGTGAAATTCTGGAACTGGGCTCTGCCTATAGATCAGAGGCACGCCCGTATTGGCCAGGCCAGACTTGGTTAATATAAAATTGAGCAGACTCTGGGCATCCTCATCTTAAATATGGAGGCATGGCCCCAGAGACTCAGGTCCTGGAATGCACTGCTCTAGTTCCATCTGAGCTCTGTGAGGCGGAGGGCAGCTGTTGGTTGTGTCTGAGCATCTTGCAAGGCCGAAAGTTGAGGCATTCGTGATCTCAGGCTATGTCTATACTGAAAATGTTTCCGCAGCATTGCAGCTACGCCGCTATAGCATTTCAGTGCAGACACACACTGCACAGACAGGAGGGTTTTCCCAGCACTGTGTACAGGGGCGTCACTGGCCCGAAAAAAGCTTTGAGGCCCGGGCCTTGCCTCCTGCCCTGCTGGCCCATGTTGGCCCTGATCCGGCTCCTGGGCCTGAGTCCCCAGCTGGGGGTTGAGGCCGGATCCTGCAGGGCCAGACTAGAGGCACTGGGACTCAGGGCTTCTGCCTCTTGTGCCCAGCACAGCAATGCCCATGACTGCGTAGTTAATCCACTTCCCCAGAAGCAAGAGAGTGATGCAGGAACCTGAGGAAACAATGAGCATTTTTGACCTCACAGCTGCTGTTTGTAGAACCTCAGAGTTCTAAGCACCTCAGGACTGGAGCGTGTTCGTCTCTGAAATGTTTGCAGCTCTGAACAAAACATTATGGCTGTTCTTTCAAAAGTTTACAACTAAACTGTGACTTAATACAGCTTCGAAACCTTACAGTGCAAGAAAATGCTGTTTTAACCATCTTAATTTAAATGAAAAAAGCACAGAAACAGTTTCCTTGTCTTGTCAAATCTTTATACATTTTCCCTTTCCTTTTTAGTAGTTTATGTTTTAACACAGTACTGAACTATATTTGCTTTTTTATTTTTATTTGTTTATTTATTGGTCTCTGGTGCTGCTACCTGACTGCATACTTCTGGTTCCAAATGAGGTGTGTAGTTAACTGGTCAGTTCATAACTCTGGTGTTCCTAACTCTGTGGAACTTTATATGGAAATGCAGTGCAGGGAGTCATGCTGGCAGGGCAGATTCACACTGGTGGAGGGCAGATGGGGGGAGAGTACTTGTGCTTAAAAATCAGGACTACACCCTTACTCCCTGAGAGGCAGTAGCTAGATCAATGGAAGAATTCCTCTGTTGACCTAGCTCTGTCTAAAGCAGGATTAAGTTGGCTTCACACTTCATTTTTCACACCCCTGAGTGATGTAGCTGGGTTGACCTAATTTTTTAGTGGAGACCAGCCCTCATTAAGAGAGACCAGAAAAATCCCAGACACCCTTGTTGCCTGCAGCTAGAAAACTAAGACTTTTCCCTCCCTCACCCCCATTTCTTCTTTAATGAAGTGTTGAAACTAGGCCTTCCAGGCCAATTTTATTTTTCTTTAAATTATATTATCATCTCTGAAACTATTATATAAACTTATTATCCAGCAGAAGAAGAAAAAGACGATGTTAGAATTCAGTTGTGTTAGGATCCAAGTTAGAAGGATAGGTGCTTTTGGTATACATCCAAAGGAAAAAAAAATTAAAATAAATATTAACACACACACACACACACACACTTGGAACAACAAGAGCCATAAAAGTTGTGATTATTTTTCACTGCTGCAGCATGAAGCGCTCCTGGAACTCAGACACCATCATTGGAATGTTCCAGGAAATAGAGAACAGATAAAGGCCCAATTATTTCTGTAGCCTGGAAAAATTTATTATGGATGATTTTTCTACTACTGGGGAATATTATCATCCTACAGTAGCTGATGATCTACTTGTCATCAAATGCAATTGCAGAAATCCATAGAAGATTCATAGTAAATATACTGGGTTATATAATTTCAATCCTGGTTTATGTTGAAGCCAATGGCTTTACAATAGGTTGAATCTGGTTCAATTAAAATACAAAAATGTATGCCGGAAGTGTTTTATACCCTGAAAGGTATTAATACTTTTTACAGTAATGAATTATGTTATATTAGAGCAATTTTCTCAGTTAAGGTATCCAAACAGGAATTTTCTCTTACCTTAGATGGCTTTTCATGCAAATAAGTGTCTAAGAATATGTCTACACTGGAGCCTTAGGTTGACTTAAAGAGGGTTAAGTCGACCTAAAGAACCCTGCGTCCACACTGGGTGCTTATTAAGTCAACTTAAGCGCTTCCTTAAGTCAATTTAATAACACCATCTCTGAAGGTCGACTTAAGGCTTAAGTTGACCTTATTAAATTGACTTAAGGCAGTGTAGACAGGGGATAGCCCTTAAGTCAACCTAATTGGCCTCCAATATTAATTTGCTAATTGCTTTCCCCTTTTCTCCAGCCCGATCTCCCCAGTTGCAGCTTTCCCTTCTCCCCAGCCTGATCTCCCCGGCTGCGACTTTCCCCGGCCCAATCTCCCCAGCTCAATTTCCTCAGCCGCGGCTTTCCCCAGCCTGAGGGCCACCGCTCTTTTTCTTCTCTCCAGCTCAACCCATAGTAAATTAATAAAACGACAATATTTCATTTTAACATTTTTATTAAAGTTCAAATGAAAAGACAACATTTATACATTTCTTTTGATTTAAGGTACTTAGGCTTGCGGAGCTTCCAGTGCCAGAAAACTGTTGCCCATGAGGCACCATGCCTCACAAATTGCTGCTCAACAAGTATGATATCTTGCTCAGCTGCATCATCAGCTTAGAGGGAACACTGGCCCTCTCCCAGAGTTCCTGGCCACTCCTCCGTCGACCTAGTACCTGCCAGTGTGGACACAGGCAGTCGACTGGAGTTTTCAGTGTGGACGCTCTAAACCGACTTAACAAGGTCGACTTTAGGTCGACTTAAAGTTAACCTTGTTAAGTCGACTTAACAGAGCCTCCAGTGTAGACATACCCTAAGTGCCTTATGTAGACATACCCTAAGTGCCAGTGTAGACATACCCTAAGTGTACTTCTTTGGATATATATCTATCTGTCAGTGCCTCTCAGTGATTTTATAATTGCCAGTTTTTCCTTGGGGCAGCTGTCATATTGAGATCTCATTCTAAGGGGAGGTGGGGGAGCAGGATTATGGATGGCTGTGGTTGAGTATTACTATGTTACAGAAAATAATTCCTCACTTTTTATAAGGCCCCAGTCCAGCAAAACAATTAAGAATGTCCTTAACTTTGACCATGCAAATCATCCCTCTGAACTCAACAGAACTACTCGCATGCTTTAAATTAATCACATGCTTAAATGCTTTGCTGGATCAACCTTAATCTGAATAGCATTATAGCATCCTTTCTGCCAATATCATTGTCTAAGACTTACTTCAATCTTTTTCAGATATTAAAATGTACACGTTATTTGTATGCATCTTTTTTTTTTGTTCTTCCCCTTGTTGCCCTTCATTTACAGTTTCTCTTTTCTCACTTCATATTTTCCTTGTTCTTGTCAGTTGATGGCAGGCCATAACTCAGAGCAGAGAAAAGCAGTGCAGCATTTCACTCACTGATATTTCTGAAGCAGAGCAGGTGCAGATGAGGAAAAAAGGAACAGCCGTTTTTTAAGAAGTCAGATGGCATTGTGCAGCAAACAGAAGGCAAAGGACTGATTTCAAAGCACAAAATCAGGTCCTTTTATTTATGTAGAATACATCAATTTGTGATGCATAATTTGAAATGGCTGGTTATAGAAATCTATACATTTAATTGTAGTTTAATTTTTCCTGGGCTGCAATATCCAAATCAGGAGAACCATGAGCATAGTGTGTAGTTTGATTCCTTTTGGAATCATCCTCCAGGGAATTTCATGCATTGAAGACATGCAAGATAAGGTCTGTATTGTCCAATGAGGAATTTTAAAGTGAACTCTGTTTCTGAATCAGAAAACAAGATTTACAGTTTATATTTTTATTGTCTTAAACATTTCTCTCCAAATTTGATCCTGACTTTCATACTGTGTTACCCCATAGACATTATTAGAATGTGCTTATTCCACAGTCACCGTCCTCTGTGAGATTTACCCAAAGCAGGTAGGGTGAAATGAAAACGTCAGTAACTGTGAACACACCAGCCTTGAAAGTTCTCTGGAGGCCCTCAGTGGAAGTGTTGCCATGTAACAGGAAAAATCTCCCCCTTAAATGATTTTATCTGTGAAGTTACTGCAAATCTAAAAAGTGCCTCACATTTTCACACCAAGCCATTTCCATTTCAGCACTTAATAGACAACACATTAGATGCTGGTCAAATATTTTGACAACTTTAAGAAGCTTCAAAATGTTCCTGGCTTGCCTTTAAAAAAAACCAAGTCCCCCTCCCCCCCCCAAAAAAACCCCTCTTCTTTCATCTCTCAAAAAGAGCAATACTCATGAATCACTGATACACTATGTGGCAAAAAGGAAGGAAAAGGGGGTATTGGCAAAACCCAATTTAGCTGGGAATTGCCAACGTACATATGTGTATGAGGCAATCTATTCCAATTAGTTCTCAGTCTAAGGGCATGTCTACCTTAGGAAAAAGGGTACCTTTCTATAGCTAACATGTCTAAAATCTTAGGCTGTGTCTACACTTGTAAAGTTAAGTCGCTTCTCTTAAGTCGACTTAACAGTGTGGCTACACTTTAAGTCGACTTAAGTCAACCTTGTTAAGTCGACTTAACAGTAGACATAGCCATCCACACTGGCTTTAAGTCGATTTAAGAAGTCAACTTAAGGCTTAAGTCGACCTTCAGAGGTGGTGTTATTAAGTCGACTTAAGCTGTTATTTAGTCGACTTAAGGAAGTGCTTAAGGTTGACTTAATAAAAGCCCAGTGTGGACGCAGCTTTGTGTAGGTCGACTTAAGCATACTTAAGTCGACCTAAGTTGCCAGTGTAGATGCACCCTTAGGATAGACAGGGTAAGTTGAAGTTTTACCTCAGATAGGGTTCATCTCAGTGAGCTAAACTCACTACAGCTTGCCCCGTCCACATTAAAAGCAAACTTTCAGTCCCAGTAAAGTAAATAGCAAAACTCCCAGTGACTTCTATGGGGCTAGGATTTCACCTACCATTTTACAGCTTGTTAGCTTGGATTTTGGGAGGGGTTAGATTACCTTGCATTTTCTGGTACCTCTCTGACAAAAATAAACTATTCTAGAGTTTTGTATGAATTTCTGGTTCTTCCTTCTTGCTACTAATTCTCAGTGTTATGTGGACTACGCATATGCATAAGGATGTGACGCGTTAGCCCCTTCATAGTTGTAAATAAAGTAATTCACGTAAATAAAATGGAGTTACTTTGATCTGAAACAATCATACGTGGAATCAGAATCTGACTGCCTAGGCCTGATTTTCTTCTGTTCATGACAAATGCTATCTCTGGAATTATGTGGGCATAGAATAAATAGGAGCCACATGATTCAGCCAGCCTTCTGTGCCTACTAATCAAATCCTGAAAGAGGAACCTATTTTCAGCGGCAGCCAGAGAGAGCCCTCATACCCACTACTGCACACACTTCCCCTTCCCTGCTCGCCCCTTCAGGGCACACAAGTCACCTCAGTCAGAATGAAATTTCCCCAGAGCACTGGGATTTAGTCATCATGACCCCACAGGTGTGACAGGTCAGGGAACCAGCCTTACAGTTAAAGACAAGCTAAAGTACTGTAGCTGCTGACATTACTGAGAACTCTATCAAAGAGACATGCAGTCTGATTCTCCACAGTCTCATTCTCCACTGCTTCGTGCTGTAGTCATTCACATCTGCCTACGGTGGATGTAAAATGCTATACCTCATGTAACATGGGAGGATCCTGAAAAAAATAGCGAAAGAGCAAGAGCAGTAATGTTGTTATCACTATTATTATAATTTCACTGTTACACACACACACACACACACACACACACACACACACACACGGACTGTTAGTGTGCGTATGTGTAATTTGAAATTCAAACTTGTGAAAATAAAATACCTTGATTACCCATTCATTACCAAAGCACACCAGCCCAGCAGAACACATTTTTCTAGCTGTCCTGTGGAGCTCGCTTTATTAAGGAAGATTTTTTGCAAGTTGGGGAAGGCTTCTTTTATTTATTTATTACTGATTTATTTTTACATGCCTTTGAGAACTGCTTCTTCCCACCAGTTGGTAAGCTCCAAAGAGATTGGCATGCCTGACAATTTCCCTGCCAGTTTTCTTCTACTGATTCAAGAGAGGCATCCTGTAGCATTCACAATTCTTGTCTCAAGATGAGCTGCTGAGAGATCAGCAATATGAGAATTAGGTGTGTTTCTACCTGTCAGTTGCATCCGTCAGCTGCTTAGAAGTCACCCTCCCTCGCAAGAGAAGAGATTATTGCTTCCACAGGGAAAACCTACAAAACTCAACATTCAGCAGAAAATTCACAATCATCCCTGCAAAAAATAAACTGGCAGAGAGCCTTCTGCTTTTGTAAACTGTTCCAGTTTCACATTTGAAGATTTAAATCCTGGCACGCTTGAAATAGATTAAATATAGCGTCTACGTGCATACACGCATATCTTCACACAGATGCATAACCACTCTTACAGAAAAGCCACTAACCTTGTTGTAGCATTGATATTTTAAATGTGCCAATTCAGACTTGACACTCGATCACTCCCCCATGGCCACATCTCATTTTGGGCACAGAGGTGAAATATCGGAAGAGGGAGTGAAGCCAAAGCAATATCATCTCTTCCTTTCCCTAGCCCCAGAATTTCTTTTCATGCAAATGTTGTATAGTGGGACTCCTTTATTTTTTTGTGGGGGGAAGTGACTAGTCAAAACAGAGGAACAAGGAAGAGAAAGGTATTGTTCCTGGTATCTTTCTCTGGGAAAACAATAGAACTTCCATCAGACATTTCCACTGGAGTTAATGCTGGCATTCTGAATTAACTCAGTGTCACCAATTTGCATAATTTTATCGTGAGTCTGGTGGTAGCTGGTGTTTTTCTTATAGTCCCAGCTCTTGGAATCCTACAATTATCTGAGAATCTCAGCTTTCATTTCAAAAGGAAAAGTAGGTTTCTAGGCCTGCACAGGAAAGCTTGAAAATATGACTCCCAAAAGCTCAAAAACCAGAAGAGACATAAAAATAATCCCAAATTTCTTTTTCTTTTAAAAAAAATCTCAAGACTTTACAACAATACAATACTTTGGGGGGGGGCGATGTATGATTTTTGAAATCTTGAGGTTGTCAATACTGTTTATCTCAAGCTTTCTAAAACCGAGTTAGTTATAAAGTAGATGCTGCTTCCTGAATTCACATATGCACCAAGACTTCTTTGACCCACTCTGGCAGAATGAAGTGGCCTTAAAGGTGATGTTAGTCCCAGATTTAGGGAAAATGGTACCTCAAACAAATGGAGGAGCAGTTCCCAGTACAGTGACCTCTTCCCTTGTGACTGAGGAGCGATGGGCCAGGAAGCGGTGGGACAGATGCAGAGATTCCTGCAGCCAGGGAGGTTCCCGGAAGTGGATCTGACCCAGTCCTTGGAGCGGTCCACTCAGGGGAAGAAGAAGCCCCAACCCTCCCCAGCTCAGACATGACTGGAAACTGGAGCCTGGCTCACGGTAAGAATCCCAACCAAGGCACTCCCCTAGCCCTGCCCTTCCCCAACGCCCAGGACCAGCATTTGAGAGTTAAAGGGACCTTGGCTGGCTATGTTTGTAGAGGGGAGGTTGACCAGGATGCCTTCCCCCACCCTAAGCCCCATGAGCAATCTCCCATGTCACCCACCCATAAGGACTGGCCTTAGTAGGTGTAAAGGTAGCTTCCTCTCATTTTAAGGCCACTTAATACTGCCAGAGTGGTGTAAAGGGGGCCTTACTGTAAATGAGAATCTAGCTCTACAAATGTACAAGAGAAGAGTTTTCTAAGTGGTTGGAAGTGGTGCATCCATTTGGGGCAGAGATGTTCTGAATTAACTGAACTGGTGTGCTGAAGGTGTGGCATGAGGCTTCTTTATTGGGCCTTAGGCGAAGAGTAGTTTAGTACTTAAACAACTGTTATGAGACAATACTTACACGATGGAGAACTTTATCCTGGGAAGGACTGACTCTGAAAAGGACATGGGGGCCTTGGTGGATAACCAGCTGAATATGAGCTCCTGCTTCAAAGCTGTGACCGAAAGGCCCCATACAGTCCTTGGATGTATAAACAGGAGAATCTCAAATAGGGAGGTTATTTCACCTTTGTACTTGGCACTGAAGTGACCATTGCTGGGAAACTGTGTCCAGTTCTGGAGTCCACAATAAAAGAAAGATGTTTTTAAAAAATTAGAGAGGGTTCAGAGAAGAGCCAGGAGAATGATTAGAGGATTAGAAAACATGTCTTATAGTGATAGATTCCAGGAGTTCAATCTGTTTAGTTTAACATAAAGATGGTTAAGGGTTGACATGTTTCTAATCTATAAATACCTACATGGGGAATGGAAATCTGATAACAGAGAGCTCTTCAAAATAGCAGAGAAATGCATACCATGATCCAATAGCTGGAAATTGAAGCTACTCAAATTTGGCCTAGAAAGGTGCAAATTAAGAATGAGAGTAACTATTGAAGCTCCTTACCAAGGTTTCTTCTGAACTCTCCATCACTGGAAGCTTTAAAGTAAAATTGGATGTTCTTCTAAAAGATTTACTCTGCTTCGAACAGGAATTAGCACAGGGAAATTCTATGGCCTTTGTAGAACAAGAGGTCACACTAGATGATACAATGGTCCCATCTCACTTTATAGTCTATGAATTCATTAATTATCTCAATTACTCTGGAACTTCTACAAAATGCTGCAAATATTTATTATAAGATATACACAAAGAATTCAGGAAATCATTGTTTTCACAAGGCCATGGTGCCTATTTCATAGCAATTGATTGTGTGTTATATCTGGTGTAGTTAGTCTTTATCTTGAAAATAAAATTGCAGTTCAGAGAATTTTTTTTAAATAAAATAGCCAAGGGCCTTAGGCTATTGTGTTTGATTTTTTTTTTCCTATTTGAAAGGCTTGAAACAGGAAATACTAGATTCAATTCTATAAACTGTGTTATCCTGGAGATGAGACTAGATAAGCACAGTGGTCCCTTCTGAATCTGAGATCCATTTGGAATCTAATAAATTTTTACTTTAGTTTATTTGAGAGGGAAAGGTTTCTGCTGGACTCTGAGGCTATGTCAACACTTGTAAAGTTAAGTTGACTCTGTTAAGTCTACTTAAAGTCGACCTTGCTAAGTTGACTTAACAGAGTGGCTACACTTTGTCGACTTAAGTCAACCTTGTTAAGTCGACTTAACAGTAGACATAGCCATCCACACTGGCTTTAAGTCAGCTTAATGAGGTCGACTTAGTGCTATTCCCCGTCCACACTGGCTTTAAGTTGACTTAAGGCTTAAATTGACCTTCAGAGGTGGTGTTATTAAGTCGACTTAAGCTGTTGGCCATGTTAATTTCTTAGTTCAAATTAACCAGCCACTGAAATGAATGGGGATCATTAATTCGAACTAAGCAAGTGCTTGCTTAGTTTGAACTAGCATTCCAGTGTGGCCATGCTTGTTCAAATTAAGCTAATTCGAACTAACTAAAATTAGTTCGAATTAGTTAGTTCAAACTAACTAATTCAAACTAATTTTAGCAAGTATAGACATAGCCCTTGATTCCAGTGGGAGCTGTAACTGTGTGTATCAGAGAGCAGAGCTGGACCAGGCTTTGTGTGTGAGAAAGAGGAAATAAGGAAATAAGGGCACCTTCAATTGGTCCATCCTTTAGATAGCTGGGGATTTCAGAAAAATGAGAAAATAGTGCTTCAATTCTACCATAATGGCTGGCAGTATAAAATCAATAGATAGGAAATAAAACTAAAGCAAGTTTACCATCATCCTCATTTTAGGCACTATTTGCATCTGTTTAATTAAACAGAATAGGTAATGGATTCTTGCAGAGCCAGCTAACCTGTTCCCTGAGACTATGTAGCATATATTTGAATACAAGTGAGGAACCAAAGAAATAGGGGAGAGACTGAAAGGGGTTAATTATTTCTGTGTATGGTATGTATATGTTTGGGAAGGCGCGTTAGTTCTAGTCATGAGAAGTGCTGTTAGATTAGACCATGGAGCATTATAACTTTCACCTTAGTCTCATGGCTGGTTGTAAATGGTACCGCAAGTTGAGAATTATTTGTCACAAGGATAAAAGCCCACTACATGGCTCTGAGGGAGATATAACCTGGCAAACAGTCTCATGTGAGTTACACATTTGAACTACTAATACACTCTATATAAATGCCTTTTCTGACTGCCAGCTGTCATATTTTCTGCTTAGTTTTTCTGCTGGTTCATGCTGAATTTTCTGACCTCTTTCAGCTTTGGCTTGTTAGATATTCGACTTTTCAGTGAGGAATATTGGGCAAGGGGATAGCTCTCCGTGGTACTAGTTTTCTATCAGCAGTTTATGAGGGAACGGATTATCAAAAGAACTACAAAAAGAATTTTAGAAACTACTCTGCTCTGGGTATCTCTGTATAAAAGGTTTTATTTATTTATTTATTTTTACACGATTCCATAGAGTCAGCTGGCCAGTTCATTTATAACTGTCAATTTAACAGTTCATTTACCTCATTGAAGCAGTGAGGCACAACAGGGGTGTGGTAAACTATGAGATAATCACACCTCTGGGGTTTTATAAGGCAGGAGAAACAGCCAATTCTGTCTAATCCCACAGGGGCGTGATTAGTGCTCCTGATAACTACAGCCAAAGAGGTTATGAGATAAATTGTGCATTTTGTGTACTAGAAATAGAATTAAAGTTGAATGTCAGTCTGTAATTTTATCTGGACTATAGATACAATGTGGATCCATATACATTTTGCTTTTTTAGAACCAACCAATCAGAACAGCCACTCAGTGCCAGAATTTTTTTGTTCTTAAAATGTGTGGTGAATACCAGTCTGTTTCAAATCTTCATACACAAGTTCATCACTGTGGTATCTATGAGCCCTTCACCCTGTCTGAGTGCCTGCATGAGGAGCTATATAAAATAATAATCAGGTCCCAAAAATAGAGCAACTGCACTTTTCTCGTTTGTTTGGATGTGTCCTTGCTAACCAATTTTGTTGGGGGGGTTTCTGTCTTCTTATATGATGCTTTTTCTAGAGACCATACAAATGATATTTGGCAAGTAGAGAATTACAACACAGACCAGAGGAATTACAGAATCACACTCCTCCACCTCCAAAATTTGTCATCCCGTGTGTTGAGCATGTTTTCTAGTGCTTCCTCCTGTCAAACTTTAAAAGACACATTGAAGAACAGTGTTTTACTCTAAAAGGACAATTGAAGGGTATGATATCATGAATCACAAAAATATAGGGCTGGAAGGGACCTCAAGAACTCATCTAGTTCTGCACAGAGGCAGAACCAAGTATATCTAGCACAGGTGTTTGTCTGACCTGTTCTTAAAAATCTCTAGGAACATGATCCAAATCTCCTACGGTGCATCTACACTTACAAATTAAGTCGACTTAAGCTTGCTTAAGTCAACTTAATTTAATCTGCGTCCACACTACATTTTCCTTAAATCGACTAAAGCAGCAGCTTAAGTCGACTTAAAGAAAATTAAAGTTGACTTTATTAAACCTCGTTTTAAGTCAACTCTGCTGGCTAAATTGACTGTATTAAGTCGACTTAGCCTGTGTGGATGCAGAGTAGCCCTAACTCGACTTTAAGTCGACTTAAAGGGCTTCAGGGCTCCCCCACTGCCTTCCCTGCCAGGGTGGCTGGCACAGGGCAGGACAGAGCCCTGCCCACCCTGCTCCTATGCCCTGCCAGTGTCCCTGTCCGGCTCAGCCCCCATTGTACCCAGGTACAATGGGGCAAATGCTGAGCCCCCTGGCACTTGGCAAGGGGTGCCCCACCTGCCACTGTGGACCTGTCCCAGGTCCACCTAGCCCCTACAAGTCGACTTAGGCATCCAGTATGGATGCTCTAAGTCAATTTGGCAATGTCCCCTGTAGGTCGACTTAATTTTTGAGTGGGGACATGCTAAGTCGACTTAAATTAACAAGTGTAGACATAGCCCTAGGGTCTATATTATTCAAATTTGTGTTTGTTATCGTTCTTAAGCTTAAATCAATAATGGGAAATGTGAGCAAGAGTCTCTCTGCATTATCTGCTGAGGGTAGCACTTACTGTTCTCTTCTGCTGCTGAATTTTTGATTGTCATGATGGTGTCCCACTCTCTGGCTCCTCTTCTGATCAAACAGAGATGGGTGTTGCCTCCAGAGAAATGTAAAATTCTAGCAGTAGTACTACTGTTTTTAAGAAACAGGCCAGTTTATATGGATTTACATAGAAGATTTTAAAGTTAGGGCTGAAAAGAGCAAAGGGTACGGCATAGCCAGACGGCACACATACACATGTAAAATATCCTTATCACATTTTTCCATCCCCCAATCAAGCTTCCCCAAGCTCAGAATACCTTTTCTTTCATGTTGTCAGCCTACACTGGGGCTGTAAAAACCTGTTCTGTCCTGTTTGAATAGGGAAGTGGATTAAACCGCCTAGACCCTAGATGATTGGCTTGGCGAACGGAAGTTTAGAGAGGGCTGTTCTTTTAGAACATGGATTGCAGCAAGTCATTTACACAACTGTCTGATGAGGGCTTTAGACAATTTGATGGGTGCTTTCAGCTATCATGTTCCTACTTCTGGACACCTGGGGTGCTATGGGATGCCAATTAGTCCTTGGGACAGGAAATTAGGACTGCAGATGTTAGAGTTCTCCCTAGTGCCATGGCCAAAGTTCTAAGTGACACCTCTCAAATCTTATTGTGTAGAACTCCTCAAATGCTATTCATTTGTCATGGGACAGGGAATGAAGGTTATCAGCTCCACTGGCCTCCTGCTTCTTCTGCCCTTTCAGACCTTTTACTTACTCTCCCCTCCATCTTTCTTGCACTAGCTGTAGGGGGTGTTATGACTGATTATGCAGAGACATCTTTAATGATCATGGGCATCCACCTAGAATACAAGAATCTGTAAAGGGCCTGACTCAAATTTCATGCTGGTTTTACACACTCCATTTCTGTAAATGGAATTATTCCCAAGTTATTCTAGTAACAATGAAATCACAATTAGGGCCTGTGTTTTTATTGTGTCCATGTGATCAATTAGCTGAGGCATGTATCAGCTGACCATGTCTTGCTATGAAAGACTTGATTGCTCAGTTTCTTGTACGTGTATTGCCCTAGCAATGTCAATTATCATTACTGATGCTTTTAACATTTATTTTAATTTCAGCATTCATCAAATATTAGAAAAGGGACAGAATTCTTCATCGTAAGGAAGGTCACCAGTTCTGACTGCTCAGTTAGTACCACAACTCATTGCCATGTTAGAAACCCCAGATTCTGGTGGGGTTTTTATGGACCTCTGGAGTCTCAGTCAGGGCTCACAACTGAAAGAGAAGTAGTTAGTTAACAATGCCCTCCCAGCAGGTTACAATGAGAATGGAGGTATACTGGCATAACCACCTAAAAAGCCCCACTACAATTTCAGCAGCATTCTCAATATTTAGCAGCAGGAAGAGGACTGGTATTAATATATTATGGAGCTGAAGCTTTTATTTTTTGCAGGGGAGCGATTTCACAAGCCTCACTCTCTGCCAGTCTTTAATGGATGTCTATGAAAGGACCCCGTTAAAGGTGGCTGTCTCCCCTCCCAGGGCGAGTGCTGCAGCAGTATGGAAGACAGGTGCTGCTCAAATGTGAAAGGCACATATGGAGCTGGAGGAAGGGGAGGGGAGGAAGATAACCTAAAATAAAAGCATGGGTAGCAAACATTTGACTGCTTGTTTAAGC
Source organism: Pelusios castaneus (assembly GCA_007922175.1). Lineage (NCBI taxonomy): Eukaryota > Metazoa > Chordata > Testudines > Pelomedusidae > Pelusios > Pelusios castaneus. The sequence goes on along the minus strand of ML685801.1, from coordinate 14,646,644 downwards.
AGCTCTTAATTGCTCATCAGAAATCTTCCTTTATTGATTTCCTGGCTGGGGCCAGGTTGACCCTTCCAGGAAGAATATTCCCACATTTTATAATAATGGTTCAAATCAAATCAGTAATGCTTTTGTGAGTGGTAGTGTTTTGGACCAATGCTGTTGTATTTCATTTTCTAAGGAAGCTGAGGACAACCAATTATCAGATACCATGGGCAGGCTGCAAAAATTAAAAGACTTCTTTAAAAATTATCCTCCATTCAATACAAAAGAGAATTACAACCTTTTTGTCCTAATGATAGGGAAAGGTTTTTAAACTCCTGAGCGCTCCCTCCCTCTAGCCCCCAAATTTTTGTAGTTGCGGTACTGAATGCAGTCCCATTATTTTTAATCACATATCGGGAATGGCTAGAAGAATAGCATATGGTATGCCAAAAGCTATGCACTTTGAAATCACGCAGTGCTTCCAGAAGCCACTAACTAAGGGGTTAAACAGTGACCTGGCTAATTTGATAGAGTTCATTTGTACCTTATACATTTGCTTTAAATACTCACATGATGTCATATTTTTATTGTGCTGAAGACAGAGGTTTCACAGATTAGTAAAAACTTGGTTTAGAAAGCAGAGGCACCCCTCTAGCACTTTATAAATAACAAGAATTACTGCTCATCATTCATCCAGTGTAAGGAAATACACAGAGTAAACACTGTACACTTCTTAATCTTCCTGTTTTCTTTTGTTTTTAATGTCCCATTATTTCAATTTTCCTGAACTACTTACAGTCAAATTGTTCCTTCCCTCCTTTCCAGTTAGCAGCCTTTTCTGTCTGCCTGTCTGATGTATGGCCTTTTGTTGAACCCTCGGACCATGACCTGACAGTCATTATTTTGTCTTTTATCTTTATCTCTCTCTTTTTTTATTAGACTAGTCAAGCTTGATATTAGGCTTCCCGAAGATACTATCCATTACAGTATCAGCAAAGCAAGCTGCCTCACTGTAGGCCAAGTGTCAACAGAAGGTGAGGCAGAGAATCAGCCGCAATCTAAAGCTAATTACCCTGCCTGGAAGTTAATTAAATACTTGTTAGGAGCAGCAGGGTAGATCCTAATTAAACTTGTCTAATAACAGTATGCTGACATATCCTGACACTGGGAATTCCTACAGGGTTTAAATAATTGTACAAAATGCAATAATACCTGTCACATCACGGTGTGCAGGCGAACTCTGAAGATGCACATTCCTCAGTATTTTCCGTACTAATTTGCCACATATTGTGCACTTCACGTGTGTTTAATTTACACAAGTTTTAATTTCAGTGCCCTGGATCTTTTTGAATGACTTTGCCATCCCCTTCTGAGAAAGAAAGGAAAAATAATCAATGCATGCAGAATAGGTCAACAGTATTATTTTGTATGATTTGGGGTAATGATCATGATTAATTGTTGTTTATTGTTACATCTCCTGTGTTATGGAAATAAAACTGTGGCCTTTTCCTTCCAGTTTCAGGGTGGTGCTGCTCTCAGTTGGAACTGAGCAGCAGGGGAAGGTGTGAGAGCTCTTGCCAGCCTTAACATGCATTCCCAGGGCTAAATTCTGTTCTCAACTTAATTCCACTGAAGCCAAGGGAGTAACTCTGGATTTACAGTAATGCACCTGGGGCCCCAAGTGTGTAGACACATTTGAAACCCAGCCTTTTTTAAAACTAGCTTGACCCTGAGTTTTTCTATCAAGAAAAGGAAGAGACCCCCAATAATAGGAAGCCACTGTGTGAGTTTTGTTGCAAAAATAAAAGAGCGATAAAACAATCCTGCTATATTTACTCATTTCCAGCCTTTCCTATATGCCCCCAAACAAAAATACCCAATTTGGCATAATTTAAAATAAATGTAGGTTCCCCATCACCACAGCAGGGCTTTTGTTTTGTTTTTAAGGGATCTCCTATGCCAGCAGTTTTATAGCTGCTTGGAAACTGACATTTGACCATGTTCGGTTTTTCAACTGATGAATTGTCACAATGTCTTGTGCGAGGGTTAATCCCCCATTGTGTCGCCTATGCCACTGCAAAGAGTGATGTCAATAACAAATATGCAATTGCTGATAATGCTCATCTCTTCTAGAAAACCCCTCCAGGGCTGTGTCAAATGTTGATGGTCATTTACTAAGGGAAAATGCTGAATAACTAGTTTAAAAGGAAAGGGATGATTTGAAACTTTTTTTTTGGCAAAACAGGCAGATCTTTTGCTCTTTGCTCTTCCTTTTCTGTTTTAAATTTGACACCCCTTTTAATAAGATTCATTTTGTTGTGGTAGTTGCTTATAAAGTAGATCTGATGTTGCCATCATTAATTCAAACTTGAAATGCCTCATCAGTAAAACTAATGAAATGAAGTGCCATGACATGAAACTAATCAGACATGAAACAACTTTGGGCAAAATAGACCTGGGAACAGTTGAACCAATCATAGCACTCTTATTTTACATCCTCTCACAGTAGAGATAGGATTAATGAAAAGATGGAAGCACTCTGATCCTTTCCAGCAGGACTAATCAATTAACCTTGGGAGATCAAATTGACAGAGCTTAAGTGTGAAGTTATTTAAAATGCTAGATTATCTAGGCAGATGAATACATTTGTCGTAATACTGAAGAGAAAATGGAGGTGTTTTTCTAAACTTCAGTTTCCCAAACTGATTTAACATTATTTTCCCAGGAGTTGACACTGCCTTTTTGGTGTGCACCTTAACACATTAAAACAAAATTAGATTTGATGTACTCTATAAAGAAACTAGGGTCTTTCTCCACTTTCTTGGAGTGGGAGGGTTATTATATCAAGCAGCTTACAGTAGCATCATGCTTTTAGCTCTTTACTTTTGTTTATTTGACAGTTTGGGTTCCTATCTTTACTATTTGACAATTTGGATTAGCACAATTATTTGGGTTACTATCTTGGTGGTGTTGGTGGGTTTACAATATTATGGCCCAGTCATGCAGCTATTCCGTATGTGGTGCAGGGACTGCAGATTTTGCCTGTTGTTTTAAACACACTGAGAATGTGTAATATTTTGCAATATATCTATTCTTATCAAATGTGGACAGTCCAATCAGATGCTTCTAAAACAGCCAGTTTCATTTCCTTTGATCCGTATTCATTGAAGAGCTGGCAATTTCATTATCTGATAATACTTGATAGGATGAATACTTGATTGGTGAGTTGGATGAACAACCTAGGTTCTTTTTTTTATTCTGTGGCACTGTAATGGGAGCTGAGGTCATGCAGCCCTTACAGGACTGGACCCTAATTTTAGGCCTGCTGCAAACATTGGCTCTGATCCACCAAAGCACTAAATAAATGCTTAATTTAAGTATATGATTAGTCCTGATCCCTTAGTAAGCCTACTCACATGCTTAGTATGGTACACGTTGCATGCTTTTCTGGGGAAGGGCCTCTGGCTATGTGTACACTAGAAAAGTTAAGTCGACTTTAGGAAGTTGACTTAATAAGGTCAACTTTAACTCGACTTAACAAAAGTCGACGTAACTTTTCTAATATAGATATAGCTCCTTTTCAACCTTATTAAGTTGACTTAACACTTTAAGTCGACTTAATAAGGTGGATTTAGGCCCTAATCCCCGTCCACACTGTTTTAAATCAACCTAAATTGAGGTATTATTAAATCGACTTAGTTTTTCCTTAAGTCGACTTAAGGAAATGCTTAAGTTGACTTAAGGAAAGCCCAGTGTGGAAACGGAGTAGTTTAAGTCGACTTAAGCCTCCTTAACTCAACTTAATTTGTAAGTGTAGATGCACCCTCTGTGAGCAATCCCATTGATTTTGCTGGAGTTATTCAGGCATAAAGGCTGCCAGACTAGGTTGTTTGTAAGAATATATTTGTATAGATATATACTGGGGGTCACAAACCAGCTGCTGCACAGAATTCCCATTGACTCCAGTGGGATTTCTGAAGGTGGAACAGCTACAATCATCCCCTCAGGTCCAATCCCAAACCCCACTGATGCCAATGAAATGACTCCTATTGACTTCAATCAGACATTTAGTGCTTATTCCAAATATTGGCCCAGATCCTTGGCTGGTAAAAACTGGCATAGCTCTACTAACTTCAGAGGTGTTAGACCAATTTACACCAGCTGAGGCCCTGGCCCTTTGCATATTGTGCCAGGGGAAGAGGAAGGCGATTGGTTTTGCTTGACTTTTTGTTTATATTTCTGACAGATCTGGAAAAAAACCAAACATTTAAAACATCAAATAAGCAACCAAAATGACCCTACAATTTCTGACATTAAACATGAATTCACCAGTCATAATCATGTTCCCGAGCTTCCAGCACACAGAGCTGATGGCATATATTCGGTTCCACACTAGCAAAAGATTCAGATGAAACAAGTCAGTAAGTGTCGTTAAATTTACCCAGGGCCAGATTATGCCTCGAAGTCCTTGCCTGCATGGGGTGTGATGCACTACACTATGAAGCTAGGGGAAAGACTGTCAGGATACGCATTCTTTTCCTGAATGGCTGAAGTCATGTAGGGAGTGTGCAGCATCCTTTCCAGGGACAAGCATTTTCCCCTTTGGCATGATTGACCATCTTCTAAATTAGCTGTTACCACTCAAGAAAGCTCTTGGAGTCTCTGTGGAGAGTTCTATGAAAACATCCACTCCATTGGCAGTGTCAATCAAAAAAGTGAACAGAATATTTGGCATCATTAGGAAAGGGATAGATAATAAGATAGAAAACATCATATTGCCCCTTCATAAATCCTTGGTATGCCCATATTTTGAATACTATGTGCTGATCTGGTAATCCCATCTCAAAAAAGATATATCAGAATTGGAAAAGGTACAGAAAAGGACAGCTAAAATAATTAGAGCTATAGAAAAACTTCCATATGAGGAGAGATAAATAAGATTGGGACTGTTCAGCTTGGAAAAGGTGACTAAGTGGGAATATGATAGAGGTCTATAAAATCACGACTGGTGTGGAGAAGGTAAATAAGGAAAGGGTCACTAAATGAAATTAATAGGCAGCAGGTTTAAAATAAACAAAAGGAAGTATTTCTTCATACAACACACAGTTAACCTGTGGAACTCCTTGCCACAGGATATTGCAAAGGCCAAGACTATATTGGGGTTCTAAAAAGAATTAGATAAGTTTATGGAGGATAGGTCCATCAACGGCTATTAGCCAGCATAGGAAGGGATTGCTGTTTGCCGGAAGCTGGGAGTGGACAACAGGAGTTGGATAACTTGATGATTACTTGTTCTCTTCATTCCCTCTGATGCACCTGACATTGGCCACTGTTGGAGACAGGATACTGGGCATTAGGATAGGTAGGTGAGAAAAGGCTTCTTTTTCCCTCTTCCTCCTTCTCCATGCTGAGCACTCAAGTGGACCTTAAGAGATTTTGGGGGGGCCCAATCCCCAAACTACTAAAATCAATAAAAGGACTCCTATGGAGTTCAGTGGGCTTTGAACCCAGGGCCTTCATGTTAGTGAAGTTCAAAATGATTTCTAAGGTGTTGTCTGCACAGGAGTTTACACCACTGTAACTCAAGTATTTTAACTCAAGCAGCTTTCTCGTGTGGACACTTTTATTTCAGTTTTATTGATTTATTTGCATTACTGTAGCACCCAGGAGTCCCATTCACAGCCCTGTGGTAGGAGCTGGACAACCACAGACCAGAAGACAACTCTTGCCCCAAGACGCTTACAATCTTAGTATAAGACAAGAGACTACAGATGGAGACAGACAGAGACAGGGGAATATATGAGAGAATATTGTCTAACTAGGTAAGACAGACATGGAATGGGGGAAAGGACAGCTCACACAAGCAGAGTGCAATGACAGCAAACAACATTTTGGGGGGTAGGGCAGGGGATGAGGAAGACAGGGCAAGGGAGGAGATGCAAGAAAGGGCAGGTGTGTAGTGAAGCTGAGGCGAAGAGACTTTGGGGAGGGAAAGTGGGGATTGGAGCAACATGCCCATCAGCACAGAACATTCAACATGCAGAACATTCTACAGGTTTGACCAGAATGTCCAGAGCTCTGAAGATCCCTGCTTTGGGAGTTTCTGAGCTTACCCTGTGGAAACTCTGGTTTCAGTTTAGCTTCTAAAATGACTTAAACTAAGCAAAAATAATCCTGGGTTTAAACCAAATCACATGTGTCTACACAGGGCTTTGTCAAGTCAGTTTTAAATCACACATTTTGGCAAATGGGTGCAACTTTCTCACGTAGACAAGGCATAAGTAATGCTGTAGTGCGTACGTTCATGCTGTATAGTGTGGCTTTCTCCATTTGATATTTTCTCTCAAACAATAAAGCAATCCTTAAAAAAGCAATTTTCTAAATAAACATACATTAAGTCCAAGCATAGTGAACATAGCTAGCGCCCTGGCTGCTCCATGTTCTCTTGAAAGCAGCTGGTTGATCAGTGTTTTTTTTTTAAAAACAGACATTATTTTATTTGCTATAGCAGTTTGTTTGGACTATCTTGTATGCCATTTTGTCTTGTTTTCCTCAGATGGAGACAAAATCAATCTGTTGCATAATTATCTAGCAGCACTGAAAACCATGATGTACAATGAGATAAAATAGTTTAACTTCCAATTCTGGATCAAAGGAACAGAATAAAAATGATGAATTTATTCAAAGTTTCACAACCCATGTTACTGGAAATGAAGATTTTTTTTTTTAAGGGAAACATTACAGAAGCCTTTATACTGAAGGTAAATTTTTATATTATTTATCAGTACCCAGGCCAAATGGACAGCCCAGTGGCCTCGCTGAGCATTTAGGATTATCAGAGGATTATGGGGAAGAAATCTCTCTCTGCATACACACATTCAAACCATTTCCTGACTACCTCACCCTCTGCAGTCAGTGTGAAGTTTATCCATGTTGTAAAATGGCTGAGAACCAACCAGCTCCAATCCAGCTCTTTCCCTGTGATCTTTTGATGTCCTTGATTGATAGGCTAGATGGCGCTCTGCTGGAGCAGAGATCTATATGCACAAGGGATCCATATAACCTGCTTACAATGCCAGCTTTCCACAACAGACACATTCCTGCTGTTGGATCTGCTGGATATATGGGGAAAGTAGCAACGCAATCACAACTCACCAGCTGTAGGAATATTTATATCTATGGGCTGATTACAAGTGCCATACAAGAGAAGGGGCACAAGAGGAACTCTCAGCAGGGTCATGCTAAAATCAAGGGCTATGTCTACACTTGCTAAAATTAGTTCAAATTAGTTAGTTCGAACTAACTAATTCTAACTAATTTTAGTTAGTTCGAATTAGCTTAATTCGAACTAGCATGGCCACACTGGAATGTTAGCGATCCCCATTCATTTCAATGGCCGGTTAATTCGAACTAAGAAATTAGTTCGAATTAACATGGCCACATTGGTTAATTTGAACTAGGTAGTTCGAATTAACCCCTTAGTTCGAATACCCTATTCGAACTTCTTAGTTCAAATTAAGGAAGCCCTTAATTTGAACTAAATAAAGCCTCATGTAGCCATGGCTTTAGTTAGTTCGAATTAAGGCTCCTTAATTCGAACTAACTTGCCAGTGTAGACATAGCCAAGGAGTTGAGGTGGGAGTACCAGAAGACGAGGTAGGCCAACCGTGGAGTGCTCCGATGCAGCGCTGAAGACATGCCACTTCTATAAGAACTTGCACGCCATCTTCAGGGTCAACTCCACCTCCAGGAGCCCTATGGATACTTGTGAGGGACTGGAAGCAGAAGCCAGTGGACTCAGTACAGATAAGGAACTGGTGGATGAGGAAGTGGAACTGGAGGACAATATGGAGCACATGACAGAGTTAGCTGGTGGTGTAGTGAGTCAAGACCTCTTTTCCACTCTGGAAGGGTCTAACCAGTCCCAGCACTTTGGCTCTGGTGTGCAGGATGCAGGAGTGGGGAGCTCCAGTAAGTGCTCATTTTGCTTTGATACTGCACAGTGAGAGGAGTTTGAGCTCTCATGTAGTTTGTTATATGGTAGAGGAGGGAACAGGGAAAGAAATTAAGAATGGAGCCTGTCCATCTACGCAATGGGGCCACAGAGGAAAAGTCTGTTAATGTACATGGGGATGTACATGGAGATCTTTCTCCATAGAGATCTCTAGGGCTATGTGTACACTTACAAAGTTAAGCCGACTTTGTTAAGTTGACTTAACAAGGTCGACTTTAAGTCGACTTAAAGTCGACCTTATTGACTTAACAAATTGGCTACACTTTAAGTCAACTTTAAGTCAACTTAACAGCAGAGATAGCCGTTATACTGGCTTTAAGTCTACTTAATAAAGTCGATTTAGCATTAATCCCCGTCTACACTGGCCTTAAGTCTACTTAAGGAGTCGACTTAAGGCTTAAGTTGACCTAAACGGACCTAAAGGGAGGTGTTATTAAGTCAACTTAAGGAAATGCTTAAGTTGACTTAAGAAAAACCCAATGTGGACGCAGCTTTGTTTAGGTCGACTTAAGCGTCCTTAAGTCGACCTAACTTGCCAGTGTAGACGCACCCTAGGAAACTTTCCTGTAGATAGGCTGCAATCTTCTTCAGAAGGTTGCTTGGGAGAGCTGCCTTGTTCCTCCCCTCACTGTAGGAGACTTTGCTGTGCCACCCAGCAATTACTTCTACAAGAATCAGAGCAGCACAGGTGCGAGCAGCATACAGTGCTGGTCTGAAGCCACACGCATACAGGAGGTTCGCTCTGGCATCCTGGGTTACCCTCAGGAGTGAGATATTGGGTTTGATAACACTAGCCTATTGGAAAGGGAACCAATATTCAGAATAGTCTCCTACCCACTTGCATTAACCCCCCTTGCAAACCACCTTTTATTCCTTCTTGCCAGTTCCTCCTTGCCACTTCCAGGAAGGTGGCTTTGTGCATCTGAAAGTTCTGCAGCCCCTCTTCATCATCCCATACATGCCTCACAATGCAATCCCACCACTCAATGTTTGTTTCCCATGCCCAGGACTGACAGTCCACCATAGCAAGCTGTTTTGTCAATGCCAGCAGCAGTCTTGACTTATTCATTTCCATTGCAAACAACCAGGCAGGCACCAGGTATTCACTCTCTCATCTCACAGCTCCTGGCATACTCAAAATGCTCATCGCCACAACAGTCAGCAGGTCAGGACCCATGCTGTCAGGCGAAGATGATAGGTGCACAGTTTACAGGGCCTATTAAAAATGGCACAAAATGAAGTCAGAAGCCATGGAATGATGGGAAAGAAAGAACTGTTTCACAGGATGGCTAGCCTGTCCCCATGGTACACTGCGATCTGTTCCCAGAGTCCCCAGGACCAGAAGATGACAGAGGGTGGTGAGTGTTGTGCAAAAAGAGCACTCTGGATCTTTTCAAGGAGGGAAAAGGCAAATTTGCCATGTTTATTGTGAGGAAAACACAATTCTGTTAATAGCTAATATCTAGTACACACACACACACATTCATACAGATGTTCTGCTGTTGGTCATGTATAGTTTACCAGACCTGATTGTTGTTTGTGATTGTAGCTTGAGTTCGTGGCTGGTGTTCGCAGCTCGTGGCAGCTACCTGGCCAGGGAAGCTGGGCATGAGAAAGAGCGGGGTCTCTGTCGGGCACGCAGCTATGCCCCAACGCTCTTGGATGGTGTGCAGAACATTACCCAAAGCTATGCAGTCTTACCTATCTTTTATCCATGGATCTTGCTGTGTCACACTGCCTCAGGGTACTGTATGACCATGAGTCATCAGTTAATGGCAGGTGTGACTCTTATCTTGTTCTTGATGGGGCTTTTTGTCCCTTTCTTTCTAGGGTGAAATCATCTTGCTTATGTAGGGTTTGATTGCATTTTTCTTCACCCATTAAGATGGTGCCTTTCGTTTGTCATCAGGACAGGCTGGAGTTGGAGACTGATCCCATCACACACACACCCTTCATTCACATATCTAAACTAATAACCACATCTAAAACAAGTTTCAGCAAAACTTAGGCTGAGCAATACAAAATGAAGAAAACAATTCAAAATGGAGTTTTGTTTACAATATGGAGTTACAACTGAATGAATGAGCATGGCATTTTTATCAGTGAATATTCCATATAGAAATTTCAGTTTGAAGCAGTTCTATGGTAAATTCATCTTTAACACTACATGAGTTGCACAGAGGGATAGCTGCTCATGATGCAAGAGCAATGACCATAGATGTGCTCAGCTGACAAAAGAAATGATGTGTTGAGGTGCTCAGTGGATGTTTAAAGTGACTTATGATTGTCAATTTAACTTAAGTTGACAAGTCTGTAGTGTAGACATTGCCTTAACCAAATCAATTAAGAATGTGTAGACATTCTTATATTGATTTAAACCTGGTATTTATTGGTTTAGCTCACACCTTTTATTTAGTCAATATACAGCAGGTTTAAACTAATATTAAAGTGTCCACATACAAAGTCACCATGGTTTAATAAAAAGTGTATTTTTAAACCAGTTTATATTAAACTGGTGCAACCTCATGCATTCATTCTTTCATTCATTTGCTATTATCCCTCACACTCACTCATTGTCCCTTGGGACATTGAGTGTGAGTCCCAGGCTGGTGCCATTGTATAGAGAGGATAAGCTGCTGAAAGGGTGGGACAAAGGAGAGGAAAACTGGGTTCTAGGGAGTGCGGTAGGGTCTGTGGTTTTGCGAAAGCCACAGGTAGGTGGGAAGAAAGGATTTATTATGGAGTTGAGGACCTGGGAAAGTGGAGGGTTAGGGGAATAGGAGGAAGAGGGATTTGAGGAGCTTGGATTCCTAAGGAGAGGGGAACAACCAGAAATTGCAGGGGGCACTTCTAGGTTTTGGTATAGAGATTGGGGAAATAAATGAAGGAGGAGATGCTTCAGTTGGGGTTGATCTGGGAGGAAAGGAGAAGCTGAGCGGAAGTGGGTGGGAGGGTATAGTCAGTCAGAAAGCTGCAATGAACTGGGAAGACACTGTATTACGGAGATAGTTGGAGGAAAGTTAACTTCTGGGATTGGGTGGAAGTCTGCATTTGGGGTAAGGCTGGGGGAGGGAGGCTGCTGCGTTTGGGGCAGAGAAGGTTACAAAGATGAGATTGTGTGCAGGAAAATAAGGCCATCCTCCCTGTACGGCAGATTGGCAGCAAGCAAGTGCTCCTTTGTTCCAAACTTGAGCACCTAATGGGGTCAATCATTTTTGAAGGGAGGTGGCTGAGCTCCTGAGCATCAGGTTGATCAGGGATCGATTGTCTGTCACTCCCTTAAATACAATCCCTCCTTTAGCTCCCCAGTTGCACCTCTGCATTGCCCATTACCCAGCCCATAGGCTAAATGCTACAATTTGGGTCTTATTTTGCATAAGGCAGAGAGTGTGAAAACGAGATTGATGTAGCATTTTGCTATTTTTAAAATCATTCTTCTTGAGAAAATGTGAAGTTTAGAGGCCCATTTCATTCTTGATAAGGAAGGAGTGCCAGAAAAAAATATTTAGCCAGTTAAAATGAAGGGAATGCATAAATCTCAATCTTGTCTTCTAAAGGTATTGTAGAAAATTCCACATAATGACATAGGCTCTTTTCCACATGAAATTATATTAAAAATCGATATATATCTGTCCTCCAGGTGCTACTGTAAGGACCTAAGGAGAAGTGTCAAGCACATGAGTAAGGGGAAAAAGTCTATTGAGAAAGAAATATGGAAAAGGTTGACTATATATTGTAGAAGTTCACTTAACTCACTGGCCAAAACCAAATTTGTGTAAAGTGCAAAGTAATTCAGGCCATTCAACTCTGTCAAATGCCTTCTTATCATGACTGATAGTGAGTAGACCTCCTTCCTAAAGATCCTGGCTTGGCGTTATCAAATGTGAAACTTTCAAATATTATCAGAACCAGCTTGGTCAGGATGAATCAACAAAGGTGGAATATCGTTGATATAATCATCATAGAAATAATTTCAGTTCTGTGTTGAGAAAGGAAACTAGTCTATAATGAATGCAGGAGTATCACTCTTTTTCTGTTTTCACAATCATGAGGATCAAGCTGTCTTTGTCTCCCTTGGAGGATAGTCACTTCTGAACATTTCTTAAAATTCTGATTGAAGAATAGGAAGAAATAAGGAGAGACTTTATACAATTCTGAAGGAAAAAAATAATATAGCTTATTCATTGAAAATTTTTTAATTGCTATAACTGTTATATATTTTGAAACACTGCATAACAAAGTACCACAACTGTTTATGCAGCAGAGGTGTTCTGTTTAGTGCTCAGATCAACTTTTTCCTTCTTGTAACTTCAGTTCTTATATAACATATAGCATTATAAATTAACATATAACATATGTTACATAATACAATGATATACAGCATAATAAATTAACATATATGACCCTGCCAGCAGGCTCGATACTTTGAGGATCTTGGGGGGCAATTACCACACCAGTGGGGTACAAATTAATCTTTATTAAAATATGCAAATCAATACAAAATTTAGTAATGAAATATATATGTGTGTATATTGTGTGTCACAGTTTTTCACAATGGGGTTTTAAACAGACTTGATTTTATTTATAAGGGGGGAGAATCAGTAGGGGTCTTAAACCTAGCTTAACTTAACTTATAGTGGTAAACTAAATCACAGTGACTGAACAGTTTACTTCAGGCACTTTGCATAGGGGGAGGGTACAGGATAACTCAGCAAACTCTGTCACAGTAACCTAAAGAGGATGTCTTAACACAGTACAAAGGGGAAAGGTGCAATGTAAAACACAAAAACTTACTCACCGTGACCTAGAAAGATATCTTGGCACTATGCAAAATGCAGCAAACCCACTCACAGTGGCTTAGAAAGATCTTAACAGTATAAGTGAAAGGGGTAAAATGCAAAACAGAGTGTATGGCAGTGACAGAAAAGAATAGAACCAAGCGGGAGAGCAGGAGCAGCAGGGCTTGAGCACGTGGTAGCAACACAGAAGAAATGGAGGCAAGCGGGGAAGCAGGGAGTCAGGACACACATGGGGAGTCCGGGGAGCAGAGGGGAAGCAAAAGATGAGTCGGGGCACACTTAATACAGTAGGACACAGCACAGCTTTAATTCTACAAGTGAGGCATGCAATCTTAAAACTACAAGTTAGAACAGCACAAAACTAAAACAGACAATCTCAAACTTACAAATTAAAGTGGACAATTTCTTAAATTTATAGAAAACAGCGGCAGTTTAAGCAGCCAGAAGGCAGAAGGCAAGCCTACTCTTAAGGAGCATAGGCTTGCTTGGCTCAGAGGAGGCAGTGGCGAAACAGCAGCCAAAAAGGAGGCAAAGTTTTTTTCTTTTAGAGAAAGTTTACAGGGCAGACTCATACCAGTTCCACCAGCAGCAGAAGCAGCAGCATAGCAAAGGAGCAGAGAGAGAGACTCGTTTCTCGGGCCGGCAATTACACGTGGTACGCTCGGGAGGACTCATGAGCGGAGGAGGTCAGCGTCTGGGTGATCAGGCCAGGCAGGGATGTCAGGAACCGTCCTGCCTGGCTGGCCCAAAATGTCGGTTTTTAAACAGTTTTGCTTCCCACCTTTAGCAGCAATTGGCTACTTTTTGCTGCATAGGGCGGTGATTACAGGTAAGGTGGGGAGTTCAGGTCAGCAGACCTTGATGACTCATGCCCTTACCTTACTGCAGGTCTACATGTCTGGGCAGAGCCCTAAGCTGTAGGTATGACTCATGCCCCCCCACTTTCTGCAGGTCTTGCATGTCTGGGCAGAGCCCTCCTACACCTAGCCCTGTGGCTACTGATTAGGGCTGCTGAAAGCCATTTAGTTAAAGGGGCCAAAGGCTCCATATTGTGTAGTAAGTCAAGGGCCCAAGAGGGGCGGCCAGAACAGCACACTAATGTGCAATGGACAATATAAACAATAAATTAAAGATTCTGGGGGAGAAGCAGGGTGAGGCCATCTGACCTACCTGTCCCATCCTCTTGTCCCATAGAGTTCTACAGATCTGAAATGCCAGAGATCCCCAACAGAGGGTCTTCCATAAATCCGGGGAAGAGGATATAAGCCACAGAGGCAGAACTCTTGTTATCAGCAGGCAATGGCTTCCTTCCACACAAGTATATGGAGGGCAACAAAAATGGATAATCTTTTTTCTTTAAAATGCTATCATTGATGCTAGCTACACTCCTGGTCTTTCCAATGCAACCCCTTTTTAAAAATCTAGGGCCTGCCTATAAGTGTGAAAGGTAGAGGACAAGGCAAAACAGCTATGATATCCAGGAGAAACAAGTGGTATATTCTTCCCAGAATCAAGATGCTCAATTTAAATCTACCCCAAAAAGCCTTACCCTGTACATGCACATCAGAGTAGCAGACAGCACATGGCCTCACTGATTTTATCAACATTACAAACAAGGAGTTCTGTGGCACTCTCAAAGACTAATACATGTATTTATCACATGAGCTTTTGTGGGAGAAATCCCACTTCGTCAAGCATCTGATGAAGCATCTCCTTGTTTGTTTTGTTGAACTAGACTAACAGGGCTACCCCTTTGGAATTCACCAACATTATGATTCAATCTCAACATAGGGATTAACTGATAGCAATTTCTCAAATGCATTAGGCACAGAGAGGCTTCAGAATCAAGCAACACCGTCTCCTTGTTACAATTATTTTTGTTTGAATGTATACATTTATCATGATCAATGGAAAAAAAAATCCTATCTGCCATTCACAAATGAGTTCTGTTACAACCCCGACGCAGCACTGAGGGACCTTGTTCCAGTAAATCCTTGTCTAATTTTTCAGAGCAACATTGAAAATTACATGAGTTCACAGTGTTTCTGACACTGTATAATAACTTCCTACATCAGACTAGGTCTAGGTTTGGGGGAATCAAGAATGAGAAAGTCTGTGGCTATTGCCATGAAAATGACTAAGTCACAAGTTTATTTCTGCCTTTCCTGCCAAAAAGATAGTGGAGAAGATGGTCTGAAAGAGTGAAATATTTATCTAAGAACAAAGATAATTAGCAAAAATAGCAAGAAAAATTATGGAAAAAACAAGTAATTGGATGTAAGCTTATGTACGGTCTGCTTGAAACTCCAAATCTTAACTATCATACCTAGGACAACAATCCTACATAGTCCTTTAATAGAAAGCATAGGGCCAAAACCTTAGCTTGTATAACTGGCATAGCTCCATTAAAACCTGTAGAGCTTTACTGTGTATACACTAAGGAGCTGGCCCAGTTTCTTGTTGTTCAGTTGGATCTTTCAAGCAATCTTTTAGAAGTTATGTTTGTTTGGAAGCAGGGATCTTGGAATACAGAGACTGCCACTGAGAAACTGTTATATAACCTCAGTTTCTACACGGTGATAGTAATACTTTAATACTTACCCATCTATGTAAGATCCTTGAGTGAAAGGTGTTTTATAAGTGCAAAATGTTGCTGGGTTTAATTATTTATTTTATTACTGGTAATTTATTTTACTACTGTACTACAGGCAGAGTCAGCTTTTGGGGTAGGCAAAGCAAGTGCATGTCTAGGGCACCGAGCAGTAAGGGGCCCCGTCGCCTACTTCAGCTACCCCAAAAGCTGCATCTGCTTTGGTCAGGAACAGAAGGAGGAGCTGGCTGCTGGGGCCAGGGCCGGCGGCAGGGAGTTGGGGCTGCGGCTGGCAGCGGGGAGCCGGGGCTATGGAGGGGGTGCTGGGCTGGTGGGGAGCTGGAGCTGCTGGGGGAGGGGTGGCCTGGGGCCACAGGAGGGACTGCCAGCAGATAGCTGGGGCTACAGGCGGGGGGCCCCCTGCAATGGGCCTTTGTCTAGGGCCCCCAATAGCCAAAGGCTGCCTGACTCCAGGCATTAAGCAGTCAAATGACTTGTTGAGGAGAGCGCTTTGAAAACCTACTAATGTTAATCCAATAACAGGTACTATTGACACAGTCTGGAAACAAAGCTACTGTTCTCTCAAACAAGCGCTCAGCAATGATAATAGCTAAGTATTGTGATGGACCCAGAGGTACCTGCAGCTGATCCAGTGCTCTGAACACTAATTCCAAGTAGTTGCCCCGTCACGCAGAAACTGCTCCCAGTTGACTGACTGGGATGGGCTGAAGGGAGTTACAAGGCTAATTGACTCATTAGCCCAGCGGGAACAAAAGGCACAGTAAAGGAATTGTGACAAGGAGAGACAGGCAGTAGGGTGGATGGGTTGGGGATGGAGATCAGTCTCCATCTTGCCCCAGGAGCTAATGGCTGCATGTTATTGGTGAGATGAAGTGGTATAGACTGTAAAGAACACTGTAAATAAATTGCATGAGGTGTTTTACTAGAAGGTCTCCAAGTCGTTCATGGGACTAGAGAGAAGGTAGGAGAAAGTCCTTCCTGTCACAGGTAACAATAATATTTTAGTGGTGAGATCTTCAGTAAGTGAAGAATGGGATTTAGGACAGGTGGTGTTAAGAGAATCCAGACATGATATATTCGGGAGAAAGAAAGATGAAAGGAATGAAAGATGGGGGAAATGGAAGTGAGAAGAGACGACAGGTAATAAAGGGGAAGAGGGCTTTTCAAGGCAGCAAAGCAAAAATAAGGTAGCAGCTAGTTAGTGAATCAAAGGGCCAGAAGCCAAGTTCTGTAATAAAGAAGTGATTAATTGAGGCAGCAAGGGAGAGGATTAGAACAGAGAGGCTTTAATATTATGCAGTTGGGCAAGAAGACTGCAAAGAATTTTAAAGCATATAAATAGAGCAGAGAGAAGGGAGCTGGAGGAAAGGGAAGAAAAACCTGAAAAATAAAATCAGAAAATGGATGACAAATATATGTATACCATGCAGTCCAGTAAAGGAGTAGAAGGCTGCAAATAAGATGGAGTTCTCCTTCACTGTTCTTCTGTATTACTAAATGCCCAAACATTGAAGGCTCAGACACAGAAATCCAGCTGATGGGAAATGAAGTTAGAAACAACTGGATAGACCAATCAGTATGTTTAATCATCTCGAGTTGTCTATATCAGTCTGGCAATCTGTTTTTTAATACTACTTCTCATGGGGTTATTTATTGAACATGAAGGTATTAAATTCCACATCTCAAAATATCAGAGATATGAAAATAGTAAAGGTATGAAGGTATTAAATTCCACACATCAAAATGTTGTATGCAAGAGCATGATTTCTGTACTATAATCCATTTCTAGATGATCTTTGGAGTTGTTTCTATCACCACAATGAAGTTTTACTCAGATTTCAAGCAGTGCTGACTCCATTAGTTGTTCCCCTGTCCAGGATTCTTTTTTGGCTAAACCGGATTTTATAGCAGTTTTTCTGCTGAATAAAGTGTTCACAATCTTAAGTGTCCTTGCTTGATACTATTTTTATATTATTATTCATTACAAAAGGTGTTTTTCCCCCCGTTTGAGCCTTCTCACCTTCTTATTTGTTGTTCCACACTGTTTGAATCAAAACAACTTGTTTGATTTGCTGAAAAAGTCTGAACTGAACTTGTGACTTGCCCTTCTCAGCATTTATCTATTCCCTTCCATACTGTAGTTTCCATTTCATGCATTTGATGAAGTGGGATTTTAATCCATGAAAGCTCATGTGACAAATGTGTTAGTCTTTAAAAGTGCCACAGGACTCCTTGTTTGTTTTGCTTGATATTAGAATATTGGCTTCATACTTTTGACAAACCATTACATTTAAAAAGATTAAATGGTTTGACTTGGTGGTTCTTGGATTGAGAGGAGGCAGGGAGGCTCCATGACATATTTTTTAAAGGTGCTGGTATGATCGCCCCCAGATAACATATGGCAGAAATGTTCTCCTGTTCATCCTGCTCCACTAATATTTCTCACCTCAGATCTGGACATATCTCTTCTAACGTGAGACTGTGACTCAGACTCTATGTACATTCAACACTTGGGGTGGGACTGGGCTCCTGACTTGGTGGAAGTCAATGTGAGTTTTGCCATTGACTTTAGTGGGGCCAGGATTTCAACCTTGGGCTGTTTCCTGAAACTATATCAACAAGGGTATGTGATGGTATTTTTTCTGTTATGCCGAGAGCACCACCTCATTTGACATAGGCCATCAAACAGCTATCAGCTGGTAATTACTTTTGTTCACACTGACATGGTTACATTCATATAAATCATCTAGAGGTGAAAGGCTGTATATCTTCTAACCCACCCAGTCCCTGGAGTGTTTTGATGTGTTTGGATTGGAAGAGGTTATATATAAGAAAACAGTGAGTGTCTGAACTCTAGTATATTTATTGGTTGATTGGGAGACAAAGTCTGAAATTATAAATATTTAGCCTTACTTAAAAATAAAACAAGCTATAGAGGAATAATTGTGGTAACAAATTTAAAAAAGAAACGTGTGAGATGCAATAGCCCTGCTTTGGATGCTCTGAATGGACCAAAAAGCTTTGCTCATACAGTTATCAATGTAACATTTGACAAACTGAAGCGAGAACTCCAGAGTACAACTGAAACAATGCTGTTTCACTGAATAAGTTGGCCCAACCACAACACATCTCAGCACCCATGGCAACCCCATTGATAAAAAAAAACTCAACCCAATTAAAGGGCATTCATTTTAATATGTATTCAGCTAGTCAGATCCGCGTTTGAGTTCCTAGAGTGTGAGTCTGATTTAAAGAAATAACGTAGACCAGTCATATTGTCATTGAATGAGCATGTTTTGTATAGAGGTGTGATACAAATGATGCAAATGCACTAATATTCTTCTGTGTCCTCTACTGCAGCACAATGCATTGCATATCTGGAAGAAAGTGAAAGAGAATAGCTTTAACAATTGTCTGCATTAAAAAATAAAAAAAATCTAAAAGGTGGACAACAATATGATAAGAGATTAGCTGTGGTTTCACAGTGCCAATTTCTGATCTCAGCCTCACTGATGTAAATCTTGAGTAGCTCTAATGAGCACAGAATTTGTCAACAGTCTCTTAAATCTGAATCAGGTAAAATATAATCAAATGCTTACATTGTACAATGATGTCTGTGTATTAGTACTTTAGCTAAGTCACAAATTCTTGGTCATGTGTAAAGTATCTTTCCCCAACAGTGGTTTTTTTCTTCTGGTTTTTTTTTAAATGTTAGCTTGGGGTCACATCAACAGTGGAGCTGAGAGAAAAAAATTGTAGTGAATAATATAGTCAATTATTGTCGTCTTGGATGCATTTGTAATTCAAAATTACTCCCCAAACAATAATTCTTGCTCTATTGAGTGCTCTGAACAGTTTTTGCAGAGTATTCAGTATCTGAAATCTGAGTTGTGTTGATGTGTTATAATAAGGCATGTACATTGCATGGTATCTGTTCCCAGGTTGACATAGCTTAGATTGGGGTTCTCAAACTCTTTTTTTTCCCCTGGGATTCCCCTTTGAAAATATTTCAGGCTGTTACAACACTCCCCAAAAAAGTGATGATCCCCAGCCTATACCGTGCCACTTCTCCCCATGCCATGCCATGCCACCTTTACTTTTGTGCTGCTGGTGGTGGTGGGGCGGCCTTTAGAGCACCCAGCCAGCAGCCACTGCTCTCCAGCCACTCTGGCTGTCAGCCATGAATGGGAATGCCAGCCTCAGTCCTTGCATACATAGGGGATAAGCGTTCATGATCCCCCCCATAATAAACTCATGACCCTTTTAAGGATCCCGATCCCCAGTCTGCAAACCCCTGACTTAGAATCAGGCTTCCAATGGGGCTTTATCCTTATGAGTTCAAAATTTTCTTTTCATGAATATTCACTAACATTTAATTAAAATGTGCTATTTCCACATCCAAGCCAATGAATACGAAAGAGGTGTGGCCACTTTTGAAGTTAGTTTCATTTTTTTTTTTAGGTAAGCAAATATTCCCTGAAAAAACCCTGAGATGTTTATCCAGTTCTAATCAACACTTGGAATAATTTAAAAGCACAAAAGTTACAAAGGGATTGCTTAGTAAAATGGCAAGTGCTATGGCTGAATAAATTTATCAGCTGCCCTGTTTTCCTGCTATAGGATATGAAAAACTTCTACTGATCTCAGTGGTAGTTACTGATTTTCTCTGGTGGGAGAATAGGGTTTAAGACCTGAAAAATAAAATACGGTATAATCGCTCTCTTTCACTCCCAGAATTCTGCCTTTCTCAGACTAACAAATACTCTCCACTCCCTCTGTGTTTTTCCATCTGATGAGCTGACACCATCTCCATCTCTAACCCTTTTAGATACTGTAGAGGCTTTTGGATCATTCCTATTGTAAGAATCCTTCAGCAATCATTTCCAAAAAGGATATAATTCCACAGACATAAAAGGTATCTTAGGACTGATTTATCTGGTTATGCACCAGTGGCCTGGTCCATCCTCTAAATTGCACTCAAGCAACTTCCAGTGAGATCAATGGGGATTGCACTAGTGCAGCTACCAGGATGATTAAGCAACAGGATCCTTATTCATTACCCCCTCCTCTCGCCTGCACCCAGGTACAAGTAAATCCCACAGCTTTCTATGAGAGTCATTCATATCCTGTGGCAGGAAATTAGGACTCCAGTGAGACAGTAGGAAAACTGAGAGAGTTTCCATGAATTATATGACAAAAACAACCTGTATTGAGAGTCTATAATTTTCAAATTCAAATCTTGTTAATGAGGTCAGGAGCACAAATTACAGTTGTATTCTAACTAGCATACTTTCCCATAGCTGCCTTTGACTTTAATGGATGTTGACCTTTTCAATACACAGGTGATCATTACATAATGACTTATTTGGACCAATTTCTCCAGTGTTCCAGACAAAAAAGTTTTCATTCAGAAAATACCTTGAACGTCTCCTTGTTTCAATTTTTTCCTTCAATGATTTTTACTGGTTTTTGTATATTGGTGATCCGTACAAAGACAAACCCCTCCTCAATTATTTTCAAATTACAATGTGTGTCTTGAACATTTCATGGTAGGATCCTGCACCTGCATCATAGACCATAAGGTCAGAAGGGACCAGTACCTGAAACTCCCTTTAAGAATTTCTGATTTACTTTGGCTTTTGAAAACTGAAACAGTCTTTCATTGTGTACGGACCTTTATTGTATCCCTTGAAAATGTGACCCTGCACTAGAAGGAAAGTAGATGACAACTTTTGAGGAAGAATCAGAATGAATAATTTTGACAGCAGTTTTCATCTTTTTCATCCAGTTCATGGCACACAGTATGCTGGTAAAGGCTACCTTTTCATTTTTTCATGATAACTCAAAAGTGAAAAAAAATTGTGTCTGGGAGATAGAATTTTCAAAACTCAACGCCTGTAGTTAGGCACCTAAATGAATTGATATATAAACAAAACCAGTCTGATTTTCTTAGGTTCTTAGCACCAGCGCTGTCCCGTGGGGGGAGCGGGGCCCGGGGCCAAGTGGCCAAAGCGGGGCCCCGCTTGCAGGGGGGAGGGGAGGTCGGAGCCTGCTCCGGTCCCGGCCCCGGCGGGAGCCGGCTCCAGCCAGGAGGCCGGGGCCGCCTGTGGGGGGGGGGG
>ML685801.1:14594215-14625025 GCA_007922175.1 Pelusios castaneus | reverse complement strand
CACACTGCCCCGCTGGGAGCGGGACAGCGCAGGGCCCACGTACCTGTGGGGCCCGGGGCAATTGCCCCGTTCGGCCCCCCCAGGGACGGCCCTGCTTAGTCCCTACAGCACCCATTGATGTAGATGCTCAACACTTCTGAAAATCAAGGAGCTTTTATTGAGATGTCTACCTTTTGGCACATGCGTTTGAAAACACTGGCCATCAGGCAGCACTTTGAGACTGGATTTTTCTATCTTTGATCAGCTATTTGTGTCTGAACTGTATTGTCTAGCCAGATTAAGCTGTAAGTGGCTGGCAGAATGGTCTGGACCATGTCTTCTTCAAACAAGGTAGTGACACTCAATAAATAATAATGCCAAGTTTACATAAAACCCATCTCTTGTATCTTTTGTAATGTCACATAAATGAAAGTCCTTGTGTTTATATTTGAAATACAGTCAAGTATAGAAAATAGCTGAGCAAGACCTACTCATATGCATTATATGGTTGTCTATTTTGAAAACTCTCTTTTGCTGGATTCCTTATAAGCAATACCTGTAATTCTGCATCTAAAATTCATATTAGAAAAATAGTGCATTCATGTAAAAATAAAACCCGAGACTCCAAATATCATTTCACTGGTGTACAGTTGACATTTTTCCAAATAACAATGGGTCTTTCCATATCCTTATGCCTTTTTATGCAGATCTTTGACAATTTTTTTCAAGTCCCATGATCTCTTCTGGTACTCATTAACAAATTGATATATTTTTGGCCTAACTTTATCTACTTTCCCAAATGCAGCAGTCTAAGCATTTTGGCATCTCTTTCTCTAGTTCAGTAGTTTTCAAACTTTTATTCTCCGGACCCAATTGAAAAAACCATTTATGCCCATGCCACTGCTCTAGTTCATACATGCCCCAGAGCTTCATTCAGGACCCAGTGAAAAAACTATGGAAATCTTTCTGTAGACTTCAGTGGACTTTGAATCAAGCCCTAAATAATGTCCTAAACCAGTTTGAGAAGTTTATTCAGACTCTCCTCTCTGGTATTTTTTCTCTATGGAGGATATTCCTAATGGTAGAGCACAAAAATTAGCAATACAAAGCAAACAAAAATTTGTTAACATCATTAAGTTTCCATTTATTTATTTATACCTGGAAATACGGAGCATAGGTTTAGTTACTGAAAAACAGAACCCTATGCTCCTGCTTCTACTAGGATAATTTACAAATGCAGTTAGGGACATATAGGTTGTAAAACATTTTTTAAATGAACCTAAAGGGTGGAGATATACATTAGATGTCGCTATTAACATATCACACAGTAAAATTCCATTTTACGGATCAATTTGAGTAACCTCCATCTTGATCACTTTTTTTCTTGAACCACAACTCTATCCAGATCCACGAAACAGTGACTTATCTACAGCAGAAATATGCAAAGGACCAAAATCTCCATGATAGCAGGACAACATAAATTCTGCTGGAAGTTGTAGTACTATGGTGGGTCAGTCAAGCTACAGTTAGCTCTCAGTGGCTCCAACTCTAACTGGAACTCCCCAAAATACTACATTCTTTGCTTAGTGCAGTGGTTTTCAAACTTTTTTTCTTGGGACACAGGTGAAAAAAGTCATTTATGCCTGAGACCCAACAATTACACCTTTGAGCAATGCATTCCAGTCTCAGCAACAGCAGAGGGCACCACGACCCAGTACCTGAGGCTCTGTGACCCAGTACTAGGTCCCAACCCATGATTTGAAAACCATTGGCTTAGTGGCATCAAACAGGTATGACATTCTCTTGGAACGGCAGGGCCGTATTGTCCAATAGGCACAGTAGGCACTGTGCCTAGGGCCTACAAAAACTAAAAGGCCTATGAAAAAAATATTGACCATTTTTTATTTGTATGATAAAAACTGTAACAAAAATATCTTGAAAAGAGAGAGAGAGAGAGAGAGAGAGAGAGAGAGAGAGAGCAAGGACAGGCACAGTGTAGACACAAAGGCTATGTCTACACTTGCAAGTTAGTTTGCATTAAGGAAGCTTAATTCAAACGAACTTAAGCCTTGGCCACGCTAGGCTTTCATTAGTTTGAATTAAGGGCTTCTTTAATTCAAACTAATAAATTCAATTGCTTAGTTCGAATTAACGGTTAATTCGATCCATTAATTTGAACTAATCCAATGTGGCCATGTTAGTTCAAACTAACTACTTAATTCGAACTAATCGGCAGATTGACCTTCCTGCAACTGACTAATTCGAACTAAGCAAGTGTCCTGCATGGCTATGGCTAGTTCAAACTAGCATTCTAGTGGGGCCATGCTAGTTTGAATTAAGTTAATTCAAACTAACTAAAATTAATTCAAATGAGTTTGAATTAACTAATTCGAACTAGCTTTTGTAAGTGTAGACATAGCCAAAGAGGCAGAGTCATGTCAATGTCAATCAGTTTTTTGGGGTTTTTTTTTTCATAAAGTTAAAAAAATTAACACCGGAGATGAACTTTTTGAGATAATTTTGATCACCCATCTACCCACAGAAATCGATACATCCATAAAAATGCATCCACCAAAGGGCCTATGAAACAGAAGTACCTAAGG
The DNA here is from genome assembly GCA_007922175.1 of Pelusios castaneus. NCBI lineage: Eukaryota > Metazoa > Chordata > Testudines > Pelomedusidae > Pelusios > Pelusios castaneus. The sequence continues at coordinate 14,622,443 of ML685801.1, read as the reverse complement.
CCTACAAGGACCTTAATCCGGCCCTGTGGAACGGTACTCAGCTGTGAGCAAAATATCAAAGAAAAGGAATAAATAATTTCTAATCTGATCCTTAGAACCAAATCCAACAGAGCGATCCCAGTAAGGGAGGAAGCAACACATCAGAGCTTACAGAAAAATAGCTTTAGGAAAGAAGACTTGATTCATTATCACTGCAGGGATTACTCTGAATTCCACTGCACAGTGTTTATAAGACATTCTATATATTACATACATATAAAACAGCAGTATCTTCTGCAAGATTCAATCCCCAATGAGCAGAATTTCAGCACATGAGCTTCTGTGTAATAGCATCAAATGTAATGGAGGGTAAGATAGAACTTCCGGAAATAAGCTGAGAAAGGGAGGAAAATAAGTGAACGGGACATACCTATTTTTAAGCTTTCTTCCACATGAGTGGCTCCCCTCCCTCTCAAACAATGTGATGTTTTCTCTGGCAATAAACAATGAGGGTTATAGCCTGATTTTTAGCAGTGAATATAGACACTTTTACATTTAACTGGCAAGGTTACAGATCTCTGGTTTTGTTCTCAGGCTGAGTCTGTGATTGCTTACTAAAACTGGGGACCCAGCCTGAAAGTCAAGCCCGCCCCCCCACCTACCTTCCCATAATATGTGGGGTGTTGTTCTGAAGAGCAATGCAAACGAGGCACGAAAAAGGTCCAGACCACTTTGACATTAGAGAACAATTATTCACTTAGCAGAGATGCCAGGGATTGTTTAAAGCATCCCATGAAGTGGGATTTTCTCCCATGAAACCTCATGCTATAAAGAAATTTGTTAGTCTTTAAAAGTGTGTTTGTTTTGCTGAACTAGACTAACGCAGCTACCCCTTTGGAACTTTCCCCTGCTTCTTTTATGGATCTAAAATGTGGTTTGTTTTATTTGCTTATTGATGAATATACACGGTCACCAGCTCTGGCAAGTTACTCTTGAAAAACCTCAGCCCAAATGTGTTTACCTGCTATAAAGTTTGTAAAGCGCTTCATTTTACCTTCACAATACTGCTGGAATGGATGCATCAAGTGTGGCCTCGCAGCCCATATGCCATTCAGCTTCTGTGTGTCTTTTTGTTTACACTGGGAACACAATAGAAACTATAGCCCTTCCAATGCATCATTTATAAGTGTATTCTACCTCTGAATGTACAGACAGAACTGGCTCTGTGAATGAGGTCTGTGAATATTGCCAAGACACTGTGCTTTGTTCAGCATTATTCTTCACAATAGATACCACACTTTGGAAGTAATTTTAAAAAGGGAATCAAAATAGTGGTACTTTTAGCCTTTGTTTCTTTTATACCACACTGCATTCTCTGTCTCTCATTCAGCCGCTTCTATTATACTGACAAATTAAATAAACCACTCCATGGTTAAAGAGGCTCGGCCAGTCTGGGCTTCACTACACTGCCGTACTGGGAAGTTGAAATAAACATTTGTGCGGTTTTCATTCTTAGCGATTTCAAGTTAATGTTAGTCAACCGTCTTAAAAAAAAAAGAGAGCGAGAGAGAGGCAGAGGAAGAGAGAATGAAAAGGAGTGCTTCCAAATGTTGAGCTGAACCGCAGCACCAAGAGATCTGGCATCTGGAGAATGAAAAGCCATGTGTCCAGGTAATGAGCCTGCTTTTTTTAGCGCTCCGCTTAGAAGCACTGAAAGTTTCTTCCTGCTGTGAGGCCTCTGGGAGCGGGCACTGGTGAGTTCCGTGCGGAACGATCTGGTGCAAAGAGGCACCGGATGAGTAGCAGTCTGTTAATGTGCACGCTGCAAAATGAAGCAAGCAGCAAAGTTTGGGGTTGATTGTCCACCCGCTGGCCTACGCGTGTTTTGCGAGGCATGCTAGCCCCCAGTTCGTTCTCTAACGGAGAGGGCTATGACCGGGGAGTGCGGGACGGGCAGGTCTTCCTTCCAGAAAATGTCATTGATGTGTATCTCGTTAAGCGACATATTCACATCGCACCGCAGGCGAAGGGAGCTGAAGGGAAAACGAAGACGGGGCTGCAATATGCCCCTCGGGCTGCTTGGTCTCTGGGAGAGCGCACTTTCTTTTGGCAGGCAAAAAAAAAAAAAAAGCGAGCCAAAGGAAATAGTCCCCATTTCTTGCGATGGTCACGCTTGCAAACAATTAAATGGGGGAGGGTGGGGTGAGTGTGTTCTGAGAAATAGCCTCAATGGCTGGCTTCACCATTGGGCCAAGCAAGGAGCGAGCCCCGCACGGGTTAGGTTTGCAAAAAAAGCTCTTGCGCCTGGAGTAAAAGCGTGCAAATAACGTAGGCTGTGTCTCTCTCCTCCCGCCCTTACCGAAGCGCCTGAGTGTGGTTTTTGTTTTGAAGGGATCTGAGAAGCCGTCAGGTTCCTCCTGGAGCCAGGCCTCCAGTAAATGCCAGTTGCAGGCGCTGGGCTTTGAAGCCGGCAGCCCCCAGCGCCCCTGAGCTCATTTGTAATGCGAGGCGCCTGAGGAAGAGCCCGGGGAGCTGCGTGTTCCCGCAGAGAGGTCTCTGGGCTTAGTGCACCGCAGGCCGAGAGAAATATTGAGCCGCAGCAGTTCGAACGGGGGGTTCATCTTTTATTACTAAAGAAAGACTTTTAAAAAAAATAAACTAAAGCTCAGGTGAAATTGTCTTCCATTGTCTAGGAAAATTCTCTGTAATTTGCCCCCAGGGAAATCCAACTAGCTCGTGATTCCTTTAGAAACCAAAACAACACCCCCCCACCTCCCCCAAGTAAATGTCTCTGGCGTCCCTAGAGAAGGGAGTGGGCATTGTGGGGGAAGCTGAAGGTCAGGGGTGCCCACTGTGGCATGACTTTTAAGCTAAAGAGGTTTTTATTTCGCTTGTTGCCATGTCAGGTCTAATTATGCTAAAGGGGTGGGCCCGCTCATGACAGGAGGGGGTTAAATGAGATTACAAGCTTTAGAGGTTGTCAGCAGCTACTGCTGCCTGGGGATGTTAAATTGCGATTTAATGGTCAGCTTTATCTGTAGACTATCAGTGGAGATCTGCTGTTTTCAGCAACTTCTGTGTTTCCAGGAGGGGTGTTTTTAACCCAAGTTAGGTGGGATCGCTGGGATTCCGGCTTTTAACACTGAAGGATTTCTTAGCTGGCAGCACATGAGTGGAGAAGCTGTTGTTCCTATCAGTTTTGGACCTGCCAAGCAATTAGGAACGAGCGATCAGGCCATAGACTGCTTCATACAAAAATATAAACCTTTTGAGTGAGTCTAGCTGCTCCCAGAGTCGAGCCAAAGGGAGTAACAAACAAACACTGTTGCTCTCAAAACCTAGGCACAGGGTGGGCAAGAGGGCCACAGCTGATACTGGCAGGGGGAAAGGAGTGTTGATCCACGCACGCACACCGCAACAGCCAGGGAAGCTGCTTTGTAGCCAGACACCACCATTGTCTGTTCAGAGTTTAGGGGTCAGTCCGGAAAGTTCAGGATTAGGAAATTTAATATCCTGTCAAAATTCTCATGATAATGAATCCTCGCCGGCTGAGTTGGCACAGCAGCCTCGGCGCTGCAGCTTGCGAGATAGCGCTCCTAATTTATGAGCAAGAAATTGTGCTGCTCTGGCATTGGCAGAGCTGGTCAGATGAGAGAGGCTGGCTGGTGGTGGGGCTTTTTTGGCTGTCTGCTAGACCCACTAAAGCTGGGGGGAAATACTCGGATCTGGATCGTTTTAAGAGATTCTTATTCATTCTGAAATCCTCATGGCTGACGTGGCATGTGCTGTTTGTTTTTCCTCTCTCTGTGTTGTGGGTATAGGCTGCACAGGGGTCATTCAAGAATTATGGCATTAACTATAAGAAAGAAAAAAATCATGTTAAAATATATAGCAACACGATTCTTTCATATTTGTGTGTGTGTGTATAGATGAAAGAACAGTGTGTGTGTGTGTGTGTGTGTGTGTATATATATTATATATATATAATATGAAGGCTTTTATTGTACAAAGTCAACAGATTTAAAGCACAAACCATAGCTGGGGAAAATGGAATCAGAATATAGATAAATAAGGTTGTAATAAATGGCAAATCACACCTCTGATTCAGTAGTTTTTGAACTGCTGGGGTAATTTTAAAATACACTGTTCTTAACCAAGTAATGTTAAAAAAAAATAGAAAAGGGGGGGGGGGGGGGGGAAAGTTCCTGTGTACTTTGTTCAAGGTTCTGCACCTCTCTAAGCAGCTGTCACATCCGTACATTATGGTACATTGAATCTGAATGAGGCTCTCCACATCAAAACCTTGCATCCATTATGATATCATCTCCTGCTCTAAGCTGTAATGCTTATTAATTCTGCACCCATACTCTCCAAGCTTCAGCAAATGTATTCCATCAGCCTAGCATTTAATTTAATTAGTACAGCTGGGCTCTCATTCTCCTTTCTGTGTCAGAGGTATTGTCAGCACGTTCTGCTATAACACAATTACTGATTGCTTTTAGATAGGCAGAAATATGATTAGGGTATTGGGTGACTGTATCATAAGCCTTATTAGATTCATTTGAAATCTGGAGATAAATAGGAAACTTTTATTTGCAGTGTAATGAGATTATGCTTATTAGGCCAAGGCCTCACAACCTTTTGCAAAGAACATAGTGTAGCGCTAGGATTATACTCTGGAACCATACTTTTTGCTCATAGCATCCCAGCAATTTCTCAGAGGCTTTGAGATTTAACTGTTGTAGCACTGTACACATTTGAGGGTTGTTTCCTCTCTCAGAGGCTTTCCCATGTGCTAGATAATATGTAACTTTCTGGGTGTGATTTTTTCTGGTTTAATCAGGGTATCTTGACAAGGTCTTTTGTTCAGCAGATGAAACAAGTAGATGAAAAATGTATGGCGGGGTTGGGGCATCGTGTGGGTAGCTAAACAGACAGACATACTAGACAGAAAAGGGCTTTGTTTTAAAAAAATTAAACTGTTTTTCTAAAAAAATTCACATATATTTTGTAGCCATTTTACAAGGGTTAGAAAAATAATTCATATTAAAGTTCTCTGAGGTCTATCTAATCTATAATTATAGGGTTCTTATGAAACATGTAATAAATTTCCTTGTGTAAAAGATTTGGACCTGCTTTGAGGTTTCATTTAAACAGCATGCATTTAAGTCATATATATGTCACACCATTTTGTGTTATGTATTACTCTGACAACACACACGGTATACTGGAAGCAAGGGTTTTGTTACAGAGTTCATTTATTATAAGGAGTCAGAATTATTATCTGGTAGTTTACCCATGACTGTCACTGTTCATTGACTAAGGTTATGGGAAACCCACCAGTTTTAACATATGTACACTTTGGGGTTGAGCTTGATCCCATTTAAGTTTTGTTACTGACTTTAATGGGAGCAAGACTGGGCCCTTAGTGATTCCTTTTTGTTTACAATTGCTGGGTAGGTCCTGAGTATGGACATTGGTGCCTTTCTCCTACCTGAGTGTAACAAAGACCTGTGTCTTGGTTTTAAATTCTTTGTGTCATTATTTTATCAAAGATCAAGATCACCCCACTATGACCATGTTCATAGTTCAGCCTAAGAGATCTCTCATCAGGGAGCAACACGTGTATCAGTATTTCAATGGCTTTTTATTTTGAAGTTGGCTGCCCTGAAGAGAAGCCAGCAATCGCTTTGCTGCCACTGCCAAATTGTGGTGAGTTCATAGAATCAGAGTCTATGTCTACACTTGCAAGTTAGGTCGACTTAAGGAGGCTTAAGTCAACCTAAGTTAGTCCCTGTCCACACCAGGCTTTCATTCAGTTGACTTAAGAAATTCCTTAAGTTGGCTTAATGAAAGATTAGGTCGACTTACTAAGAACCGCCAGTTAGGTCGACCTAACCCTTAGGTTGACTCCTTAGGTCGACCTAAGCACAGTGTGGATGCTTAAGTCCACTTTATTAGGTCGACCTAAGGGCAGTTAGATTGACTTACTGTGTCCCCATTCAGGGGAAGCACTTTGTTAAGTCAACTTAATAAGGTCGACTTTAGGTCAACTTAAAGTCAACCTTATTAGGTCGACTTAACAAAGTCGACCTAACTTTTTGTAGTGTAGCCATAGACATAGAATCTTAGGGTTGGAAGGGACCTCATGAAGTCATCTAGTCCAATCCCCTGCTAAAGGCAGGACCACTCCCGCTAAATCATCCCAGCCAGGGTATTGTCTAACCGGGTCTTAAATGTTTTCAAAGATAGAGATTCCACCACCTCCCTAGGCAACCCATTCCAGTGCTTCACCAACCTCCTAGTGAGGAAGTTTTTCCTAATATCCAACTTCGACCTCCCCAGCTGCAACTTGAAACCATTGCTCCTTATTCTATCCTCTGTTACTACTGAGAACAGCCTAGCTTCCCTAGTTGAAGGTTGCTATCAAATCCCCCTCAGTCTTCTCTTCTGCAGACTAAATAAGCCTAGGTCCTTCAGTCTCTCCTCATAAGTCATGTGCCCCAGCCCACTAATCATTTTTGTTGCTCTCCACTGGACTCTTTCTAATTTGTCCACATCCTTTCTGTAGTGGGGAGCCCAAAACTGGACACAGTATTCCAGATGTAACCTTATCAGTGCCGAATAGAGGGGAATAATCACATCCCTCGATCTGCTGGCAACACTCCTACTGATGCAGTCCAATATCTCATTGGCCTTTTTGGCATAAAGAGCACACTGTTGATTCAAATCCAGCTTCCCATCCACCATAACCCCCAGATCCGTTTCTACAGTGCTGCTACTTAGTCAATCAGTCCCCAGCCTGTAGCAGTGCATGGGATTTTTCCATCCTAAGTGCCGGACTTTGCACTTGTCCTTGTTGAACCTCATGAGATTTCTTTTGGCCCAGTGCTCCAGTCTGTCTAGATCTCCCTGAATCCTGTCCCTGCCTTCCAGCATGTCTACCATTTGCCCCAGCGTAGTGTCATCCACAAACTTACTGAACGTGCAATCTATCCCATCATCCAGATCATTAATGAAGATGTTGAACAGAACCAACCCCTAGACCGACCGCTGGGGCACTCCACTGGTTGCCAAATAGACATTGAACCAGATAACTTTTAAAAGGCATGAAATAACGGTGGGTTGGACAGAGAGTGGGGCAATTCTGAAAATATCAGGTAAAAACTTTTAAGTGTGACATTTGTATGGGTATGTTTTTGTTTTAGTTAAAGAGAAAGTTTCACTGTTGCTAGGTCCAACTGGAGGCCTTCAGTGAAATGAATTGAGTTAAGGGATGTCAACTCAGTCTTCACCTAGTAATAGCTCATTTGCAATCTGGGCAATATTTTATTGGGTTCCTTAACAGATGAGTAGGTGATAGCTTACCCTGCTGCCACACATTTTACATATCTGGAGAAGAAATGAAATTCAGTTTTCAATGCTGCTGACCAGTCTCAGAACCTACGCTTTTGTGTATGCAACCATAATAAATAGCATTTTGCTTTGCAAAAGTGGGTTTTATTTTCTCTGTTATACAGATGGGGAAATGGAGGCACGGAAAAATAAGCGACTGGGCCAAAGACACACAAAAAGTCAGTGAGAGTGGTGTTCTGTCCATTGTACTGAAAAGTCAAAGTTAGAAGATAAAACACCAATATTATAGAGAAATATATTATTATTTATATATTACCATGGCTGTGGATGTCATTTTATACAAAATAAGCACTCTAGAAAAACAGGTGATTTCACAAATAATTTTAAGATGAAAGATACACAAGCATGTGAGAAATGATAGATAGTCTTTAGCAGCTATCTACCTACCAGAAGAGATGAACAGAAGGGACAGCAGCCCTGTATTATTCGAAATTGGACCTTTTTCACATAGAAAGAAGAGGAAGTGGCAGTGACACATGCTACAATTTTTCAGTATTTCATTTCTTAATGAAAATATTTTAAATTATGCCATAATTGCCTATATGTGAAAATGATCCGGTGGCCGCATTTCATTTCCTCGTGATATGATGTCCACATTACGGTATGGGATTACTCATATGCTGAAGGTTACATCCGTACTGTAGCGTTTGCTGGATCAAAGCTGAATTGGCAGCTTAATAAGAGTGATGCTGATCAAGATGTATCTTTTTATTGCCAGAGGAGATTTGCCCAGGTTCTGTTTGAGATATATTACCAAACTGTGTGTATCAGCTTTTTGTTCCTATAGGTGGGTTCCTTCTATACACAGGCAGAGTCTCTGGGCAAAATAAATAAATAAATGTCTTGCTACATAGCAGTGCTAAATTACACTAAACGATTTTATCTTGGGCCTGTTCTAAAAGAGCAGGCTTGTAAGGAATACAAAAAGCCAGTTATCCTAAAATTGGTTTATGAAATGAAAGTGTAACTAATTGTTATATATTTGTTTCATGTAGACTCAAAGGTAGAATCACAACAGAAGTAATTAGAGTAATTATTAAGGCCTGTGTTTAATTCAATCCCCCCCTGCCCCCACCCCGGGAATATTGTATTTTCATCCATATGACTTATACTTCTTATTAACAGGTAGACTTTCTCAAAGCTTCCATTTACAGAGACATTTGCGGTCATGTCATCTCATATAACCTTATATCATCCTGCTCTTCCTACAGTAACAATATTTTATTAATCATCATTTTTACCCACACACTCCAGGGCACCCTACCTTAACCCTTCTGTGGGCTTGAGGCGTAATCCAGTTAAGTTTGCCACCCCCATCCTTTCCCAGTTCCTAGGGCTCGGGGTGAAAGACACCTGCCCCTACCCAATTCCTATGGCTCAAGGTATAATCTTCTCTGAGGCTATGTCTACACTGGGTAAGTTAAGTTGACTTTAACTAAGTCGACTTAGTGTGTCTCCACTTAAAATTAAAGTCGACTTTGGGGGGAACATAAAAAGTCGACCTAGACCATCCACACTGGACGCCTAGGTCGACTTCTAGGGGCTTAGGGGGACCTAGGGCAGGTCCACGGGGATGGGGGGCACCCCTTGCCTAATGCCACGGGGCTCAGCCTTTGCACCATTGTACTTAGGTACAATGGGGCAAAGGGGGACAGGGACCCTGGCAGGACATAGGAGCAGGGTGGGCAGGGCTCTGCCCTGCCCTGTGGGGGGGCATGCCAGGCTCCCCCTGTCCCGTCCCCCCCCCCCGGCAGGGAGGGCATTGGTGTAGCCTTGGGGTAGCCCTAAGTCGATTTAGGGCTACCCCATGGCTACACTGGCTTAAGTCGACTCTAAGGAGTCGACTTAAGCCTTAGGTCTAGTGGAAAGGAGGTTTAATAAAGTCGACTTAATTTTCATTAACTCGACTTTATTTTCCTTAAGTCGACTTAAGCAAGCTGCTTAAGTCGACTTAAGGAAAGTGTAGTGTTAGACACAGGGTAAATTAAGTCGACTTAAGCAAGCTTGCTTAAGTCGACTTAATTTACCAGTGTAGACGCAGCCTGAGTTTGCAGGGCCTTTTCCCAGTGAAAGAGCCTTACAGAGTAATATCATTAACCTTTATTTATTAACAATTACTAAGCAGAATACCCATGCTAAGCATACAGTGCTGTACTTACCAATCCTTATTACACAGGCAGTCTTTCCCTGTTGACCAGGCAAGGTCGGTCTCATCAGGGTTCTGGTTGCTGTCCATCAGAGTCGTGCAGAGGAATCTAGCAGCTCTGACTAGGGCTGTGTCTTGGAGGTGAGTTCTTCTTCTTTCAGGTCTTCCTAATACTTCTTTTTTCCCTAGTTGATCTCCTTTTTGGACCCTAGTTTATATAGTAAAACTTGGTTCCTGGTTAGCTATATCTTAACCATTCATTTTGCTAAAATATTACAAAATAATTCTTTGGCCAATCGTAACGTATTGTGAAACAGTTCTTTAAGTTCATCTTGCAAAGTTAATTATGCAACAGACAGAAACAATTAAAGAATCATACATAGGCCATCCAGATAAATAATAGAAAAGTGGGACCATAATTAGGCAAAATAAAAATGTACATTTCACAGTCAAAACTGCTGATAAGTGTTTTTTGTCAGACAGATTGCTATCAAATAAAGTTGTTTTTTAAAACATCTTAAGATCTGTTTCTTTATCTGGTGATGATGAGTACTGTTAAGATAGGAGCACCTCCTTAGCAGCCCAATAAATGTGAGGAGGTGACCCTCTGCTTGTTAGCTCATGGCTGCTACTGCTTAGTCAAAGAAAGGCCACAGCATTTACATAATGTTGGTAATCAGAAGGGAAATGTTACTGGTAACTTCTGTATGTGCATCTTTTGCATATGAGTGGAAATCATTTATTTCAGGCTTTCAGAATCTTAGGATAGCACCATTAGGATGAACTCACCTTGATCTCTATAAAGATTGTACTACAAATTAAGATGCTAAAGTTAGACATTATAGATGTAATCACAAAGAAAAATAGAGCTATACTTGGTTTTGATGAGTCATTGAAAAACGGGGTCTGGATTTGTGTCATTTCACTGAATCAGGAGAAGGCTCCAGTTCCATCAACCTACTAAATTCTTCCGCCTTACCACCAGATTTGTGAAATCCAAATACAAGCTGCTAAAAAAAAAAAAATGTTTTCTATACCAGATGTTCTAAAAAAAGCTCTCAAAACAGCTTTTTCAGTTTGCTGAGCACCTCTTCTAATCTGGTACGTGGCGAGGACTGCTATTGACATCTGTACACATCTGCAGGGAGTACACAGTACCATCACAGGTTTGGGCCCTCACTGAGTTGGTGTAATCTGTCTTTGAAGGGATGAAAGTGCCTGCATGTAAGGCCAGATCATCAGCTGCTGCAAATCAGATAACTCCATTGACTTCCTGAAACACAGAACAATGTCAGTCAAATAGAAAGCAATGGAGTTTGATAAATTACTGCATAACATGCTTTTCATTGCTCTTGGCTCTGATCCAGCCATGACACTTCCTATGCAGAGTGCGTGTGTGCATATGTAGGTATATATACATATATAAAATCTAAGTTTTGTGCCAGCCAGTTTTTGGGTGACTACATTTTCTATAAACAATAGACACCCAAATAATTGTAGTTCTGCCTAACTAAATGCACAGCTTATTGAAATAAAAAAGTGTGATAACTACTGCATACTACTGCTTTCTAGTATAACTAGAACTGCTCCAGAATTAGGTGACTTTTTACCGCTCTTAGAGTGCTGCTTATCATTGTAGTAGCCGTAGTTTATTTGTTTACTTATTTACAGGTATTTTGGTTGTGCCTAAAGGCCCTAAGCAGGAATTGAGTGCCATTATTCTATGCACTGTACACACTTATAATGAAAAGACAATTGCTGCTCAAACCAGCTGACACTAGAAACATATGAGAGACAACAGGCTGATACCTTTTCCTCCCTCTCTGTTTTTGTTGTAACAATGGGAGGGTTATGCTTAGCAAAATCACAACCCTATCTTTAAAGCTTTGTCAGCATTCACTATAACTCATATTTTACCACATTTGTAACTTGGATCCAAAAGTTTCCATGGGCTGAAATCTGTTATCCAGTGTTGTTTTGGGAATGGTTACAAACCATTATTTTGGTCACATTTAAGTGTCAGTTATTAAATCAGGAATGTGGTGATGCATGCTCCCCACTCAGCTTAGCCACTAGGGGACAGTGCACCATGAGTTATTTTCTAATTAACCCTTCTGGTCAAATGGAGGAAGAAGCATTGGTGTGCTCCGGAAAGAGCTGCTCAAGTTGTCCTTGTAGAAGGAGGCTATGTGCATTGTGAGTCAAAGGAAGAAAACAGAAGGATATGTAAGGTTTCAGAAGGAGGCTGGAGGCATCCCTTCCATAACCCATGCTGGAGCTGGTTGAATTTCTTTTCTTCAAAACATTTTCAGAATAAACTAGATGAGACCCAAAGGCCATTTAGTCCAGTATCCTGTCTCTGAGAATCGCCAAGTCAAGATTCTTCAGAGGAAACTGGAAGAACCCTCCTGTAGGCAGATGCCTGTCCTCCTCCCTCCCCCCATCAGATCGTATCCTAATCTCTTCATAGTTTAAACCCTGAAGCAAGAGAGTTCCAATTTCTTTGTTACTCATTATAATTCTGGGTATTTTTGACAGCCGGATAAATATCTGCCCCCTTTTAAAAGTCTCTACGTTTGTGGCCTCAATGACTTCCTGTAGTAATGAGTTCCACAGTCTAATTGCACATTGTGAGGAAAAAGTATTTCCTGGTTCCAGAGGGGGGGAAAGGCTTTGTGGTAAACACCCCCCACCCCCCCAAAAAAAATCTAGGTACATTTGGGGGTTTGAGCTTTTGAAAACCAAAACTTTGGCATTTGTTTTTTCAGAATGTTTCACCCAAAATAACTGACATTTTTTCCATCAGCCTGGTACCCATTGAAATTGATATTTGCACATTTGGCCCTGGGCTTGGATTGCTTAAGAGCCAAACTGCCCCTGAGTTTAACAGGAGTTGTCACTTGGATGACAAGAAATAAAAGAGCTAGCCCTTAGGGATAAATTTATAGGTCCTAATTCTCCCCCCCCCCCTTCGCCCCCACACACACCAGGAGTATAATCAATAAGAATAAGAGAAGTGTTCCCCATTCTCTCACTGGCATGGGAAAGAGCTCCCCTCCCAGCTCCCACTTCCTCCCTAAGGAGAGGCACTGCTCGGGAAAGTAGACAGCTGTGTAGGGAACCTAGCCCTTAGGTTTGTCTTGACTGTGCTTGTCTAAGCAGTGCGTCACCATTTATGCTGCTGTTTATACCTGTGCTAGGTGGGTGTGTAGCATATGTACTTTGCACACACTGTGGAAAGGAATGTGCAGTGTAGACATATCTTTATTCACATTAAGTAGTTCTTGACTTCCTGAGTAGTCTCATTTGATTTACGTAAGATTGCCTACAGAGTAATGTCCTACTCAACATGCATAAGAGGAGGCAAAATTTGACCCTTGGTGCAGTCGAAATGACATTGTAGCAGTCTGATAGGGCATTCTATTGGGTCGCTTACCAGTGAATGAGGATGGTATCAGATTTCAGGGATTCAAAACAGAAAATGCCAGCATGTGCCTCCATCTCTATGCAGCTGCACACACAGATACTAGAAGTGATTGAAAATTTTCAAGTTTAACCCCTCAAAAAGACATGTCCATACAAATAATTGTAAAAATTTGCCATTTTTCAGTGAGCATTGGGCCACACACACAGTAATTGTGTTTTGTTTTTTGTCTATGGATCATGTAATTGTTATCTTCTCAATACCATTTTAGAGAGGGTAGTTTAATCAGTCTGTATGACCAGGTACTCTTTGCTTATCATGTCTTATAGACCATGTGTGTCCTACACACACTCCCTCGCTTGCTCTTCAGAAAGACCCTGGAGAACCATTTCCAATGGCAGAGCTGTTGTAATCTATCAGTTGTATAACATGCATTAGATTCCTCCCTGCCCCTATTTTCAAAGTGCATTTAATGCTTGTTTGTTCAGCACATATTACCTCCCTGAAAACTGAACTCTTCTTCAGAACAAATACAGCCTGGTACGTGGCACTGCTCTTCCTTTATGCTTCAGCAGTCAACTGGGGAAAGGGCAGGTGGGTTAAGAAAGTAGTTTGGTCTTCATCTCTGCTAAACAGCTGGCTTCCTAACTGAGACGGCTAACAAGGTATATTTGTGATGGTGGTCTTCATGATGTGGACAACTGCAATAGGGAATTATGTTTGGCTTAAGGCACATTGTCACAAATTAGGAGCCCTGGATTTTATTTCCAGCTCTATTACATACTTCCTGTGTGACCTGAGTATTGCACTTGGGTCAAGGTTTTCAAAGGTGACTATTGATTTTGGGTGCCCAAATAAGATAGTTGAAAGGGCTTAATTTTAGAAAGTGCTGAGCACCCAACTTCTGATAATCAGGGCTCTATAAAAGTCTCAGATTGGGCCCCCAAAAATTGAAGAACCCCAAATCAATACTGAAAATCATGAATTGCTATACCTCAATTGATATATTGGGAGTAATAATGGTCCTCCATCTTATAGGGTTGTTCTGAGGCAAAATTAATTTTTTTAAAGAGCATAGAGATGCTTGAATGCAAGACATTATGTATTTTTAACGTTAGAGCTGATCGAAATTTCCTGCATTGTGAGTTTTCAACAAGTTTTTAGTCAAAAAATTCCAATTTGGATCAAAACTGCTGCAAAATTTTCAGAGTTTTTTGACTCACTATGTAGCTGATTGAAACATCTGTAATGGACAAAAGTATGCAAAACGTTGGCATTTTTCAAAACAATAAATTAAAAATTCCTATATTTTTACCATTTTTGACCAGCTCTAATGATTATTTAATATGGTCCTTAATAAATATTGTAGTCTAACAGCAAGAAGCTTATAATCTAAAAGACAAAATCAGAAGGTAGAGAAAAAGGATACAACTGTATGTGTGGGAAGGAATGCTGGAATAATATGGGGAGAAGGTAAAAGGAGAGAGCACAGGAGGAAGATAGGAAGAAGAAAACAGAGAAGGGAATGATGAGAAGCATGTTTGGGAAGAGAGTGAGGTTGGGCAGCTAAATGGTTGCAGAAGTAGGAGAGGGGTGGGATGAATGGGAACCATAACCCATTGGTAACAAATCAAATGTGAAGGAGGGAATCCAGAGTCCAGATTTCAGGACCTGATTATTCATCATGTTATACCATTTTAACATGAAAACTGATGCAATGGAAAATCTGGCCGCCTGGGTTGAATTAATTGTGATACCAGGAGGCTTGATTTCCCCATCTGGCTTTTGCTGCTGTTCTCTTCATGGAGTTGGAAGGAGAGGCAGTTGGGCTTAATGCCCTGTGTGGGCTTCTCGGGGTCCTGTGGTGGCAAGATGAAAAACCCTCAGTTATCTCCTTTGACAGTAGCTATCATCAGTAGCTGTGGAGAAAACGCACCAGGATTTCCCCTGTAAACGCAATTCAAAGGGATGAATTGAACCCTATATAGATGAAGATGAGATGAAGGAAAGCCATTGGGCCAGTAGATGAGACAGGACTTTCTGGGTCCAGAACGGGTATCGGAGGTCTGGACATCCATGCAGCCTTAACTATCACTTGTGCCTAACAACTTTGCGAAGGAACTCTGAGTCCTGCTGATTTCCAGAGTGAAGATGGCTTATCCATGTTAGGAATTGAACAAAGATCACAGGTGGTTTCACATTAGCTGCCAAAGCAGCAGTCAGATAATAAGAACTGCAGGTCATTCCTGAGCTGCTCCAAATATGAACCAATAGCACAGAGGTAAACGATGATAAAATATAAAATAGGTAAGAAAAGCAAAATACATATTCAGTTAATATATTTCAGTAGCCATTATGGGTACCAGGTAAAAAAGTATGCCAAGGCACATGCTTAGCCCCGTTTTAAACGTGCAATTACACATCAGCCCATTAGACAAAACCTCTGTTAAATCAAGAGCTTGTCACTCAGGGCTATAAGTCATCACTTCAATCTTGAGAAATGTGTGTCAGTCTGTGGTTCATGTCTTCCTCCATTCCTCTTTGTGTTGGACCTTCAACCTTCGGAAACAGACAGTATTAATGCCCCTTGCCGACACAGGCACACAGCCTTCATAGCAAGAACAGGGAGATATTGGTTAACATGCACAAAGCTTCCTCAGTGTGAAGATAATGCTCCTGGTTTCCTTGTGCCCTTCCAGAATATGAGAGAGAAATCATCAGGGTGAAATCCTGGCCTCTTAAGTTAATGACTTCAGTGGGACCGGGATTTTACTCCCAAACCCCAATTGTTGGGAAAGCAAGAAATGTGGAGCTAAGGACTATCCCTACAAAACGGTTAGTGTTACATTAACAAAACAGAACCATAGAAAACCAGGAAGTAAAGATTCCAAAGGGGTAGCCGTGTTAGTCTATTGTAGAAAGACAACAGAGTCTTGTGGCACTTTTAAAGACTAACAGTAAAGTAAAGAGTTAAGGTGCCGTTTCCCATCCACCAGATACATATAATCACTGAACAACTAATGGGAATTAAAGAGCCAAACTAAATACCTTTTTATATTAGATCCCATTTTACTACAATGATTACAGTACCTAAATTAACAAACTTTGCTCATAAATTCACATGCAATCAGATTCTTAGATGGAAATATTAGATCAGTTTTATGGGGTGAGAAAAATAATGGTTCAAGATTAAAAACGAATTAATTGCAAGTATAACTACCTGTGTAACCTTAAATTTCTGAATCTAGAATAATATTATCTGGCCTATAGTATGAATTCAGAGTGCTATTAAATGATAAAAAAATGTGCACAACCAACTTCTTATTCATCTATTTTAAGGCAAGCAGGGACTATTATGATCATAGTCCATAGTTTCTCAACCTGTGGTACGTGTACCCCTGGGGGTACGCCAGAAACAAGCTGGGAGTCCATGTGGCAGCTGCCTGCTTCCCCTGGTCCCTGCTCCCAGCTGGGAGGCAACTGAGTGTTGGGATATTTATTAAAATTTCCTTAAGTTAGTGGATACTTGCTGCTTAAAAGGTTGAGAAACACTGATTCTGAGCTTCCTGCACAACACAGGCTGTAGAGATTCATTCAGTGATTCCTGTACTGAGCCCAATAACTTATTGTTGAACTACAGTGTATTTGTAATAAAAATATAAACCAAAGATAGACTCATAGACTCTAAGGTCAAAAGGGACCAATTTGATCATCTAATCTGACATCATGCACAATGCAGGCCACAAAACCTCACCCACCTGCTCCTGTAATAAACCTCTAACCTATGCCTGAGCTATTAAAGTCTTCAGATCATGATTTAAAGACTTTAAGACACAGAGAATTCACCAGCAAGTGAGCCATGCCCCATGCTATAGAGGAAGGCAAAAAAACCCCAGAGCGCTAGCCAATGTGCCCTGGGGGAACATTCCCTCCCTACCCCAAATATGGTGATCAATTAAACCCTGAGCATGTGGGCAAGTCTCACTAGCCAATCACCCAAAAAAGGATTCCCTATAATAACTCAGAACTCTCCCCATCCAACCTCCCTTCTCAGGTTACTGGCGTATCTACCACCTGTAGACAAAACTCAGTCAATTGCCAAACTTAGCGGTCCCATCATACCATCCCCTCCACAAATTTATCAAGCTCAGTTTTGAAGGCAGTTATGTTTTTTGCACCCACAGCTCACCTTGGAAGGCTATTCCAGAACTTTACTCCTCTGATGGTTAGAAACCTGCATCTAATTTCAAGCCTAAATTTCCTGATGGACAGTTTGTATCCATTTGTTCTTGTGTCCACATTGGCGCTGTACTCAGATAATTTCTCTCCCTCCCTGGTATTTATCCCTCTGATGTATTTATAGAGAGCAATCATATCTCCCCTCAACCTTCGTTTGGTTAGGCTAAACAAGCCAAGCTCGTTAAATCTCCTCTCATAAGGCAGGTTTTCCATTCCACAGATCATCCTTGTAGGCCATCTCTGCACCCATTCCAGTTTAAAGTCATCTTTCTTAAACAGGGGACCAGAACCACACACAATATTCCAGATATTGTCTTACCAGCGTCTTGTATAACGGTACTAACACCTCCCTATCTCTACTGGAACTACCTCTTCTGATGCATCCTAGGACCGCATTAGCTTTTGTCACAGCCATATCACATTGGAGGCTGATAGTCATCCTGTGCTCAACCATTACTCCCAGTACTCTGTCATTTCCAACTGATGCGCCCCCAACTTATAGGAAAAAATCTTGTTATTTGTCCCGAGATGCATGACTTTGCACTTCCCATTATTAAATTTCATCCTATTCCTAATACTCAGTTTACAATCATGATGTAAAGACTTCAGGTTTAGTGCTTGCATAAAGTGGTTAAAACCCATCATTTCTCCTGAATCTAACCCAGTCTTTGATTATTATGACAACATAAGACACATAGGACCATACCTTCAGCTCCTGTTAACCAGCACACTCCCATTAACATCAGTAGAGCTAACTCATTTACACTAGTTGAGTATCTAAAAAATGTAATCCTCAGTCATTACTCGTGATTCTCCTTCTCAGTCTCCAAGATGGAATATCATTCTAATTTAAATAGATGAGAAATACATCCATTGGTGAATATGGTATATAGCCAGAATAGGAATGATTGAAGATTTAAGCACCAATCCTGCAAACATTTAGGCATGTACTGAATCATAGAATAATAGGGATGGAAGGGACCTCACGAGGTCATCTAGTCCAACCCCCTGCTAAAAAGCAGGACCAGTCCCACTAAATCACCCCAGCCAGGGTTTTGTCTAACCGGGTCTTAAATATCTCTAAGGATGGAGATTCTACCACCTCCCTAGGTAGCCCATTCTAATGCTTCACCACCCTCCTAGTGAGAAAGTCTTTCCTAATATCCAACCTTGACCTCCCCAGCTGTAATTTGAAACCATTGCTCCTTGTTCTGTCCTCTGTTACCATCGAGAACAGCCTAGCTCCCTCCTCTTTGGAGCACCCCTTCAAGTAATTGAAGGTTGCTATCAAATCTCCCCTCAGTCTTCCCTTCTGTAGACTAAATAAACCTAGTTCCCTCAGTCTCTCCTCATAAGTCATGTGCCCCAGCCCCCTAATCATTTTTGTTGCCCTCCACTGGACTCTTTCTAATTTGTCCACATCCTTTCGGTAATGGAGAGCCCAAAACTGGACACAGTATTCTAGATGCGGCCTGACCAGTGTCGAATAAAGGGGAATTATCACATCCCTCGATCTGCTGGAAATACTCTGACTGATGCAGCCTAATATGCCATTGGCCTTTTTGGCAACAAGGGCACACTGCTGGTTCATATTCATCTGCCCGTCCACCATAACCCCCAGGTCCTTTTCTATAATGCTGCTTCTTAGCCAATTGGTCCCCAGCCTGTAGCAGTGCATCGGATTTTTCCGTCCTAAGTGCAGGACTTTGCACTTGTCTTTGTTGAACCTCATGAGGTTTCTTTCGGCACAGTGTTCCAATTTATCCAAGTCTCCCTGGATCCTGTCCCTGCCCTCCAGTGTATCTACCATTCCCCCCAGCTTGGTGTCATCCGCGAACTTATTAAGCACGCAGTCTATCCCATCATCAAGATCATTAATGAAGATGTTGAACAGAACCGGCCCCAGGATCGACCCCTGGGGTACTCCACTCATTACCGGTTGCCAACTAGACATCGAGCCATTGATTCCTACCCGCTGAGCTTTAGGACATGCGAATTGATGTCAGTGAAAGTACTTTTCAGCATAAAGTTAAGCACAAACAGAAGTCTTTGCAGGATCATGGCCTTATTCAGCAAGGGAGTATTAAAAAAATCTCTCAAATGTATAGAATTATGTAGCTTTATCTAACTCCCAGTATTTTCATATGTGCGCATGTATGTTGTATTAAAACCAGTCACTGCCCAAACATTCTCTGTATTGAATGACTCCAGTTATTAGTATAGTAAATGTCTGTCTTTAATAGAAAACTTTAAATAATCATGTAGAATGTATTAGTAACCCACTGGGCTGGATTTGCATGTTCAGACTTCCGTTATGATTGCTAGTTGCTAGCAGTTCACAGTTTCTGTGGATGAGACTATCAATCTTTATGTCCATGATGCACTCACTCACTCACCCTTGACGAGTTCTGATTTTTGTTGTTGTTATGGTATTATTTAATTTTATTATTTTAATCTAAGAGAGCGGCCTCGGATCAGTGAGGGGATGGTTTTTATCTTAATCATCTATCCAATATTCATAAATATGCAGATTTTCAGCTTTCTAGTAGCTCTGGCAATGATTTTTTGATGCCTGATGACAATGGAGAGAAGTAATTTCACCTTAAATACTATAAAGCTTGTAGGCCTGTCATATTAATATCAGAACAGTATATTATTGCCTGTGCCTTTTTAGAAGTCATGGAAGTGCTATGGTACATAGGTAATTCCTGGGGTGAGTCACTTTTCTTTCTGCTGATGTTTAGACTTGCTCTGGTGCAACACCAAAGATTTTGTATAATCTGTTCCATAGAGGGCAATGTGTAACATTGATATTAATGTAAATTTTTACAAAAATTTATTTTCTTAGCTCAAGTCTGATAACTAGGGTTATGTCTATTCTGGCAAGTTAGGTCAACTTAAAGAGGCTTAAGTCGACCTAACTTAATCCCTGTCTACACTAGGCTTTCATTAGGTCAACTTAAGAGGCTTCTTTAAGTCCACATAATGAACGCTTAGGTCGACTTAATAAGAACCTCAGGGTATTCGAACTAACCCTCCTTAGGTCACCCTAACCCTTCCTTAGGTCAACCTAAGCCCAGTGTGGACGCATAAGTCCACTTTATTAGTAATTCAACCTAACTTCCCTTAGGTCAACCTAAGTCCCGGTTAGGGGAAACCACTTTGTTAAGTTGACTTAATAAGGTCGACTTTAAGTCAACTTAAAGTCGACCTTATTAAGTTGATTTAACAAAGTCGACCTAACTTTTTCTAGTGTAGACATAGCCTAGGATTGGCAGTCTCAGATGGCCCTCATTTCCCCCCACGTGGAGCTTCATATCCAAAGTGACTGTCTCCAGGCTAAAGTTAATAGGGTTTCTGTAGACCATTTCCCAAACAAGTATGCAAAGGCACTTGAGCTACTGAAATCTGATCTGTTATGGAAAGATCTAATTTCACTTTTCTTTATTTGGGGGGTTGGGTGGTGGGAAGATGTTGTTTTGTTTTTGTTTTGTTCCTTTACCTAGTGAATGAATATACCAAATTTCATGATTGTGGCTCAGTGGAAACATGAAAAGTGACTGTGTCATTTTGTTACACGGACCTGCATTTTAGATGTTGTTTATATTTTGTATTTTATTGTATTATATTTTTATTCAATAAAAATAACTTTCAGGAAGGCAGCAACCAATGAAAGCAAAGATTTCTCAAGGTCAAGTGGTAACTGTTTCTACCTACCCTTTGCTTGCTTTATAGTGTCCCTTTGTCCCTGGACATTACAATGTCTAATACATGGTATGCTGACACCATACTGTTATATTAAAGGTGAAATAAATTGATCTCAATGCAACTTTTGCTCAAAACATGCTATGATTTTTGAAGTTCGTGTATATTTAATTTGCTTTCTCTTTTAAGATTTTGACTACAGTGTTGTACAGGCTAATATGTTCCAGAGGGGTAACCATGTTAGTCTGTGTACAACAGAAACAACAGGAGTCCTATGGCACCTTAAAGACTAACAAATTTCTTTGGGCATAAGCTTTCGTGGGCTCCAAACCACTTTGTCAGATGCCTCAGGCTAATATAGCACTGTCCTCTACTGGCTATAACACTGTCCTCCACTGGACACAAGAACAAACCATTATGTTGCCCTCCAGTGGTTCACCCACAAAGAGCATAGAAGTTCTAATATTACAAGTGCCAGAGGAAATTCTGCTTTAGCCCATGTGCCAGCGTCTTGTATTTTGCAGAAATGGAAGTTGTTTACTTTAATTGTTCACTTGTGTTTTAAAGAGATATTTACAAGTGACTATAGAGGTACGTAGCTATGTAAAATGCATAAATAGATATACAAGTTTTAGAGTGTGGTATTATTCTGTTATGAACACAGGCACATAGGTACAGGATGTAGTATTGAACTACATAAGAATATGTTGTAAGTACTTGGTGCAGCAGTGTTATATACAGGTTAGAAAGAAAGAAAGAAAGAAAGAAAGAAAGAAAGAAAGTATTTGGTGCATTACTGATGCACAGTGAGAAGTCCATAAGTATTTGGTGTAGAATTTTGATACCTAGGTGGGTACATAGGAGTCTGGTGCAGAGTTCTCATACTTGGGTAAGTTAGTTTTTGTTCAATATATCCATGAGAGGTTGACATCTTTATAAATATTGTACTGCGCAGTATAGCATAATTGCTCTTTGGTCTTGTTGCTTTTACATTATAAATAGCTCAGTGCTTCTGTAACTGATCTTGGCGCTGCCTAATCTGAGCAATGATCATTCCACATCTGGTATGTCTTGTCTTTTGTTTAGCTACATAGCAACTGTAGATTTTTCTTTTGTAAGCCTTTCTTTAAATTATTTTTTGAGGAAATATCCTTGTTTTGGAGAATCTTTGTAGATTTGGGGAAGGATGTTCTAGAACATACTGAAAGAGGGATTTATCAAAATGAGTGTCAGAGATTTTCTGAATGTTTTAGGTGCACATGAGCAATGTTTGAATCTATGTGTATTCCCAGAAAATTATGTATATATTGGTCTACAGCTGGTGTGGGTTATTCTGAGTACATTTTATTGAAACTCTATCAAGCAGAGAAGAAACATGATTATTTCCTACAGGAATTCTTTCCATGATGAAGTGATAGTGTATGTAAGTTGGCCTTGGAGGAAATCTGCTCAGAGGTTGTCATCTGCAATACTCTGAAATTCTGCTTCTTATTTTTCTGTTATGTGCTGTGACTTGTCTATTTCAGCAATATTCAGGGCTCCACAGAGAATGGCAGTTTGCCGTTTAGATTAACTCTTGTTTGCTTTGTGATTCAGTTTTGAAGTTGGATATGGGTTTGTTGTATTTCTGCCCCCTCAGTTCAGGTGTGCAGAATTTGGAGAGATTTTTAAAAATCTATCCCTGATGGTTGTATTAATTGGTTATGTCAGCTGTTTTCAAACTTTTTGAGCTGAGCACCCCCATTTGAGTTACAATTTTTGGTTGTGCCCCACCCCAACCTCTGAAGGGGGGAATGCTCATAGTTTGAAAATCTATGGGCTAGATGTTCAGAGCTTTTCCATATCTCAATGTGCTGTTGTAGGTAATTCTGCTTATTCTGCTTACATCTAGTTATGATCTCATGGCAGAACTCCAGGGAGAGGGTCTATGATGCTAGAACATATTATTTGTACTACAGCAGCACCTAGAAATCCCATTATTCAGGCCCTGAAAAAAATTGCTTTTTTAAAAAATTTAATTCATAACAGAGTCATTGATAGGTCCTAGAATGAGGTCCTTGATATGCATGGTCGCCAAGTCCTTTCCCTCCTCTCATTCCCATTCTGCTTCATTTTTTCCAAGAGTATGCATTACCACTTCTGCATATCACTGAGGCTGCAGCTGTTTGAGGGGGTTAGTGGGACAAGTTTCATCTCCCAGGTGGACGGGAAGTCGGTGGTCTAGTCCCACCTGGGAAGTGGTGAGTATAGCAAGCTATGTGGCCCTGCCCCGCCCTGGGCAAGGTTTGGGACCTGAGTTGCTCTGTGCTGATTTTCATTCTAGGCTGGGAGGAGAAGCAAGGAGACAAAGACAACTGTGGCAATTAGAGCCCTGGCTCAGCCCACCGCTGGCAGCCTCTGAAAGTTCTAGGGCAGATACCACATTGCCAGATGTTGAAGAGCTGAGACTCGGAGCATGAGCAGGTGTTTGAGGAGGTGGGTCTATCCCATCCCCCAATCCCAATCCTTCCACCAAGGCAGGGCCTAATCCTCCCAGCAAAGGAGGCCTCTCACACAGGAGACATCAGTGGTGCCCTGAGACAGAGCTCAGCACAGAGGGAGCCACACCCTGACCTGGCCTGGGCCAACAGGCCAGCACTGTGTCTGGAGAGTCCCACTTCTGTTTCCCCACTGTTGGAAAAAAAATCACAGTATTGTGTTAATTTAATGATTTTCATGATATGCCTGAGACTGTGATTTACTCCAGGCCTTATCCATAATGCTAGGCATTGTACATACAGATAGGAAGAGACAATTCCTGTCCCAAAGATTCTACAGAGTAAATAGATGATGAGCCAGACCAAGGAAGGTCTCATTCCTGTCTTATGAATGAGAAACTGAAGCACAGAGAAAGATTAAGTAACTTGCCCAAAGTCACACAGGAAGATTGTAACTGAGCTCTGCTGGTGTGCAGTCCTCTGCTTTCAGCACAAGACTATCCTCCCTCTATGTAGTAGGTGGAACGTGAAAGTTTTCACATCCAGTCTCTTTTGTTATATTTCCAAGCAAATATGGTGGGTTTTTTACCTGTATATTAATCTGGATTTGTGTTTTGTCTTTGTGGGGTTTATGTAGAATACTGATTTCAGCACTGTAGCTTTACGGGCTGATTTTCCTCTATATCCAGTCTATTAAATGTTTATTTCAAGGGCAAGTCCAAAGGAACAATATAACATTCTGCTGTACTTATCACCTACGTACTCAATGGATTTAATCTAAATCAAGAATTCAATATAACCTTTGGCTGCAAGATAAATAAATCTAAGAAATAAATCTTTTCTCCCTCAGGTATGTACATTCTTGATGCAGGTTAACGGCACAGTGGGTTTCCAATAGTTGAACAATAGTACACCCAAGTTTCAATGCCTTATATGACAAAAACTTGTTCAAATAACTTGAACAGTTTAAAAACACTTAGTAGAAGATCAGTTCTACTGTTAATCTGAGGAAGTAGGCTAGATTCTGGAAACCAGTAAGATAAACATCTAACCAAGTCTCTTCTTCCTTTCCATGTAGCTCCCCTTGACATTTTCAAAAAGCTTGTTGTAGTTTCTGATTATATGTTTTCAGGTTCATCTGTTGTATGAAAGAGAGCAGAATGAATCCTGAGTTCACAGTCTGCAGCCACTCTGTGCATTATAGCTGGCAAATGTGGAGTCCTGTACTACCCTGGACACACAAGAGTGCCTCTGAACTTTCTGGTTCCAGCTAGCAGTGAAAGTACCGACACCCCATATGAGACACTATTCCGCAGGATTTTTTAGCCATCCAGCACTGAGAAATACCAGGAGTCTGGTGAAAAATCCTGTTCTAAAGGAATTGCCAGCCTCATTTCTTGACAAAATAACTTTAAATCCACACTCTGTTCCTTTGGCATTTACCCTATCCCTAATTATACCCTGCAATTCCTATGTACAATGGAGCATATTTAGGGCAAAGTTAAATCTTAAACTTTAAAATTCCCAACCTTTGTTAATCTGTGTCAAGACTCTTAATGGTACATAAAGGGTTGGGGTTTTTGCCTATGGATTTCTTTCAATTCTAGGCAGGTTTGACATCCAAGTTTACACTGTTATTTGTAGCAATCGCAACAGTAGCAATTTAAGTTCAGCAAATTTCAGCCAGAGGTGCCACATTTGCATTTCATGAGTAGCACATGGTGAATGCAGTTTATACATTCCCTCCTCAATGAAAACAGCGGTGGTCACAGCAGTATTAAAGTGTTTAGTAAGGATGCCTCTGCCCAGACCAGCACATAGCAACCACTATGTTTCTAAGGACAAATAGCTCCTGCCTACCCTAAGCAACTAGATGAGAACATCAAAACATGCCTTGTACGAGACCTCTAATACCCATTAGTGTTCGAAACTGTTACCTCAATCATGAATGACACAGCCCTAATTATTAAGGTAATTAGAAGTTATAACACTGGCAATATTAAAGGGAGAACTTCTAAAGCCCATTAACAACGTTACTTTAAGTGATCTAGCTGTGAACTGTTCAAATCTCTAATTACATTATACGTCTATCTTAAAGGGTGATGTAATTAAGTGATGGGAGAGCGAATTAATGTATAGTGACTACTGTGCAACATTTGTAAGTACTATTTTCACAGAAACCAGCTTCAGTAATGTCATGTCATTTCAGTTTTTTTCAGTTAACTGTATACAGTATGTAGCTAAATAAAACCTTATTCTCGAATGATATATAAATGGATACATGGTAGCGTGATATAAGAATTTTATCAACATGAGTTTGGGATGGCTATATTACTCGTGGATGGCAGAGCCATATGTAAGATGTACAGGTCATCCCAAACAAGTTCTAACCTTTATACCGCAGCTCACCACCTGTTACAGAAGACTCCTATTTCAGGAATGATTCAGAGTATAAAACATTTTATATATTGGAAGGGGGAACTACAGTTCCCATCCCCTGCTCTCACAGGCTGTTTAGCTTTTATCACAAATCAAACAATAACTTAGGTAGAATCTCTCTGGTGTATCCCATGTACTCAACTTCACTGAGTTAAACCTTCCCCCCTTTTTCCCCAACACAGCCTACATTAAAGGAGTGAAGTGACAGAGGCCACAAAGCTGGGAGGATGACACTCAGGCCACGTCTACACTGATGGCAGCAAATTTGCCGCTGTCAGATCGATCTTTCTCGATCCAAATAGCAGTAAGTTAAGACCAGCCAAATCAGTCTGGAGACTGACTTAATGAAACCTAGTGGAATAGCACTGTGTCGACAGGAACGCATTTCCCGTTGCTGCAGTGCAGTAAAGACGCAGCGTTGATAGGGAGGTAGGAAGTCAACCGGAGTTATACAAGCTATGTTGACTGCCGCTGAATTTCGCACCAATGCAGGCCTGGCCTCAGTCTGCAAAGGCTTCAAGCTCCTCTCCCCCTGCCCATGAGTGCAGGGTCCAACTGTGCAATCCCAGCTGTCATTTACTTCAGGGGGCTGGCCCTTTTAGCAAGTAGAGCAAGCTCGTGGTCTATTCTCCTAAAATTGAGACAGGGCTCACCAGGGTCATTCCCTGGGCCAATTTTGTTGACTGGTGTTGATTATTGATATAAACCAGTGTCTGGTTTTCACACCAGAAACAGACTTGCTTATTTCTGAATTCCTCAGCCCAGATAATGGCCATATGTAGGCAAACATGTAGTGTAGGAAAACATTCCAGAAAAACAATATACTTTGTTTTACTCTGTGCTGTCCAATCTGCTGGCCACGTCTGTGCACCATTTCACTTGAAAATATATTCCAAAGCTGATTTCCCCGGGGCATCAGATTGTACCTGAAGCTCAGTTCCCATTGTCCATATGATCTCCAGGTGCTCTATTAAATTGAGAAATCTCTCCAACACCCCCAAGTCAGCCTTCATTTCTCTGGTTATTCTGATGAAATGGTGAGGCTCCCTGATGCCAGCAATGGAGGATGCAAGCAGGGCATGAAAGGCTCTGCCCAAAGCACCCACCTTACAAGCAAAATTCAAAGATACCCTAAGATCACCTGCCACTACCTATGTGTTGTTTTTGTAGCATCTCAAATTACCCATAGCAACGTTCTTAGAGTCATCAGTTTCTTCCTGGATAGCTGTGATAAATCCTGCATTGTATGTAACTTAGAACCCAAACATCAACTTCTGCATTGGGCTTTCTGTCTTTTCAGAGGCCAGCGGGAAACCCAAGTGTCCACTTGTGGTGCTTTGGCGCTCAACCATGACTGGGAAGGTGATGTGTTACCACCTGCCCTATTAGCATGAGGTTTGTGCTGTGCAGCCTTGTTTTAGACCTGTGACACCAGCAGCATGCGCACAGCACAGTAGCCTCATCCTAGCTTCTACCCATCTAGGCTCCTTTATGCAGGGTGACCCCAACATCCACCTGGTGCCATAGGCTATGTCTACACTTGGAAATTTAAGTCGACTTCATGGGTCTACACTTAAATTTTAAGTCGACTTTGGGGGGAACTTACAAAGTCGACCTAGAGCATCCACACTGGACACCTAGGTCGACTTCTAGGGACTAGGGGGGGACCTAGGGCAGGTCCACAGGGACGGGGGGCACCCCTTCCCCAGTGCCAGGGGGCTCAGCCTTTGCCCCATTGTACATAGGTACAATGGGGCAAAGGGGCACAGGGACCCTGGCAGGGTGGCCAGGCTCCCCCTGTGCACCCCCCCCCCCGGCAGAGAGGGCATTGGTGCAGTCCTGGGGTAGCCCTAAGTCAACTTAGGGCTACCCCACATCTGCACTGGCTTAAGTCGACTCTGGGGAGTCGACTTAAGCTTTAAGTCGAATTAAAACAAGGTTTAATAAAGTCAATTTCATTTTCATTAAGTCGACTTTATTTTCCTTAAGTCGACTTAAGGAAACTGTAGTGTAGACGCAGGGTAAATTAAGTCGACTTAAGCAAGCTTAAGTCGACTTAATGTACAAGTGTAGACGCATCCATATTTCCCCCAAAGCCCTCTCACTGAACACTTACAGAAGTCATTAAGTTTGTGGCTCCTTTAAAGAGACATTATCCAGCAGTTTATTACCTAACCAGGGGTTAGCAATCTCTCTATTTTAATCAAAGTGCAGAACTAGTTGATAATATAAGTAAAACAAGTCAAAATGATCCCATTATGAGGAAAAAAGATATAAAAGGTTATAAGAACACAAAAGTAAACACAATGTTTTTAAGACTGAAACCTGATGTAACAAATTAGAGTCTCTTGTTCAAAGAAAGACAAAAGAGTCTTGTGGCACTTTTAAAGACTAACAGATTTA
>ML685801.1:14505428-14587375 GCA_007922175.1 Pelusios castaneus | reverse complement strand
ACACACACACACACACACACACACACACACACACACACACACACACAGATGTTCTGCTGTTGGTCATGTATAGTTGCCAGGCCTGATTGTTGCTTGTGATCATAGCTTGAGTTCATGGCTGGTGTTCGCAACTCAAGGCAGCTATCCTGCCAGGGAAGCTGGGCATGAGGAAGAGCGGGGTCTCTGTCAGGCACACAGCTATGCCCCAGCGCTCTTGGATGGTGTGCAGAACACTACCCAAAGCTATGCAATCTCACGAATCTTTTATCCATGGACTTTGCTGTGTCACACTGCCTCAGGGTAATGTATGACCATGAGTCATCAGTTAATGGCAGATGTGACTTTGATCTTCTTGTTCTTGATGGGGTTTTTTGTCCCTTTTTTCCTTGGGTGGATTCTTCGCGCTATTACAAGGTCTGATTGCATTGTTCTTTAGCCGGTAAAATGGCGCTGGCAGTTTGTTATCAGGTCAGGCTGGAGTTGGAGACCGATCCCATCTCACACACACCCCCTTCATTCACACATCTAAACTAAGTTAAAAACACATCTAAATGAAGTTTCAGCAAAATTTAGGCTGAGCAATGCAAAATGAAGAAAACAATTCAAAATGGAGTTTTGGTTACCATATGGAGTTACAAGTGAATGAATGAGCATGGCATTTTTATCAATGAATATTCCATATAGAAATTTCTGTTTGAAGCAATAATATGGTATAAATTTATCTTTAATGCTACACCAGGCTGGAGCTGGGGACTGCTTGGGTAGGGGGACTGGCTGTCTATGAAGCTGGGTGCTTTAGGTCAGCTTTCAGAGAAGCAAAACTAAGCTTCATGCTGCAGAAAACATCTTAGGGTCTGTGTCTGCTGCTGCTCCTGGGAGCCAGTTCTCCAACCTCTTCCCAAACATGCTGGTTGGAGATAAGTATGCAGCTGTGTGGTCCTAGACATGTGCAGGCTATTGTGATTGTGGAGTTGGTTCTCTGGGTATGTCAGTCATGTTCCTAGCCCAGTAACTGCTCTTCTTCTTCTCTGCTTCAGCCCTGCCAGCACCCTGGGTCTCAAGCACACTGATATATTCTCTGCTGCTTTTCACATATCCCCTGTGTGAAAAAGGGCATAACTATTAATTCATTAGTCTTTATATTACAGTAGTATCTGTAGGTCTCTGTTAAAGATCATACCCTCACTGTGCTGGTTTTTGTACATACTTGTAATTAAAAACCACAATCCCTGCCTTAAAGAACTTATAGCTTAGCATATGATTAAAGATAATAGATGGATGCAACAAACAACTAGGAAAGGTAATAGTGAAATGAACATGTTCATTAAAATTAAGCAGTGGATGGAGGAGATAAGCAAAGGCTGAGAATTGGTTGAGTAAACCCTGCAATGGGAGAGCAGAACACAGATGACAAGGACTGTGAGTGGAGACTGTAGTGGTGCAGTGGCTCCACCAGGGCCAGGAAGGGGTAAACTGACCTGGAATTGGTTAGAAAGGGGTGTGGCTGCAGCAGCCAATGAGAGGCAAGATGCCAATATAAAGCTAGGGAAGCAGAGCTAGCTAGTCAGTCTGCAGCAAGAGCTGGAAGGGAGAAGTCTCTCCTTGGCTAGGAGGCTGCGGGACTCAGGACCACGGGGAGCTCACTTGGGCTATGTCTACACTTGGAAATTTAAGTCGACTTTAACTAATTGACTTAACTAATTGACTTAACTAAGTCGACTTAGTGAGCCTACACTTAAATGTTAAGTCAACTTTGGGGGGAACTTACAAAGTCGACCTACAGCGTCCACACTGGATGCCTAGGTTGACTTCTAGGGGCTAGGGGAACCTAGGGCAGGTCCATGGGGGTTGGGGGGCACGCGGCAGGGAGGGCATTGGTGTAGTCCTGGGGTAGCCCTAAGTCGACTTAGGGCTACCCCACATCTACACTGGCTTAATTCGACTTTAAAAAGTCAAATTAAGCCTTAAGTCGAAGTAATTCTAGGTTTAATAAAGTCGACTTAATTTTCACTAAGTCGACTTTATTTTCCTTAAGTCGACTTAAGCAAGCTGCTTAAGTCGACTGAAGAAAACTGTAGTGTAGACGCAGGGTAAATTAAGTCAGCTTAAGCAAGCTTAAGTCGACTTAATTTACAAGTGTAGACACAGCCAGTGTGTCCACTGAGAGCTGGCCAGTGGCTGAGGCTCCTGAATGGAGAGGACCACAGCAGGAGGGGTGTATAAACTTGCTGGCCCCTAGACTAATTTAACTGTGGGCTGAGCCAAAGCGAGCTGGACTAGACCTCAGGACGGTGGTGCATGGACTAACCATGGCCACTGCCGCAAAGTGGGCCGGTGGGGTTAGTTGAACCCCGGAAGGGGTGGACTGAGGATGCCGGCCAGAGGGCTGTGGTCCCAGAAGAGGACTTGGAGCGAGAGTCTGGTGTGTGGAAAGCAGCGCACAGACTGCCAGCAGGGGGACCACTTGAGTGTAATTCCCTGTAGCATCGTCAGGAGGCCTTGCTGGTGAATCTGGGACATAGAACTGCTACAGAGACAATGAAGGAGAAGGAAGAGAGGAAGGGACATATAGCGGAGGAGAAGTCATGGACACTAATGAACTAGCAGTCCAAGAAAGAGTGGCTATTGGGGTAGGAAATGGAGGCAGGTGAGCAAGGCTGAAGGAGTTAAGGTGAAGATCAAAAAAGGAGCTCATCAATAGAGAGGGAGAGTTGACCCAGGGTTGCAGATTAAGCAAGGAGGGGCAGGTAAGGAGAGTAAAATGGAAATTTTGAGCTACAGAAAGTTCTAAATTATATATTGTCCCTCCCTTTATAAGACACTCTATAGAAGAGAAATTCTTAATTTTTTGCTCCTTCATTGGAAAGTTCCATTATGTTAACGGGGACAACCAATGTGTCACAAGGGGGAGGAGCAGGGCACCAATAAAAGGCTCTTAACTTTTTTTGCAGGTTATTGATTCTACCCAATGCTATTCATGTAGCTCTATATGAGATTCTGCAAGGTACAAGACTGTTAATATGTGTTTTGTTTCTCTGTGTTTGGAAGATTTCTCTGTGTGTTGCCATAGTCACTGGTCTCATTAAACTTATGCATGAAGGAGTGTGACACCTCCCATATCTCCCCATTGCTATGTCCCTTGTCAAAAAAGGAGGGAGGCTTAAAAAAAATTACAGGTGAAAAAGTTAAATGAATATAAAAACAAAGAGAAAGTTTATAAGCTACTAAAACATTAGGGAAAGTTAAAATAAGGTGCCAGTTACCAAAGTATTTGAATGAAACAAAGGGGTTAGTATATGGAGATGCATTACAACTGATCAATCAGATAACCAAAACCATAGAAGAAGGTAAAGTGTTAGTAAGCAAGCGACTAATTAGTGAATGAGCAGGGGAAAGCAACTATCAACAGCAGTGCTGATTACATTTAAAGAAGGGAGTCTATCTGAGAAAGCCACATAAGGGTTTCAGATATTCAGAACCAAGCCACGTATACCCCTCCCCTAAGGCATAAGTGCCAACAAGATGGGCACGTAGCATCTTTTTGCAGAGGGACAAGATGTAATAAATGTGGGAGGGAGCATGCCTATGAAAATCACATAGACGGGACAGAGATCAAAGGTAGTAACTGCAGTGGTAATCACAGATTAGTATATTGAGGGTATATTACAGCAAGACAAGCTAAGGAGATACAAAACCCAAAAATTGTTAATAACATATTTTATACAGAAACCATAAGGAGACTCTCAAATCATCAGGCAGAGAAGGAAGAGACAACCAGCAGAGGAAAAGGGGAACTGCAGACAGCCTCATTCTATAAAGAATATGGTAAACAGTGCAGAAGGAGTAGGTGGTGGTATACTTAATAGTGAGGGGGGACAGAGGTTTATTGTATTTATGACAGAAGTGATAAATTGTACATTGCAAACAGGGAAAAACAGAAAAGGTGAAAATTATAGCAAAGGCAGCAGAAAAATGCTTCTATGTTAGCAATTGTCAGAAGACCATATTCTTATTATTTTGATTGAGGGTGATGGTGAAATATGACTATTTATGGGTGTCATCATCTTTTGTTGGAATATGCACAGCTTGGCAGCACATGGTCAAGAACTAAAAATAAATATCTTGGAAATCAAAATTAAACCAGATAGGATATATATCCAGGAAACATGGTTGGTTAAAAAGCATGCTTTTAAAATTCCAGGGTATATTGCCTGCAGGTAAAACCAAAATTGAGGAAGAAGAGAAGTTATTTGTACTTTCATAGTGGAAAGATTAAACTACATAGTATTATAGAATGAAAAATTAAGCCTAAAATATAATGCTTTATAATGTCTATAACCGTTCTAGGAAATTTAAAAAATTTAGTGCTACAAGAAATAGTAACAAATGCTAACAAATAACAGATTATATATGGTTACCTAAATAGTCATAGTAAATTGAGGGGAAGTAAGACAACTTATAAAAATGGTGCATGCTTTTAAAAGTTCATTGATGAAAACAGTCTTGTGGTCATCCCAACTAGACTTAATGCAGCAGATGGTAGTTTTCCTGTTTAAACCCAGGTATTTTAACAGCAAGCCAGCAAATTAAACTGGGAAATATATAAAGAAGGCATGGGGAGTGATCATCTCTTTATACTTATTACTTTTCAAGGACAAGTTAAGGTTGAAGATAATGGAAAATTACCCTCCTAGAATTTTAAGAACGCTAACTGGGAACTCATTATAAGTAAATGTACTGAATTTTGAGAATAATGATTGTGAGTGTTGACACAGAGATAAATAGTAGCATCTACTGGAGACATACTAAAGATATTGAAGTATCCCAAAACTAAAAGTCCAGTGAAATACCTCAATTTAAAATGGCAGTAAAAGACAAGACATATCCTAGGTCTGACTGGGACTGACAATATAGTTAGAAGTTCTGATAATAAGAAAGCAGAAGTTTTTTAAGGGGTAAATAATATGAACATCAAAGAGAAGTTTTCCACAAGATTAAAAGTCAACTCATTGAGGAGTGCCATGTTCTATTATATACTTGTGATAAACATGAAGCTACTATACTGAATTAATGGTTTTATATGTGGGAACCTGAGAAAGCTATTGATATCAGCAAGATAACATACCCAAATAAAGATCATATGTATAACATTATTTTTAAATATCTCTCTGAAAACAATTTGAGGGGGTCTCTTGGAATTGTATATGGGGGGAAAGAGTGATAGCAGTACGATGAAAACCTGCAGTTGTAATTCCAGTATGAAAACCTATCCACCAAAAAAGATTCCTGTAAACCAATAGACTCTATGTCCTATGTGGGTAAAATTATGGAGAGCATGGTGAATGAAAGATTGGTTGCCTATTTGGAAAACAATGGCACTACACATAAGATGCAGAGTGGTTGTGGGAGAGGAAGATGCTCCATTGATCACATAGTTAAAATAGAAACTGAAATACAAAAAAGTGAAACACAAAGATTTCATGATAGGTGTCTTTTTAGATATTGAAAAGGTGTGTGACATGGTATGGAGTGAAGGCTTGTTGTACAAAGGAGTGGTGCATTAGAAATAAGGGGAAGAATGTAGGGGTGGATAAGAGAATTTTTGTGTAAAAGGACCATGCAGGTCAGAATTGAGAAAGTTATATTGAATATATATAATATTAGAATGGAACATTACAAAGAAGGTCTTATCTACTCAACCTTATTTAATATTATTATAAACAATCTCCAAAACAACTAAGTAGCAGAGTGCATGCCACTCTACTTGCAAATGATTGTGCTCATGTGTTAGGAGCAGGAATATTGAGGTGTCAGAATCAGCAAAGTATTATGAGAGAGCTCTGATGGGAAATGCATGGGGTTTCAAGTTCTCCATTGCTAAGACCAGAAGATCAATCTTTACAAAAAGGAGCATAAGAACATAAGAATGGACATACTAGGTCAGACTAATGATCCATCTAGCTCAGTATCCTGTCTTCCAACAGTGGCCAATGCCTAGTGCTTCAGAGAGAATGAATAGAATAGGTAATCCAGGGATCCATCCCATCAGCCATTCCTAGCCTCTGGCAAACAGCAATTCCTACCTATCCTGGCTAATATCCATTGATGGACCTAACCTTCATGAACTTACCTAGTTCTTTTTTTTAACCCCATTATAGACTTGGCCTTCATAACATCCTTTAGGTTGATTTAGTGTTGTGTGAAGAAATACTGACTTTTGTTCATTTTAAACAGGCTGCCTATTAATTTCATTTTGTGACCCCTACTTTTTGTGTTATGAGCAAGACTAAATAACACTTCCTTTTTTTTTTACTTTCTCCACAACAGTCATGATTTTGTAAATGTACATCATGTCTCCCCTTAGCCATCTCTTTTCCAAGCTGAAAAGTCCCAGTCTTCTTAATCTCTCCTCAAATGGAAGCTCTTCCATACGCCTAGTCATTTTAGTTGCCCTTTTATGTACCTTTTCCAGTTTCAGTATGTCTTTATTGAGGAAGGTTACAAAGGGATGAAACTGTATCTGTACGGGGAACAGCTAGATATAATTGAAAGGTTCAAATTCTTTGCAGTACTATTTGATACTATATTACTTGGGAAGACCAGGTAAAAGAAGGCTCAAATTGCTTTAAAAGTCTTGCTGGGACAAATTGGGGGTTGTATAGGAAAACACAGCTGATGGTATAAAGAGCCTTAATGAAACCGAACAAGGAGTCTGGTGGCACGTTTAAAGACTAACAAATTTATTTATTACATGAGCTTTTGTGGGAGAAAATCCCACTTTGTCAGATGCTTGGAGATGGGGAGCTTACGGAATGGAGGCAAAATAAATGCAGGGAAGTGTAAGTCGGACTATCTGACCTGACCCTATGACTTACACTTCCCTGCATTTATTTTGCTCCCAATCTGTAAGCTCCCCATCTTCAAGCATTTGACGAAGTGGGATTTTCTCCCACAAAAGCTCATGGGTTAAACAAATTCGTTAGTCTTTAAAAGTGCCATCAGACTCCTTGTTCGTTTTTTGCTGAACTAGACTAACATAGCTACCCGTTAGAATTAATCAGACTGGTTATTTACTATGATGACCAAGTTTTGGCTCCGCCTCAAAATCAGATCTTAAAAATTAGATTTACAACAAGCCCTATGACCCGTGGACAATGCATTTATTATGACACCTATAAGCACACTACAAATTACTTCAAGTGAAATTTCAGTTACAATGTGAATAAAACTACTGGATCTGACTTTCTGGCCCAAAATTAATCAGAATTGCAATGACGAAAGTATCAAACAAATATGAAGACTATTGAGAATTCAATATGGCAAACCACGAAAGCTCATGCGATAAATAAATCTGTTAGTCTTTAAAAGTGCCACAGGACTCTGTTGTCTTTCTACAATAGACTAACATGGCTACCCCTTTGGAATTTTCATAGCACACAAGGTTAGAACTCCTGCACCATTCAAGTTAAAGTGCAGCTGAATGAATTGAAAGACAAGAAAAAGTTCAATGAAGTCAAAATTTTCAGTCATGAGAAAATTAGTTATGTTTGGAAAGTCACACATCCAAACGTGGATTTAGATTTAATTTATAAATTTAAGGGTAAAAGAGACCGAGTATTTTAAAAGAAGTATACCAATATATAGACAAAAAGTGGAATCAGTTTTGTCAAATATATGTAGATGGATTCCAAAAAAAAAAGAGAGAGAGAGAGAGCGAGAGATGGCATATTGTACACCAGAACTAGGAATGAGTACATCTAAATGAAGATCTGATTAAATAGCTGTCATGACAGCCAAACGACTAGCAAAAATGCTAGCATTAAATTGGATCTGGAATATACACACATCAGCGGTGGTCACTTTTTTTAATTCAATCTCGGGTCTTACAGTAATTTTTAAAAAGGGAAGTTTCAGTATGTAGACGTGATTTAATCAATCAATTATGTTTCTAATGGCAAAGTTACATGTAGCATTAGCTTGGATCCCAGGGCACATTGGGATAACAGTGAATTAGAGGGTGGACAAAGTAGTTAAAAAACACTAAGAAATGGAAAGGTTGACATAGGAATACTAGTGAGTAAACAGGGGAACTCAAAAATCTAGTACAGAAAAATTTAAAAGAGGAATGGCAGAAAAAAACGGATTAATGAAGAAAGAGGAAGAATTTTTGAATTGCGCCCTAGAGTTGAGGATAACAACATACTTCAGGGCATGGACAGGACTAATGAAGTGCTTTTATTTAGAGAATTAACTGTCCATTGTAGCATGAACAAAAATCTTTTTCAAATATATAGACAAAAGATGGATTATATGTGCTCTGTAAGGTGGAAGAAACAATTGATACCTTTCCTGGGTATGTAGGGGCTTTGATAAAGAAAGGGGGGAAATTCTGAGGAATTCAAACATCTTAAGCTAATAAAAAATATGTTATGTTATTTAACAGAAACATCAGAGAAATGTGGTACTATTGAAAAGATGTTGTTACATTATGTAAAAGACACAGAGAAGAGCAAGAGAATATGAACTGTTGAGTATTAAGGAACTGTAAATAGTAGCTGCTATAAACTATTCAGTCAAATCTACTTCATCATAAAAAAGGGGGAGAAAAGAGAACAGGCAGAATGTTGGCAGGAAGAAGAAAGTCCAAGACAGAAGGCTGAGCTTCTCCTGAGGAAGTCAGAATCAGCAGCTCTGTGAAAAACTGAACTGGAAGAAGAGCTGTGTGTGTGGCAGAGTAGCTGAAGAGGAGTATGAACTATTGTGTGTTGCTGTGATGGGCCTTATGTCTGGGGCACTGAAGACTATTTTGAACTACTTTTGGCTACTAACCAGCTTTAGGCAGAGGTTGGTGATGATCCTGAGACACAGTGTGGGCAGTTCTTAAAGGGCATAAATTGTACCAGATTTCTGCTTATGATTGTGCAACCTCCTGAAATCATTGGACATGCCTGGATTAACAGAAGGCAGAATTTGACCCATTGGTTATGTTTCTAATTATAATGGGAATTGAAGTAACCACTACATTTTATGGTTGTATAAAGAATTCCAATGTACATCCTGTTTCAGAAGCTGAAGCCTTTCATGAACCTTTCAGGCTGAAAATTCACTGTTCCTAAAAACAAATTATTTTGAGGAGTTTGAGCAAAAACATATTCAGCAATTTGGGAGCAGAAAGTGTCTAAAACAATATTTCCAGTATTGAAAGAAAGAAAGAAAGAAAGAAAGAAAGAAAGAAAGAAAGAAAGAAAGAAAGAAAGAAAGAAAGAAAGAAACTAGTTTTGATCTGTTCTGGTGATGGCAGAAGATTGAAATTTGCCAGGAAACTAGCCCTCAAAAAAAGGTTGAATGTCTTTCAGCGTTCAGGTGAAAACTGATTGAGTTCTGAGTCTTTAAATATTACACTCTGGAAACCGATAGTCAGTTTTGAACAACAGCAGTTAGGTTGTGAAGTAAACAGCTAAGGAAGTCCACCCTGTGTGCATGTATGTCTGACTAACTTAGACCTGGTCTACATTGCCACCAGCAGTTGATGGGAGATATGCAAACTACACAAGGTAGCTTGCATATCTCCCATCAACACACGTTCACATAGCGCAGTGTCTTCATGGCATTTTGTCGACAGGAAATGCCCTGTCGACACAGCCTTACTCCTTACAGGGAGATGAATTACTGGTGTTGACCAGTGAGCCCATCTGGGATCAATTGAGTAGGTCTCCCACTTCATTGATCACTGCAGCGCCAACAATGTAGTAGACATGGCCTTTGCTTTATGTCTTACTAGATAAACATAGACTGAGACAAGAGCTCCCCCATAGGATCCTGGCTTCAGCCTCTTGACTTTACAGGTCAAAGTGTTTGGGGCCAGATTTTTATATATCCATTGTGACCTCTGTACAGAGATGGACATGAGGCAGATAAAATGAGAGTCAGGTACCTTGTTCTGGTGGAGTTAGGGACGCTGAAGGCAGGGGCTTTGCAGCAGAGGAGGAAGTTACAGGAGAAATCTCCTCTGCTGCAGATGTAATAAGATGTGTGCAAGAAGACATTTCTCAGGTCCCTAGCCAAATATTTCCATATTGTAAAATTTCATTTTTTTTCTTTCATACAAACTTGGAAATTCCATACAAAACACTATATTAAGAGAATGTTAAAGTCACACCATTAAGGACTCAAAAAACTGCCATGAGGGTCAACGAGAATTGGGCTCCTTATTCCCATCTGTGCCTTTGAAAAATCTTGTTGCATAAAACATGAAGGCATCGTTCCTATAAGGGGCTTGGTGTGACCCATACATACAGCCTTTGCTATTCCACATTATACACACATTATGATATGGTCTTCAATTCCATAATTACATCCCATTTCTCAAATAGTGCAACATATCCAATATTTTTCTAAACACTTAAATTCACATTTGTAACTTCTTTGTAATGCTGTGCACTACTCCATGTTTTACAGACAAAGAGAATATATGAAGGGAACAATTGAATGGAAAAGGATAAAAATCACTTTGGCAGAGTGATTTAATTTTTGTTTTTGATGGTCACTGCTTGAAAAAACTCAGTGGTTTTAATTATCAGATGAAGTTCCATCAGAGATGTATGAACGTTTAGAGTGTAGGTGAAGTGGACAATGGTGCTTTATTAAATACAAGTTCCAAAGGGGTATCCGTGTTATTCTAGGTCAGCAAAACAAACAAGGAGTCCTGCGGCACTTTTAAAGACTAACACATTTATTTATCGCATGAGCTTTCATAGGAGAAAATCCCACTTCGTCAGACACTTTGAAATAAATGTGTTAGTCTTTAAGGGTGCGTCTACACTTAGAAATTAAGTCGACTTAAGGAGGCTTAAGTCGACTTAACTTACTCTGCATCTACACTGGGCTTTCCTGAAGTCAACTTAAGCAGGTCCTTAAGTTGAATTAAGGAAAAATTAAATTGACTTTATAACAACTCGTTTTAATTTGAATTAATGCTTAAGTCGACTTTATTAAGTTGACTTCAGCCAGTGTGGGTGCAGAGTAGCCCTAAGTCGACCTAAATGCCCTCCAAACCCCCCTCCTCCTCTCCCTGACCTCCCTCCCAGAGTTCCTGGCACAGGAAGAGCCTGCCCAGGCCAACCACAGGGCAGGACACAGCCCTGCCCTCCCTGCACCTCAGACCTGGCCAGGCCTGCCTCTGCAAGCATGGCAGAGCAGAGCTGCCAGCACCACAAATGGGCCCCATCCTGGAGCCACCAGGAAATCCTGGACCTGCTGGCCATTTGGGGGGATGAAGCAGTTGCTACCAGGTTGCAGGGCACCCATCGGAACAGGGACATTTATGCCTCCATCTCCGATGCCCTGGCTGCCAAGGGCCACACCCGGAACACCCAGCAGGTCCGGGTCCGCGGCAAGGGTACCAGAAGGCCCATGAGGCGACACTCCGGATGGGGGCAGCCCCACCACCACCAGCTGCATGCCTTCCTGGGGAAGGAGAGTGGCAGCCTTCCAGCCCACACAATTGACTCCACCGAGCCCCCCTCCCTCAACGACGACCAGGAGGAGGGCTTGGGGGACGAAACTATGGTGCTGGAGGAAAGGGAGACCAGCAGGAGGGCACTTTGTCAGCCCTGGAACCAGCTGCCAGCCCGGAGCTCATCCCTGCCCCGACGGCAGACCCAGCCTCACAGCAGGAGGGAGAGGAGCAGGTTCCTCCTACCCCAGAAGACCCAGGCGAGGGGACATCATGCCTGCTGGTGAGTGCTCCTCCCCCTTCCTGCAGGCAGGGCTGGGCATGCCTGTGGGACAGGGATTGCAGAGGGACATGGCCCAGGGACAGGCAGGGTCAGGGGGGAGACACTCCCACAGGGATAGAGGGGCTGGGGGCTGTGTGGCGGATGGGGGGGCGGAACCCAGAGGCAAGCAGTGCAGTGGTGTGTCTGGAGTTGGGGGTGGGGGAACTGTAGGCGGGAGTACCAAGGCCAGACAGCATGCACCTGACACCGCTGACACGTGGCCTCAGGAGAGACCTGCAGCTCACCACTGTGGGCACTGCACCCGACCTGGGCAGCACAGCACACCGGCGTGTACCAAGAGGTTCCTGTCCCAAAGGACAGAGACTGGGAAGCTGGAGGATGGTCAGCGGACAGCAACTGCTCTCAGGCTGCACACCACACGAGCTAATGGGAGGGACCCTCTTCTTTGCTTCTCCCCAGCAGCCTCTGTGCCCTTGACACGCGGCATTCCCAGCACCCCAGCAGGCCCGATCAGGAGGAGAAGGAGGGTGCATCCCTCACAGGACGAGCTCCTTGAGGATCTGATCTATGTCAGCAAGTGGATCAAAGCATGCCTGGTGGTGCGGATGCAGGAGGATGGCCACCAGAAGTTCGAGCAGAGGCTGCTCAAGCGGCAGACCCAGTCCCTGGAGTGCCTGGAGGAGTGCCTATTCCCTCAGGGCCCCGGCTTGTGCCCCAGAAGCAGCTCTCCTTGGTGGTGGGCCAGGACCCGGGGCGGACATCAGCAGGCCCGGGAGCCGCCTTCCAGAGGCCATTAGCACCAGCCCCTCCCCCTGACCCTCTTCACTGCCCCCAACCCCCTGACTTCCCTCCCTCCTCTGACTCTCTTCACTCCCCCCAAACCTCCCAACTCCCACAGCTCCCAACCCCCATTTCCCCCTCTGACTAAACACCCTGTACACCATTATATGTTCTCTTGTAGTTTTTATTGCTTTGGGGACAGGGGGGAGACAGGTGTGTGGGGGTGGGGGGGCTGGCATGGGTGGGTGGTGGAGGTGACAGAGCCTGGGAGCAGGCCCACCCCTCAGCGGTCCTTGCTGTCGAAGTGGGCCCTCAGCGCATCCCATATGAGCTGTGCTCGCCACTGGGACCCGCTCAGTCCAGGACAGGGTGTCTTCGGGCTGCTCATACTGTGCAGCGAGCCACTCGGCCTCGGCTTCCCCAACATGGGGGACCCTTTCCCCTGCAGCTCACAGAGGTTGTGCAGGCAATAGCATGTGCTGACAGCCTCTGGCAGGTT
Organism: Pelusios castaneus; assembly: GCA_007922175.1. Classification (NCBI taxonomy): domain Eukaryota; kingdom Metazoa; phylum Chordata; order Testudines; family Pelomedusidae; genus Pelusios; species Pelusios castaneus. The sequence goes on along the minus strand of ML685801.1, from coordinate 14,574,358 downwards.
ACTCTCGCCGAGCTGCAGTCAAGTCAGGAGGACCCTCCAGTGGGTCTTCAGGCGTCCGAAGGCTCACTCGACGACACTATGGCACTGGTTGAGCCTCTGGTTGAAGAGGTCCCTGCTGTCACCCATGCGGCCTGTGTATAGCTTCATAAGCCAGGGGAGCAAGGGGGTAGGCAGCATCTCCCACAATCAGGACAGGCACCTGCACGTCCCCGATGGTGATGGTGTGGTCGGGGAAGAAGGTGCCTGCCTGCATGCGCCTGTACAGGGCAGAGTTGCGCAGGCTTCGTGCGTCATACACCTTCCCCGGCCAGCCGGCGTAGATGTTTTGGAAGATCCCGCGGTGGTCCACCACGGCCTGCAGGACCACAGAGTAGTACCTCTTGCGATTGACATAGTCCCTGGCACAGTATTCCAGGGCTCGGATGGGTATGTGGGTGGCGTCCACAATGCCCCCACAGTTAGGGAAGCTGAGCCCGGCGAGGAGGTCATGCAGGTTGCCCGGGGTGACGAGTCGGGCTAGCAGGACCCGGTTGATTGCCCTGCACACCTGCATGACGGCAGTCCGCATGGTGGCCTTCCCACTGCCAAACTGCTGGGCCACGGAGCAGTCAGAGTCTGGGGTTGCCAGCTTCCACACGGTGACAGACATTCGCTTGTCTACAGGCAGGGCGGGTTGAAGCCGGGTGTCCATATGCTGCAGAACTGGGGTGAGCTCGCGGACCAGCTCGAGGAAGGTCCACTTGCTCATCCGAAAGTTCTGCAGCCACAGGTCGTTGTCCCGGGTGGTCAGGATGATTTGCTCCCACCAGTCAGTGCTGGCTTCACGTGCCCAGAGGCGACGAGGCACGGAGCACATTTCGGTGAGCGCGTAAGCTTGCTGGGGCAGCAATGTGGGGGGCAAGCTGGCGTCTGCCTCCACGTTGGCAGCTTGCCAGCAAAGCCTGCTCCAAAGCACAAGCAGCCTCGTCAGTAGCTGGCAGGTGTCACGCAGCTGCCTGGTGAAGCGCAGGAGAATAGTCTGGTCCCTGACCTGCTCAGCCTTCATGTTGCCAGGCACAATGGGGAAGGTGCTGAGCTCACTTCCTCTTTTATGGGAGTGACGGGGGACGGGGGGGAGCACTTCTTTGGTGCCACATGCCACACTTCCCACCATGCACCACTTCTAGGTCGACCGAGCCCCGGCCAGTTGACTTAAGCATCTAGTGTAGATGCTCTACGTGGATTTAACAAGGTTGACTTTGTCGCCCTAAATATACAGTGTAGATGCGCTCAGTCAACTTAAAAAGGTCAAATTAAAGTTGACTTTGTTAAGTCGACTTAAATTAACAAGTGTAGACATAGCCAAAAAGTGCCACAGGACTCCTTGTTCATTAAATACAATATATAAAACAGAAACATCACGTTATATGATAATTCATGAAGGCATGTAATAAATTGTAGCCATATGCTATATTTCATAATCATGTGCTAAATTTCATGGTTGCGATGACCCTCCGCCAAAAAGTGCAGCCCCTCCCTCCATACCATGCACCCTTACTTTTGCATTGCTTGTGGTAGCAGTGCTGCCTTGAAAGCTGGGTGCCTGGTCAACAGCTACTGCTCTCCCTGGCCTGCCTTACAACAGTTCTGTGACCCTCCTTTTGGGTCGGGACCATCAGTTTGGGAAACACTTTCAGTTAGCTTTTGGGGTAACTTTGGGCAGCTCACTTTGCCTCTCTTTGCCTCAGTATTCCTATCTCTAAAATAGATAGAAGAATGTTTCCTTCCTTGGAAAGCGTTTTGTGATTTCTGGATTAAAAGGGCTGAAGAAGAAAAGCTACACGGTGGTGCTATTCAGTCAGTGGACATTTTTTCAGGTTCTTTATTCATTTTAAATTCAAGCTCGTTTGAGTGTCTGTATGGGTCATCTGATATGTTTCTATTCCTTGATGGAGGAGTGTAACTCAGAATTCACTTTCTGTAACTACTCTGCAGTCTTTTAAAGGACTAGTTCAGTGGTTATTCCTGGCAGCAAATTTATATTACAGAAAGAAAGACAACAGACATCTGCCAACAGAATGTGAATGTGGGAGTTTATTTTGATTTAGTTTAGTTGTTTTTTTTAATCATTCTCCCTTTTCTTGCTAACATATAGGGAGCTGATAGTGCAAATCTTGAAATCAAGGAGTGTTCTGCTTGAGAAATGATGGTGGGATAGTTCCCAAAGCATGTTTTTTTTTTTGTCTGTGCACTGATTAACCTATCCAGGTGGTGGCCAGTGTTGATTTCTAGTTCAGAAGCAATTATTTATATGAACTTGGAATCGCATTTTTTTGGTTAAAGTGTGTTTCATAATATCTAACACAATATATAAACATTTTGGTATCACTAAGCCACTTAAAGTGCTTCATGTATATGTTATGTTTATATAATTTCTTTTTAGTAGAATTGGAGATAAGTTTAATATTAATGTTTATCGGGTTGCTATACAGTGCATATAACAAAAACAGTGTTACTAAACTGTCATTCTACTGAGAGGTTCTGATGACACACAGACCACTCAAGTTTCATTCTTGCTTGATTTTTATATCATCATGTTACCCAGTGGAACCAAATCTGTTTATGCATTATCCTATATGAATTTTTTTTTTTAATTTTCCACTTCATATTGTCTGCTATTTATAAAGCAGACAGACAAAATGTTCCTTTTTATGATTTGTATGAAATGTATTTAAATATCCTAATCTGTTCTCCCAAAAATCAATTACAAAAGTTCACTGAAATATTAAATTGGAAGTAAATCTAAATTCATTTATTACAAGTATTACGTAAAGCTGGTTCATATGTCTTTATTTATTGTCTGTTGATTCCCTTTTAAATTAATACTTCAAACTTCGTTGTGGCACATTTATGGTTGCTACACATCCACACACATGATATCTGACAAAAACAGCAAAGACATTAAACGTCAAGTCCCCTACGAGTACATATCTTATATTCCTCCACACATAAGCCCATACTTTACCACTAAAAGAGCTACCATACAGTAAACACCATAACCTCACCACTGTCCCTCTCTCATCCTTCTGCACACAATTTTTTACCAATTCTTTCCCCCCCAAAAAATAAGTAGTTGTTGCTCTTCGGTGTAATCAATGTATGTATTAGGAGAGGGTTGTTTGGTATAGGGTGTTTACACATGGCTGTTAAAGAGGAAGATGACAGGCTGTCATTCTGTAGTGGGGGGATGGGGTTTGTTAAAATAATGTCATAGCTAGGAAAACAACCAAACCTACAGTCATAAGGGAAAGAATACTGCCTCACCACTTTGTGTTTTGTATCATCTAATCGTGAAGAGGAAGTAATCACTTTTGTGGCCTGAAATTACTTAAGCCTAATCTTAGGCTAGTGGACAATTATATTGGAAAATTTGAAGCAAATCCAACAATCTATTTCCGAGATGCATGACTTAGAAAAATTGATGGTGGTTCTGCTTTTCAAAAATTATCCTCATCATTTTTCATTTCCTTGTATTTTGGAAGCAATGGGTCTAGCAAGCTATAAAAAGAGCCTGTCTACACTGGGAAACTGGCCAGCAGAACTATAATGGTATAATTATACTGCTACAGCCACGCTGTTATAATTCCCCACGTGGGCTCACTATTTCAGAATCAAAGTGACTTTTTTCTATAGACATAGACTATAAAGTCAAGAAAAAAGTTATGTCTATACCAAAAAAAGTTACTTTGATTCTGGAACAGTGTCCACATAGGGAGTCACACTAACATAGCTACAATGATATAACTACACTGCTGTAGTTTTGCCAATCATTTTCCCCTTTTACACAACAAGCTCTTAGTTGTCTACACTACATAGTTTTGTCAGCAAAAGTCATCTTTCATTGACCAAAAAAAGTAATGGGAGTGTACACACTTAAATGCTCCTGCTAACCAAGGCTATGTCTACACTTACTACAATTAGTTCGAATTAGTTAGTTCGAACTAACTAATTCAAACTAATTTTAGTTAGTTCGAATTAGCTTAATTCAAACTAGAAAAAGTTAATTCAAACTAAGCAAGTGCCATTCATGGCACTTGCTTAGTTCGAATTAGTGATCCCCATTGATTTCAATGGGCCGGTTAGGTCGAACTAAGAAATTAGTTTGAATTAACATGGCCTCATTGGTTAATTTGAACTCGTTAGTTCGAATTAAGCCTTACTTCTAATGCCCTATTCGAAGTTATTTGTTCACATTAAGGAAGCCCTTAAGCTTCCTTAATTCGAACTAACTTGCCAGTGTGGACATAGCCCAACATGATAAAATTAGCTCAATGAGCAGCAGGGAGCTTTTTATGACGTAGTTAAGAGATGCGGCATCAGCGAAGACATTGCACTTGGTTATGTTGCACTAATTGGCCTCCAGGAGACGTCCCACAATGCTTATCATGACCGCTCTGGTCAGCAGTTTGAACTACAGTCTCTGAAGGTACACAGATATCCAACCCTCCCCCATTTAAAGGCATGGTGTTTTTTTAAACTTCTTTTCCTGTTTGCTCAACATGCACAATTCACACAGCATATTCCCATCTGACTGTGCTGGCTTTGCACACCAGATGCTCTCCTGCAGCATGACTTCGGTGCTGCACAAGAGCCATAACTGGTCTCCTTTGCCTTCTGGTATGCTTGCCTCAGCTCCTTGATCTTTGCACAGCACTGCTGTGTACCCCTCTCCTCCCCCTTCAGCTCCATGCCAGGAGCAATCTGCCAATAGATATCAAAGGTCCTATGGCTGGTGCAAAGCTGTAACTGCACAGCCTTCTCTCCTCATGCACTCAGCAGATCCACCAAGGCCATGCCACTTCTATAAGGAGCTACATGCCATCCTCCACAGAAACCCCACTTCCATCACTCAGGGGGACTGGAGGCAGCAAGTGGACTCAAGCCCAATGATGAAGTGATGGATGAGGAAGTGGAGCTGGAAGATGATGTGGAGGATTAGAACATGGTCGTGTGGTAGCACAAGAAGTCAGGAGTTCTTTTCCATTCCAGAGGGGTCTAACCAGTCCCAGCACTCTGGCTGTGGCAAGCATGATGCAGGAGAGAGGAGCTCTGGTAAGTGCTCATTTTGCTTTAAGACTGCACAGTGAGAGGAGACTGAGCTCTCAGGTAGTTTGTTATATGATAGAGGAGGGTTAAGGGATAGAAATTAACAATAGAGCATGTGCATCTATGCAGTGGGACCATGGCAGAAAAGTTTGTTGATGTACACGGGGATGTCCTGGGAATTCTCCATAGAGATTTCTAGGACATTTTCCTATAGGTACTCTGCGATCCTCTTCCAGGGGTCCCTTGAGAGACCGGCTTTGTTTCTCCCCACCACTATAGGAAAATTTGCTGTGCCACCCAGCAGTTATTTTTGTGGGGATCAGAGTAGCATACAGGAGAGCAGCATATGGAGCCAGTCTGAAGCAACAAACAGGTAGGAGAAGCACCCTGGCATTCTGGTTACTCTTAGGAGTGAGAGATGAGGTTCAATTTCCCTAGCCTGCTGAAAAGGGTGCCAGTATTCAGAATAGTCTCTATACCCACTTATAGTAATCTCCTTTGCAAACCACCTTTTGTGCCTTCTTGCCAATTTGCCCTTGCCACCACTCCACCCCTTTGGGAACTTATCATATATAGGACTAATACCAAGCTGTGTGCTAGCCAAGGGACAGTGAGAAAAAGGCGTGTGTGTAACTTTTGTGATTCATGGCTGTGAGTGCACTCACAATACTGTCTCTCTCTTCCTTGTTTCTTTGGCTTCTGCAGATGAGCTCTTGAGAACAACTCCTTCACACCAGTAGAGCACCTTCAACAGAAAAGAAGATGAATGAGGAGTTGTACAGAGTTTATGTTTCACAAGGTGCTGCAGTCAACAGATGCAGCACATAGTGAAATAAGAGTGTGGAGGGGGCAATTAATGAAAGATTAAGGCAGGATGGCCTAGAGAGGACATGAGGGCAGGAGCAAATGATAAATGGACAAGAGTAGATGATAAAGTTTCTGTAGAGCCAAACAGTAATGCTGAAGTCCCTCATTACCCTGTAGTATGAGAACATCCATGCAAGACTCCCCCTGCGGCCAATACAGAACTCCACTACATACCATCCCCAAACTCTCCCACTCCATTCCTTGCATGTACCCAGTCCCTCAGAGTACCTGGTGCACTGCATTACCACAGACTGGTTTCCCAGTGAAAGCTGGAGTTACACACAGGAGTGAGATCTTGAACCATGAAACTGTTCCTCACTGCCATGTTCCTTGTTTGAACAAAAAAATGTGTTTTGACCTGTTATTAAACTTGAGTCTTCAAAATAAAACGAATCTATATTTGTGCCATACACACATCGGTCAGTGCTAACATTCTAATACAGTGGCTATAGGTAGGAATATTTGCTTAGTACAAATAACACTGAGAAAGCAAGAACTACAGGGGTAATGCAAGGCAGCAAGTAAACACTGCCTGGCCAAATGCATCACATAAAGACATATTAATGGGAATCATTGTCAAAATTCTCTTACAAAGCCTCCCTGATTCAAATAGCTTCCCACTGTGCCCCTCTAGTTTCCCTTCTATTTAGCTGCTCAAAATCAGCAACCATCAAATCAGTCTCAGCAGTCCATCCCTGGCAAATTTTCACAATTATTATGCAGAATACAACGGGCCACCATGACCATTGAAATTTTTTCTTCATTGAGACTAACAGACTGGAAAGACAGCACCAATGACCTTTTAATCACCCAAAGGCACATTCAACAGTCATGCTGAGCCTGTTGTTGAAGTGCCCTTTCCTGCTGTCTAGCGTCCCAGTATAAGGCTTCATGAGACATAGGACCAAGGGGTAGGTGGGGTCTCCAAGGATCATATGGCTATTTCCACATCTTCCACTAGAATCTTCTGGTCTGGAAAGGACGTCCCAGTGTGCAGATTTCTATACAGTCCAGTGTTCCAAAAGATGTGTGCATCATGCACCATCCCTGACCACCATGCATTAATGTCTGTGAAACAGCCTTGGTGATCCACCAGTGCCTGAAAGACCACAGAGAAGTAGCCCTTTCAGTTGATGTTGTCCATTGTAAGATGATCTGGGTCAGAATTGGGATATGTGTTCCATCTGTCTATCGCCCCACCGCAATTAGGGAATCTCATTGCCTTAAAGTCATCAGTTATTTCCTGCACATTACCGATAGCCACAGTCCTTTGCAGCAGCAGGCAACTAATGGCCCTGCACACTTGCATCATTCCAACCCCTATGGTGGACTTTCCAACTCCAAACAGATTTGCGACAGACCAGTCGCAGTCTGGAGTTGCCAGCTGCTATACAGCGATCAACATTTGCTCTCATTCTGGTGTCCTTGCACTGCAGCGCTCGGGCAAGCTCAGCACACTGGGTGCATCTACACTGGCAACTTAGGTCGACTTAAGGACACTTAGTCGACATACACAAAGCTGCGTCCACACTGGGCTTTTAATTAAGTCGACTTAAGCGCTTCCTTAAGTCGACTTAATAACAGCTTATGTCGACTTAATAACACCACCTCTAAAGGTCGACTTAAAGCCAGTGTGGACGGGGAATAGTGCTAAGTTGACCTTATTAAGTCAACTTAAAGCCAGTGTGGATGGCTACGTCTACTGTTAAGTCGACTTAACAAGGTCAGCTTAAGTCGACTTAAAAGTGTAACCACTCTGTTAAGTTGACTTAACAAGATTGACTTAACGGAGTCAATTTAACTTTACAAATGTAGACATAGCTACTAATCCAAGAAAGTGGATTTGTGCATGCAAAAGTTCTGCAGCCACTGCTCCTCATCCCATGCATGCATCACAGTGGGAACCCACTTGAGTGCTTGTTTCCTGAGCCCAGTACTAATAGCCCATCATGGCAAGTTGTTCCATGAATGCCAGCAACGATCTTAAATTATTTGTTTCCATGGCAGACAGCTGAGCAGGCATCACCGATTCATTCTGTGCCTTGCAGCTCCTCAAACACTGCAGAACCAGCTGGATTGTGTTCATAATGCTCAGCACCAGACTGGTCAGCAGCTCAGGATCCAGGCAGTAAGGCAGAGATGGAGGATGCACAGTTTACAAGACCTATTGAAAAATGGCACAAAATGAAGTTGGAAGTCCATGGAATGATGGGACAGAAAGAACTGTGTTATGGACATGTCCCCCTATGATGCACCACAGTTCATTCCCATCCAGTGACAGAGGAGGACAGAAGGGGATAAGTTGCACAGTGGGGTAGCTACCCATGATGCAACACTCTCTCTGTTGATTCAAGAGCAACAACTGTTGACTCGCTCCACCAACACAAGGAGCATTGTCTGCACATGCATAACTGATATTATTAAAGCGGCTTATACTCATCAAGGTAACTTACGTTGACTTAACTCTGCGGTGGTAACATGGCCTTACTTGCCAGGTGTCCTTGCTAAGAACTCCTATACAGGATTATTTTCAAGAATTTGTCTTTTTTTAAAAAAAAATTTATTGAGTATTAATTGTTGGGGGAGATTTGAAGTTGCAGATTGACATTACAATGTCCTTGAAGGGCTGTACCTAATTTATAATGTGTTTGAAGCACATTCCAGACTGTTTATTGTCACTGAAGTACTGTGAAGCTGTTATAAACACCTGATGTCCCAGCTGACAGCATTAATAATAATGGCAAGTCTATCTTGCAAACAATTAATATATTTTCATGTTTTTTCAGACATTAGGCCAATTGAAGTATAACTGTTCAATAAATGAAGGGGATAGGTGAAGGATGGAAGTCTGAAGGGCTTCATTAGCACTTGGAAAAGGAATGGGAAGTCCAAGGACAGGCCAGGGGAAAGCCTTCATGCATTGTGTAAGGAACAAAGAAATAAGACCTTCCCTAACAATAGGGTTAGGCAATAGAAGGGATTGAAGGATACAGAACTACCCCAATGACACAGAGATGAGACCTTCTCTAACCCTTGGGTTGGAAACACGTACTCCACACATATAGAAGAAGAAGTTCCCATGGGAAAAAGGTCCCTGAGCAACTTAAATATTCAAAATTGGGCTTTGGCAGGCCTAAGTGGTGTATCGGCTCTGTGCTAGGCCTCTGCAAAATGCATGAATGGTGCATGTAAATGTCATAAGGAGACTTTCTCACCCACTCATGCTGTACACACATGTAGACCAAGATTTCCAAAGTTGCCTTAGAGATTTATATGCATCCAAATCTCTTAGGCAGCCTTGGAAATGTCAGCCATAACAGACACACTCACACATCTCAGTTTCGGAAAGTATTCTATATACACACACACATACACACACCAGCCTGTATACTCCCTGTCCTCATCAACCTATTCTGTAAATACTCACACACATACTGGACATAGAGACTAAAATTTGTGAGATGGAGAATTATGTTTCCAAAGCTATACTCTTGTATGTGAAAAATGTCATTTTTATAGCTGATTTGTACAAAGACTAAAATACAAGGGTGGTCTTTTTTTGGTCCAGAGTATCTTAGTTTTAAGTCAATTTTGTAAACTTGAGGAGTATTGAGCTGTATATGAGATGCGCTGTGATTGTCGTGACATTGTACAGCTCAGGGTGTGATAATAGCACACAACTTTTACAATGTTCCTCATGGACATTGTAATCTCAGTGCACAGTGCATTGGTTCTAAATGTTGCAAGCACAGTACAACAATTCTAACATCAGTCAATTGATGAACCTTCTCTTATTTTCCCAGCTCCCCTAAATACTTTCTCCAGTCTTTCCAGCCACACTGAATCCTCCCTTTCCACCTTGCCAAAAGAGGCACACACACACACACACACACACATCCACAGTGCTGTTAATCCTCCTACATCCAGCTCATTCATTCAGGTCTGGTCTATACAACTACAATAGGTCAATCTAACTTTATAACGCAACTGAAAAATGTCATGCTCCGTGTGATGTAATTAAGCCCACCTAAATCTTGGTGTAGACAATGATAGGTCAACAGAAGAATTCTTACATCAACCTAGCTACTGCCTCTCATGGGGTGGATTTACTACAATAATGGAAGAACCCCTTCTATTGCTGTAGTGTCTACACTACGGCGCTGTAGTGTGTCACTCTGGCATTTCTCATGTAGACATACCCTTAGTAATTCTAACCCCCTCACAGACATCACTCTCCCCAGTATTATCCAGAATCACATAGCATCAATGCAGCTACTGCACCCAGTCCAAGAGAGTTCCCTCTCCCTGATAGCCATTCTCTATCAGCATGTCCACTACTGACACTCTATTCCCCTCTGTCCCCTTGAGCTTCACCCTACCAAAAATTCATATAAATTATGTATATTTTTATTTTCTATTTATGTAAGAAAACAAGGCAACATTGATGCAAATTCACAATTAAGGTGGACTTTGTAAATATATATCACTAACTTAAGGGGAGAGAGATAAAAAGAACCTAAAAGTTCTAAAAATCTAAATCTACATGAGCAGGAAGTTTTATACTAAGTATGCATTTTAGAAAGCATACACCCTCACACCCTGTCAATAAAATATTTCTATATTGTACTGAGTATTTCCTTTCTTCAATAATAAAAGCCTATAAGAAAAGAAGTAAAGTATTTTCTTTTTCCTTTCCTATTAAATGATTATGGTAAAAATGTAGATTTGGGCAAAATTTCAAGAACAGATTCACAGATTTGCTCTAGGGTGAAGGTCTTCTAATTTCCAGTTCCAAAGGGGTAGCCGTGTTAGTCTGTTGCAGAAAAACAAACAGAGTCCTGTGGCACTTTTAAAGACTAACAGATTGATTTATCTCATGAGCTTTTGTGGGAGAAAATCCCACTTTGTCAGATGCTTTTCAAAGCTCATGTGATAAATAAATCTGTTAGTCTTTAAAAGTGCCACAGGAATCTGTTTGTTTTTCTAATTTCCAATGTCACAGTCAGGTTGATTATTTTCTTATCCCCAAATTTTCCAAAATGACATCATTTACAGGACCAGGTTAAGGCAGGGATTTTAGGGGCTGCAGTCCCAGACCCTGGCCAAAAGGGGGACTCCACTGCCCTGCAAAAATCCAGCCCCGGCCAACTTGAGTGGTGTACTGCCACCATTCATTTCTGCTCTCCACACTGCTTCAGACCAGCCAGTCTGAGGGTAAGGCAGGAGTGCTGTGGACTGTGGCCTCTAGCCCGAGGGCCTACCCCAGAGGCTGGCCAAGCCCCAGACATCTTTGATCTGGCCCTGGTGATTTTGGGGTGCCTTATTTTTGAGATACCCCACTTGAGACTCCTTAAAGAAGCCTGATTTTCAAAGGCTGGATGTTCAGCATTTTCAGAAAATTAGGTCCCTTTCAGTAGTTGCAACCAACATCTGCCCTTATGAAAATGTAAGTCTTTTGTTTGTTTTTGTTTTTAAGTACCCAACTTTATAGATAGCCATCCATACCCTGACCACCTATCCTGTAAAGAAAAATACTTAGTCTAAAGGCCTGCTCACTATACCTTGGTACATAAATAAATGTTAAATAGCTATTAGGAGAATCATAAAATAAATCCAAGTTCCATTCATCATCGAGCCTATGGATCCCAGAAGCCTAAGGAGTAAAGATTGGTTTATGGACATATTGGGCCTCCAGAAAAATAACTGAGGTGTCAGACTAACACCGTTTTTATTAGACTGACAAATAAATTTGAAACATACACACACTTTTGGGCCTAAAAGTTTTCTTTTATTTCTAAACCTTTTGGCTGTAAAGCTTTTGCACTTCAACATCTTTGTTGATCCAATGGGAGATACACCATTAACAGTGTTGGCAAATTATTGTGGGCAAAATTAAAGAAATATTTCATAATTTTGCTGTCAAATATGGAAGTCAAGCATAAGCTAAGATGAAAGGTAGTTTTCACTTTCAAAGGCTATTTTACCATATTAGAAAAATCAAGCCAAAGGGACACTTTAATTTCGTTTTTTTGAGAATCTAGTGAAAATCTGATCATTTTTTTGGCTTCAACAGTGAAGTGATAAGGTGTTTGATGGTTTTTGAATCGGCAGCTCTGATTGCAAGGTTTTTTGTATATTCTGGCTTCAGACAAATGACCCACTGACTTTAATGGGAAGTCCATTCACATATCTGAAGCTAGAGTACAGCTGATTGCACTGATTTTATGTGAATAATTGTTCTAACTAAAGACTGTGATGAAGCAAAAAACCAATGTATAGTAAAGCAGGTAAAATTATGCAAAAATTAAGAGAGCTGAATATTATGACTCAGAGGCCTCCCATTCTAACAACCTTGCTCTCATCCGCTCCTCCTGTTCTTCAAATCAGTTTCCAATTCAAAAGTCTCTCATCTACTATCTAACACAGGGGTCGGCAACCCCCAGCACGCGTGCCAAACCTGACACGCAGGCCGAGCCTGAGCTGCACACAGCGCCGCTGAAGCTCCCTGACTGGCCCCGCCCCCTAGCACAGCCTGGCCTCCGGTCGCCATGCTTCCCTGCTGGGGAGCACGGCCAGCAGCTGCAGTGCGCGGCTGATGGTCCCTGCTGGCCCTGCCCCCTGCTGGGCAGAGCTGCTGGAGGGAAGCGGAGGGAGCAGGGCGGGTTGGCCTGCCCGGAGCCATGCCACTGCCAGCAGGACAGAGCCAGCCCCAGCCATGGCCCGCAAGAGGGCAGGTCGGCTCGGCCTGCCCAGAGCCGCCGCTGCTGGTGGGCGGCCTCCAGTTCACGGCCACGGCGCGGCTCTGGGCGACTGGACCCGACCCACTCTGCTCTGCTCCCCTCCAGCAGGGGGCAAGGCCAGCAGGGAACATCAGCCCTGCGCCGCCGCCAGGAGCCGGCCCCGGGGTCAGGAAACAGAGGCCGCCCGCTGGCAGGTGCCGCCCCTGGCCCCGGCCGGCAGGGCACCTGGGGCTTGGCCCTGCCCCCTTTGGCCCCATCCCCGGCACCTGCTGAGGTTGCGGTGGGTGGGGGGCTGGCATGGGGGCCAGCAAAGGTTGCTGACACCTGACTCTAACTTCACAAACTTTCCTCTTAATCCTCATTGCCTGCTGTCTTCCATCACTTCTTCTCTCCTTCCTTCCCTTTCCCTTAAATTTAACAGCTTGCTCAATATCCTCTGGCTCCTTTCTCTTCATATTAATAATAATTCACAGCACTTGTATCACATTTTACATGTTCAAAGTGCTGTACAATTCATTGCTAATTAATCCTCAGAATGCCCCTGTAAAATAGGTAAGTATTATTATCTCAGTTTTACAGATGGGGAAACTGGCATACAGAGTCAGTAGCAAAGACACAAACACTTTGCCTATAACCTCATTCTTGTTCCTCTATTTTGAAATTATCTTCTCCAACTGCACTTGCCTCTATAAATATCTTATCTTTTGTCTACAAACTCCTTGAGGGAGCTGCCTACTATTGCTTCCCAGCTTCTTCTACAGCCTTTTCCTTCATTTTCTCCAATATCTTTACTCACAATCCCCCTGCTAAAACCTTGCCAGTACCTTGATCTTCTTTCACCTTGAATTCCTTAATCTTGGTCTCTGGCCTCCACATTTCTCACTTCTCCCCCTTTCACAAAATGCCTCTGCTGAAGTCATCTTCTCCTGCCATTCTGACCATATCATATGTTTTCTGGACTCATTTCACTGGGTTCCTGTCTCATCATACAACATTTAAGATTCTCATTCACACTTCCAAAGTGCTACATAATCTCAATTCTGTTTTGCATTGGCACCAGTGTAATGTTTCTGTTTGCTTGCAGTGTGTACTCTGTTGGCAGTAGCTGCACTTGATAAATTATTCCAGTCAAAGTGACAAAAGGCAGAGAGAACCGCCTTTTCAGGTGATGTGCTTAATTCTAAAAAAGAAATGCAGTACAGCTGAAAATAAGTATTTCTCCAAAATCTAACTGCTGATATAGCCAAACAAAATCTGCAAGACTTTTTCTAACCATCTAATGATTCCCAATAATTTTACACTTCCCTTCTTATAGAAGAAAACAAAATTTACCAAGTTTACCATAACCATAGATTGAACTTTGCTCTAACCAAATATTTCACAGTCCCTTAACTCCAAACTGCATTATTTAAATATTAACTTCATAACAAATATTTATAGGTTAAGTCTTTCAAATGTTTTTTTCTCCACATACTCTGCACAGATAACATGGTTGCCCATGCCTGTTAGGTTTTTTTTTAGATTCCTGTATCAAAATTTTCGGTATAGCTATAGGTCTCTGCCTGATCCAACCTATCTTGTGAGGTGGAACTAGAACTTCCATTTCAGCATTTATACCAAGCTAAAACCATCAATTTCCAACCCAGCCCTGGCACTTCCCTACTTTCATATGATCCAAACAAAGATCTTTGTCAATCCCTATCTCGGTGATCAGGTAACCATAAATCTTTCCCCTTTAAAGATCAGATCATCCAACTGCTAGTTCCTCAGAGTATATTCAGAAATCTGAATAATTTATGTTGAGTTAAATATGCCTCAGCCCTGTGTCTTTGAGAGCCTGTAAAACTGCAGTGAAGTGTGTTAGGTGATAGCCTTGTTGCACCCAATGATATCGCAATATATACCAGTGCATATTGGTTGTGTTGTCTTAATACCTCATTAGCTCTGGTCTCCCCATCTCAAAAAAGGATATATTTGAACTGGAAAAGGTACAGAAAAGGGCAAATGAAATAATTAGGGGTATGGACAAGCTTCCATATGAACAGAGATTAATAAAACTGAAACATTCCATCTTGGAAAAGAGACGACTAAGGGAGATATGACAAAGATCTATAAAATAATGACTGGTGTGGCGGAAGTAAATAAGGAAGTGTGATTTCTCCTTCTCAACAAAAGGAAGTATTTCTTTACACAATGCACAGTCAGCCTTTGGAGGACATTGTGAAAGCTAAGACTATAACAAGGTTAAAAAAGAACTAGATAAATTCATAGAGAATAGGTCTGTCGGTGGCTATTAGCCAGGGTGGGCAGGGATGCAAAACCATGTCCTGAAGTGTTCCTAGCCTCTGTTAGCCAGAAGCTGGGAATGGGCACAGGGGTATGGATCATTTGATGATTACCTGTCCTGTTCATTCCTTCTAAGGCACCAGGCATTGGCCACTGTTGGAGGACAGGATACTCGGCTAGATGGACCATTAGTCTGACCCAGTGTAACACTGTCTGGATTGGGGTGACCATTACCAATATTAATACCAACATTGCAAAATTACAGTAATTTGTTCAAGATATGCCCTATTAGGTACCATTGGAAATTATAACTATGATAATATTATTTGTGTGTGTGTCATATCTGTATTCTGTATTATGGTTATGTAGTGATTCATCTCTATCTGAAAACTGTGCTGTGCTACTGGGCTACACCTCCCATACAGACTACTGTCAGTATTAATGATTTATCAATGGCCATTATCTTTACAATGAGCCCAGGGAGAGACACTAGGATGGGATCTATGGCTATGTCTACACTTGTGAATTTAAGGCGACTTTAGCTAAGTCGACTTAACAAAGTCGACTTTAAATCCACTTTGTTAAGTTGATTTAGCATGTCCACACTTAAATTTTATGTTGACTTAGGGAGGACCCTACAAAGTCGACCTAGAGTGTCCACACTGGACACCTAGGTTGACTTGTAGGGGCTAGGGGGGACCTTGGGCTGCGTCTACACTTGTAAATTAAGTCGACTTAAGCTTGTTTAAGTCGACTTAATTTACCCTGCATCTACACTACAGTTTCCTTAAGTTGACTTAAGGAAAATAAAGTTGACTTAATTAAAATTAAGTCGACTTTATTAAACCTCCTTTAAATTCGACTTAGTGCTTAAGTCGACTTTCTAAAGTCGACTTAAGCCAGTGTAGACGTGGGGTAGCCCTAAGTCGACTTAGGGCTACCCCAGGACTACACCAATGCCCTCCCTGCTGGAGGGGGGGCACAGGGAGAGCCTGACATGCCCCCACCCAGTGTGGATGCTCTAGGTCGACTTTGTAAGTTCCCCTTCAAGTCGACTTTAATTTTAAGTGTAGACTCACTAAGTCGACTTAACTAAGTCAGTATGACCATTCTTATTATCTTATGTCTGTGACGGAATGCACATCTGTGCAGCCCTTGGGCGTGACCTGTATAATCTTTCTGTTCAGTTTTGCAGTATAATTGTATTATTTGATGCCAATTACGCTATACCAGGTTCCTCTGTGAATGCTCAGAACATGTGCCACGTGATTACCAGGGTGCCATGTTCCCTGCTGCGACATGTATGTATAGATGTGAAGCATGTTACAGGGTTCAGACTCTCAGGGCTGTCTCTAGCACAATGGCTGAAGATTTACACATTAAAGGGAATGCTGATGCCCTCCCCTGCTCAGGTAGGAGTGAAGAGAATCTCACAACAGGACAGTGAGGGGGAGGGGCTGTCAGCAGTTTGTAAAAACAAAGACAGAGACTGTGAAGGGGGGGAAGCTGCAGGCTTTCAGCCTGGGAAGACACCATCCTGCAACCAACCTCAAGCAAGATCGGGGCCCTGCCTAAGAACAGGCAGAGAATGGCTGCAAGACATCAGACAGCCAAACACCATGCACATAATCTTGGACTCTGAGGTTAGTTTAGGTGAAGATGTTAGAGTAGTATGCGGTTTATACCTTTTATTTGATAGTGGTCACTCCTGACTCATTTGTAACATGTTGCTGCCATGATTGGCCATGTTCTCACTTGAAATCAGACTCTGATCAATAAACTAGTAGTTGTTTTACCTAAAGCTGTGTGGTCTTTAGAGGGTGTGGATGTGGGAGGCTGGGCACAATCCACTTCTTTGTTAAGTGGACGGACTGGAGACTAAGGTGATTGGGAGTGGGTCCCAATCCCTGTAAGGCAGTGGCTCCCAGTGTAGTGTCTGGGGCTGGGTGTGCTTGCTTGGGGACCAACGCCTGTGTGGCTAGTGGATTTACACCCACTGCCTGGGACCAATTACACGCTGGTGGCTGGTGTGGACTGACTCAGGAGTGAGCGGTCACCCAGCAGAGCGGGGTAAATTGGGGTTCAGGAGTGGGGTTCAAGCGGTCATAGCAGCACACCAGACTGCATTTGGGGAGCAGCCTGTCACAATGTCCTATTAACCTGGAAGATGGCAAGCCAAAGGGCATCAACAAGTTCCAGAGGGATAGCCATGTTAGCCTAGTCTAGCAAAATCAAAATGAAGAAGGAGTTCTGTGGCACTTTTAAAGACTAACAAATTTTTTATCACATGAGCTTTCATGGAGGGGAGTATATAAATGCAAAGAAGGGTAAGTCACAAGGTCAGTTCTGATTTTTTCAGCAAACCAAGCAAGTTCTTTTGTTTCAAACGGTGTGGAACAACAACAGTGTATAAGAGAGAAAGCCAGACCTGTTATGACCAAGCCACTCAAGAGTTTTATTCAAACCCAGTGTGGAGGTATCTAGTTTGCATATGAATTCCAATTCTGCAATTTCAAGTTCTAATTTGTTTTAGAAGATTTTTTTGCTGAAGTACTGCAACTAACAGGGTCTTTACAGAATGTCCAGGTATATTGAAGTGTCCCTACTGATTTTTGAATGTTACCATTCTTGATGTCTGTTTTGTGTCCATTTACTCTTTTGAGCAGAGACAGTTTGGCCAATGTATATAGCAGAGGGGCATTGTTGGCACATTATGGCATATATCACATTGGTTGATGAGGAGATGAACAAGGCCTTGATGGAGTGACTGATTTAGTTAGGTCCTATGATGGTGCTGCTTGAGTAGACATGTGAGCAGAGTTGGCAATGTGGTTTGTTGCAGGGATAAGTACCTGACTTAGTGTTCCTGTTGTATGGTGTGTAGTTGCTGGTGAGTATTTGCTTAAGATTGGAAGTCTGTCTGTAAGCAAGGAGTGGCCTACCTCCCAAGACTTGAGAGAGTGAGGAATCATGTTGTAGGATAGGCTGTAGATCCTAGATGTGCTGGAGAGGTCTGACTTGGGGGCTGTAGGTGATGACTAGTGGTGTTCTGTTGTTTACTTTGTTGGGCTTGTCCTATAGTAGTAGACTTCTGGGTATCTGTCTGGCTCTGCCAATCTGTTTCTTCACTTCTCCAAGTGGGTATTATAGCTTTAAGAATGCTTGGTGGAGGTCCTGAAGGCTTTTGTCTCTGTCTGAGGGATCAGAGCAAATGTGGTTATGTCTTAGGGTTTGGATTGTGTGGTGTGTCCCGAGTGAATGTGTGGCCATCACTTATTTGTATTGTAGTGTCCAGGAAGTGGATCTCCTGTGTTGACTGTTCCAAGCTGAGGTTGATGGTGGGTTGGAAATTGATGCAGCTTCTCAAGGGCTTCCTTTCCATTGGTCCAGATAATGACAATGTCATCAATGTAACGTAAGTAGAGCAGTGGCACTTGGGGATGAGAGCTGAAGGAGCATTGTTCTAAGTCAGCCATAAAAATGTTGGCATATTGTGTGGCCATACAGTACCCATAGCAGTGCTGCTGATTTGAAGGTATAAGTCAGCTCTAACCCTGAAATGGTTGTAGGTGACTACAAAGTCACAAAGTTCAGTCACTAGGGTGCCGTGACATCATCCAGAGTGGTATTACTGATGGCTTGTAATCTGTCTTTGCACAGGATGTTGGTGTAAAGAGCTATGTTTATAGTGGTCAGGATGGTGTTTTCTGGAAGAATACCAATGGATTACATTTTTCTCAGAACATCAGTAGTGCCTCGAAGATGGCTAGGAGTGCTGGTAATTGAAAGAGTCTGAAGGAAACACAGAAGCAGTGCTGGATTTAGGCACAAGCCAAATAAGCCATGATTTAGGGCCTCACATTATGAGGAGCCTCTAAATATGTCAGAGATAACTAAGAAGATTTATCATAAGGTATTTGATAATGCAAATAAGGCTTTTTGCAAGATGTATGTTTTATTTAGTTTTTCGTTGCATCTTTGCCTAGGTATATATGCAAATATAACAGTTTATCATTTATTATTTCATTACCGTTTCTGTTATTAATGTAATACTTTTTTCTCTTTATTTTTTTATGTTATGGGACCTCTGAATCTTGACACAGCTTAGGGCCCCAGCATGTCTTAATCCAGCCCTACACAGAAGGCTGTCTTTTTGTGAGATTCCACTGTTAGGAGAATGTGCCAATATCCCTTAGTCAAATCAAAGGTAATGATATACTTAGCAGACCTTAATCTCTCCAACAGTTCATCTCTTCTTGGTATAGATATGCATTAATCTTACACACTGTGTTGACCCCTCTCCTCATGACCATAACCGCGGGACTGCAGAGGTCTTCAAAAGAACTTCCAAACCCATTCTACTGTTAACAGATAAGTGACGTTCATGGTTATCCCCACATGGACCTCTTGAGTCTGGTTCTGCATCCCCAGCCTCATTGAGCAAGGGTGCACATCTTCATGAATGCCCTGCAAATAAATTGCTCCCATCAGGTCTGCGCTTGGGCCTGCTAAGCTTCCTTTACTCAGATTTGGCTGTACGCAAATCTGTTAGATTCCTGACTTCTACCCCATTGACTTGTATGGGGAACGCTAATTTCTTTGGGCCCTCTTGTGCACTTGGGCATGAGACACCCAAATTTGCCCCAACAGCATTCTAGGTAAGTGCAATCCCTTTGGAAATGAACAGTTTGTCCACAAGCGTAAGAGCTCCTCACCCTATTCAGTCACTTGTATTGATCTCTGGTCCTTCTTGTTCCCAGCAGGGACAGGGAAGAGTTTCTGGTCAGTCTTCATGCCCAGTCATGTCCATCCTTCCCAGCAAGGATTATACCCTTGCCCTGGTTTGGATGGGGGGCCTCATTCTACTGGGTCTGGTTCAGTGGGCCAGCAGGACACCATGCTAACCCACTCAAATACCACAAGGAAATCTTCATTGTCATTCTCTGGTCCCATCTTCATCAGCATTATAGAAGTAGGTGCCATCCAATTCACCACAGAGTGATCATCTGTGGCCCCCGTTGTTGCTTTGTCTCTTTGCTGAATCGCTAGCTCCTACAGCAACTGCTGATATATGTCTTGATGTGTGGCCAACTCCTGGAGAAGCTGGGTCTGCTGCTGCTGTTCCATCATCTACTACAATAACTTGTCCAGATTCCCCCCTTTTTAGAATCACTCTAGTACTGACTTTGCCCTCTTTCTCCACAAATCTGTAGTGGGGTGGTTTAGTTGGTCAGTAGGTCTAGTGATATATCATTGTCCTTTGGACCCGTGAAACCAACAGACAGATGTCTCTTAATTTAGGAAGACCCCAAGCCCATTTGTGGTTATGGGAAACAATTCTGCCCAGGTTGCTGATGCTAAGCCCATGACAACAACCTCCTGCTACTGGCAGCTAAGCCAGCTTCTCTTCTATACATTCATTGTGTTCTCAGGCCACAAGTGGAACAACTGAATATTGAGGACATTGGGTCTAATGGACTAAGCACAAGACTGCGAGTCTGTCTCAAGATTTCTCATGCTCCCTCTGACATGTGCTCCCAGTGTGACTTTGGTTAATTCTCCTGGCTTTTCAGCCTTTCTGTCTTATCTTCAGGTTGGTGGTAATAACATTTATAACCTTCACTTGGAGTGTTGTGACAATTAATTCCTATTTGTATATGTGCTATAATTCACTGGAATCCATACACAACTTTCCAGTAGATAGGGACCATCTAGCTTCCAGATGCACATCTTCAATGATAATTGTTAGAGCTGATCAGGAAATGATTTTTTTTTTTCATGACACATTGGGTGAAAACATATAAAAACATTTTAATTACATTTTTTTCAAACCTTTTCAATTAAAATGAATTTCTCTTTTTTTAGCAAAAATTTCTGTTCCACTGGAAAGCCATTTTCCATTGAAAAATATTTGGATGGAAAATTTGTGACCAGTTTATTTTCCTTCTCTTTATTCAGTCAAAGAAGTAGGTGGGAGGAATAAAAAAGACACTGAGGTAAATTAGGAAATTTCCTAGTACTTTGAAAGAAAGAGTGTGTAAAAAAATTCAACCAGACTGAAATCTGTGTATCATTATTTTAATTCAAAATTTAATCTGAGTAATTTTTCCCCAACAATTTTCATTTTCAACAAAATCTCATCTTTCAGTCAAACATTTTTGAATTTCAAAAATTTCAACAAGCCTTAATAATTGTCTTTTGATATTGGGGATTCAGTCCATAACCAGTAAGATATCACGGATTGTGGGATATTTATTACCAAATGATCTTTTGGTAATCTTTCAGGAGGCTTCCAAGCAGAAACAGTCACACAAAAGGAAATGAGGAATTAATCTCTCATCTGCTAGGAGCTGCTTGGCTCTTTATAGCCTCTCATTGGAAAAAGAAATAATAGTTCAACCATAGAGGAATGGTTAAAAAAATATGGAAGATTGTTGTTGTGGAAAAATTAATGCACAAATAGCAAACCTAGCAAAATAGAGAACAAATAGATACTTGGATATTTGGTTACTACTTATTCAGTATTCACAGTACATTCACCTGACACACACCCCCTCCGCCCCCCAAAAAACTGCACATCTGTCCAATTTTTTTTAATATTAAAATTTATTAGATATGCCTGGTCCATTAAATCTGTGTAATTAGAGATTTCGCTCAATTTAATAAAATAATTTGACAAAACACTGCATAGATGGTGTACTGATGTTCACACTGTAATAGGGTAACATTCTATTAAATAAAGAGTCCTGATATTCCTATATAATGTCTCTTTAAACAAACTAATTTTTCTACTGATTATTGTTTTGTTTCCAATATTGACATGGCAAAGGTATGTAAATACTTTCTCTGTTAATATTCTGTTAATACTCCCTAAATAAATAGCAAAACAAAAAAAAATCCTCTCTTGAAACACATTAAAATGATGACACATCTGCCTATGTCCAAACATATGCAAGCAGTGTCCTGTTTTTCCTGCAGCAGTTGGTGGCAAAATTGCCTCACTCCTTTAAAAAAATAGGGAATCAGCTAAAGTTCAAGGAACTTCAAAGACTCCTTCTGCTATAATTTCCCAAATTCTTAATCTGGCCCTTTGCACTGTGGTGGGATTACTGAGGTTATGTCTGGGGCAGGACATTGGCATCCTAAAACTGCTTTGTAAGACCACTCAAAGGGTGCGTCTACACTGGCAACTTAGATTGACTTAAGGATGCTTAAGTCGACCTACACAAAGCTGCATCCACACTGGGCTTTTATTAAGTCGACTTAAGCGCTTCCTTAAATCCACTTAATAATAGCTTAAATCAACTTAATAACACCATCTCTGAAGGTTGACTTAAGCCTTAAGTTGACTTAAAGCCAGTGTGGATGGGGAATAGCGCTAAGTCAGCCTTATTAAGTCGACTTAAAGCCAGCGTAGACGGCTATGTCTACTGTTAAGTCAATTTAACAAGGTCGACTTAAAGTGTAGCCACTCTGTTAAATCGACTTAACAAGGTTGACTTTAACTCGACTTAAAGTTGACCTTGTTAAGTCAACTTAACAGAGTCAACTTAACTTTACAAGTGTAGACACAGCCAAGGATGCTAAGGTGTGTTCGGCGAGAGTAAGCAAGGCATGTTTGTTGTGAAGTGCTGTGTAAATGTGTTATGCTATACAAGGGCTCAGTTAGTTCATGGCCCTGAAAGACTTCAAAGGCTCCTAAGGGGGCTGCAAGGCCACATCCCACTCCCCTGCATGGCTATGATGTAAGATTTGCCTTAATCAGGAGTCTGGATGCACAGGGAAGAATAGGCTCCAGGGAGCTGCTGCCCTCCTACCTGCAGGAGAGTTGGGGTGATGCGGTGGAGTGCGAGCAGAAAGGAACGAGTGAGATGTGGGATCCATGGCTCTACCCCATCTCCATGGCAGATAGTGAAGGTGACTGGGCATGAGGTGAGTATTCTGAGCCTGGGAATGGGCTGACAAAACATTCTTCCCTCCTCTTATACTATACGATAGCTTACGCAGGTTGGGAAATTTTGACCTGAGTCGCAATTCCTTTTTTTAAGTTCCTTCTAGGGTGACATAGCTACATGCCATTCCATACTCAGGGCACAGGAGTATGTCTAAATCTAGGCCTAAGACTCCGTCTAGCAAAGTACTTAACCATAAGTAGTTTGACTTGAGTAAGACTACTCAGATTTTGAAAGCTAAGCTCCTCCTTATGTTTTGCTGGATCAGGGCCTAAATGAGTAATGATGATAACAATAATAATTAATAAGAAGAATCAAATTTTGCAGTTTCATGGCAACTGTAGATAAACTGTTTTCACAATGTACCAACACTTTCTCCTTATTCTACTTACTATTCTCTTTTCCTAAGTGGCATCTATGTTGCAGATTTCTCATTCATGGTGTTTACTTCTCAGAGGACAGAATATATAAGTGCAAAATTCTGCCAACTACTTTTTGAAGGTCATTTGGAATGAAGTTAAGATTAATATTTCCAGTCCTTAAATGATACCAGTCAGGTATTTTGGTCTTTGTTAGTCTTCAGTTGTATATTACAAACAGTTTCTAATGTAATTTGCTATGATAAATAGTTTCTACAGTTTCTAATAATTAGTTGCTATAATTTGATCAATAAAATATTAACATTTAATTCAATGAATATTTTTAACCCAAATGAGGGGACCTCTCAGTCTACAAATTCATGTTTAAATAGCAAACAAAGAAAACCTACACATCCTTGAGAGCAGAAGTCAGTGTCTGATATCTGAGTTGTGTCTTTGCAATTTACTGTATTTCTGGTAACTACAAGTTTGCATTTCAGACAAAAGCAAAGTATGCAGGCTAATCTCCATAGTATGTCAAGTTCAAATTAAGCTCCTACTTTTCTATATATGCTTTCTTAAGGGCCTAAATAACCTGTGTTTCAGTCTCAGGCTGTCTTGTGGGATTTCCTTCTCAATCTCCTACCCTCAGCCACCCATCATGACATTTCAATGAAAGGTAATCTCTCAACAAGCTATCCATGTGTCGAATATATGAGACTTAAGTGAGAATATTGAATTTGCCAGCCTTCATTTTTTCATTTGTAAACATTAGGAGGCCAAGTTTATTTTTTCCACATAAAAGCTCTGTAACTTTATTGGTTGCAAAAGGCAGTTATTAGGGTCAAAGACTAGAATTCATTGTAATAAATATGGTTATTTACTTTACACATCTATGCAGTTTTCCAGCAATGGCTTGGCAGTACTATGCAATTTTTTTTTTTTTGACATGAAGACATTCAGATCTAAGAAACATATTCAGCTCCGCTGTCAATGAATGGATTTCACCTGGAAGTCTCTGACCAATTTCACCAAGGCATAAGTCTCAGATGTAAGTTGGCCAGAGAATATATGCAAGTCAGAGCAATTTGCATGCTGAGAGATGGAAGGAGTAATTAACAGGAGGGAGTAAGATAAAGTAGGAGCCAGTGGGACTACTGGGCGTGAATTTAGCAAGCAGGATTTGGTGATAATTGCATGAAAATATACATACTATATATTATGTTACTAGCTATTTGTAGTGAACACACCCTTCAATCAGGGCAAAGGTACTTGCACTATATGTTGATACAATATACTTGTTCAGTGTGCTTAAAGGTCCAGATCAGTGTTCACAACCTGTGGCTTAGTCATCATGCAACTGCAGCCCATGTGACATCCCCAAAACCAGACAGGTAGTATACATATTGTGTGGATGCAGCCCACGTAACACACAGAGAGCCATATATGTGGCCCACAATAGTAAGCAGATTGAGGACCACTAGTCCAAATGATAGTCCTGCTAAATTAATGGTAATTCTGCCATTGGCTTCACTGGGATCAAGATTTGCCCCAACTGCATTGTATTTTATGTGTCAGTGTGGTTAGCTATACCAGCCTTGCACTATTCTACTTTCAAAGGGTGCGTCCACACTGGGCTTTTATTAAGTCGACTTAAGCATTTCCTTCAGTCAACTTAAGGAAAGCTTAAGTCGACTAATAACACCTACTTTTAGGTTGACTTAAGCCTTAAGTCGACTCCTTAAATCAATTTAAGGCCAGTGTAGATGGGATTAACACTAAATCAACTTAATTAAGTCGACTTAAAGCCAATATTGTGGCTCTCTCTGCTGTTAAGTCGACTTAACAAAGTCGACTTAAACTGTAGTCAATTTTTTAAGTCAACTTAACAAGGTCGACTTTAAGTCGACTTAAAGTCGACCTTGTTATGTCAATGTAACAAAGTTGACAACTTTGTAAGTGTAGACATACCCATAGAGAGTAACAGTTTTCCACAATTAAGTAAAATGTCTTCCCCCACTCCCCTTATAGTCACCATCAGAGTACAAGAGGGATGAATAGATTTTTGTATCTCAGCAGGTAAATTTTCAACATTTCAATAGCTGGCTTATGCACTGATGTACTTTATACAATACTTACAAACATATTAACTCTTTATAACTCACTAATAAAAAACTTTTAAAAATGAACAGATCACCTTGAGTGCCCCAGGCTGTGTATATTTTTTTAGCTGAAAAATCCCCAGCAACACTTACCGTGGTCCATGTTCTCTGTTGCGTGCACAAGACATGCATGCCTTAGGGAAATGGCTAAGAACCTTATCATCCAATCAATATCCAAAGAACATTACACTCAGGAATATCATCTAATTCTCAAATTGTTTTACATGTTTATTTTTCTTGCGTAGATCCCGGGGTTGCTTGACTTCTGCATTAAATTTAGACTTCAGCAGTAGATTGGAGATGGTAATATCACCACTAGTCACTATGACAAACAGCTAAGTAAACCTTCTTCAATACTGAGCTGATGTCTTTGTCAATCCATTTTGTTTATTTTTTTTAAGTAAGAGCTTACAAAAGAGCCTGAAAGTCTAGGCGTCTGATGTCATTTGTTTGTCTACAGCATAGGCATAGCTCAAGCAGCAACAGTGAAAGTTCCTTCCCCCTGCTTTTCAAATGCACTTCAACACTCACTTGGAGGGGTCACTTCTGGGAATAACAGAATAATTCAGTCTCTATGCCCAGTCAGTCTTTGAGATCTCTGAGGACTCTAATTAGAGACTGTTAGGGTGATGCTTGTGTGATGGAGAGACCTATCTAAAAAGAATTAGGCTGAGGCCACCAATTCTTTCATGTGACATTAGGCAATTGAACAGCCTTCAGATGATAACTTTTCATCCCTACCAAAGTGGACTGGATTTGATCTTGTGACCCCTTCATTTAAAGGTTCCATATCCCATAACTAGTTCCTTGTGTCAGCCAGTCCCTCCTTCTTATGCATCTTTATTTATTTTATTTTGAGAAATTCGGAGATCAACTCACTACTGAAGTAAAGTTAACTTAACGTTTTTCTTACAGCACTGTTGTAGCCATGTCACTCTGCAGATATTAGAGAGTCAAGATAGGTGAAAGAATATCTTTTGTTGGACCCACTTCAGTTGGTGAGAAAGACAAAAGTTGGTCCAATACAAGATAGTCCTTCACCCACCTTATCGCTTTTTCTTATGGGCAAACAGCCTAGTCTGTGGGGCTGATTACTGGTGCTGTTATTGTCACCAGTAATTAGCATACCAAGTTCACATCTCATCAGTGGAATATGCTCTGTTCACAAATGCACATGATGGGCAGGGGCATCGTCAAAAGGCAGGTGTCAACTTTTAAGCCTTGAACACATCTTTTAGACAAAGCAATGATCTGGATTCAAAATGTTGAATTTGTTCAAAATATCCTGTTTTTTTCTGAGAAACATGCCACTTGTTTCAAAATGTTGTGGCATGTAATGGTGAGGTGTGTTCAATACGTATCAGTTTGTGGCAGGAGATCTACTGGAATACCATGAGAATATTTTTAGATCTGATCTTATTTAATGTCTGGAAGAAGTAAACAGTACATAAGAGAATTTGATGATCATACTTAATTTGGAGAGTTTACAAACACTAACGAGGAAGAAAGAAAGAAAGAATATACAGCTATCTACAGAGAAATCAAAATCAGAGAAAGTAGGATTCAACTTAGAAAAATACATCTCTTCTGTTCTATTCTACATAGGTTCTTATGCAATGATGATTAGCATAGTATCTGAGCACTTTCCAATAGGGTGTTAAACAAGGTGACGACACATTTGTCACATATTGTTTCTCTTAACTTCTCCCTAGAGGCAAAATCATGTGCAATGTGGTGTCTTGTTTTGGCCGTATGTTGGGTTTTATATTTATTTGGGGCAGGGCGGTTGTTTATATCCATGGTCAAAGGTCAGCCTCAGAAAAAGTTTTGTCTCCCACACAGAAACTTTACTCTCATTGTAGAGAGTTCCATTGTGTTAGAGAAGCAGGGTTATACATCATGGTCTTCTTCCAAGAGCTTCAGATTATCTTTTAAGTATCCAGGATCCAGGCCACTTTGAAGATAAGGAGTAGAGAGCAGGAGACAGGTTTGATGTATTCACACTAGCCTTTATTCCATGGCATCTGGGGAAAATGCCTGAGACATAGGGCTAGTCTTCACTGATAGCGGCAGATCCGCTGCCATCAGTTCAAACTTCCTGATGGATTGAAGACCCTGTGAAGACCCACTCAGCCAATCAGGAATTCGACCTCTGTACACCACTGTGGCTACTGGGTTAGCACTGACTCAACCCTTTGACTCAATGTAGAGGATGTGCCAGGAGTAGAGAGGTCAGAACACAGATACACAAGTTATTTTAAGTAACTTAATTATCTCCATTCAACTGCTACCGAAAAGGGCAGGCAGTGTAGATCTGCCCACAATTATTCAAAGGAAAAATGTGTATTTCTCAGTGGGACTTGTGGACAATTGTTGGACTATAAGCTCTTTGTGGTGGGGAATGCATCTTCATATGTGTTTGCACAATCCTGATGGTCTTTTAGTCACTGTTGTGATATTAATATTTAATAATAGAATAAATAGCAAATTAGATGTTTGATTTATTTATTTCAGCTAATTGGAAATATATCTATCTGGTGGACACAAATTTGGAAATATGTATCTCAATGGACAAAATATTTTAATAATAAGCCATAAAGTAAACAACTAGACTGGTGTCCAGAACTAATGGCTCTTCTAAATCGCGCAGAAGGCAAAATCACATGGGGACTATGCCATAGTGACTCAGCCTCCCCCATTGATCTAATTTGCATTTCTGTGTACTACTGGGGCTGAATTTAGTCCTAATTCTATGGTGATATGGTCTTTGCCCCAGACAACAAGGCCAATAATATATTTTTCTAGACTTCATCTGGTGGCCTAGACGACTCTAAATTACCCTCTGCCTGACTTATTGAGGTTGTGGTTTTTACTTTGGGGTTACCATATTTATTTGGGGAAGTCATACTACTGCAAAAAATAAATCAGCCCTGGAGTCTCCCATTCCTAGAGTTCATCAAGGGTCAGTTGTGTTACCTCTGTTGGTCAAAGTATATAAAAGCTGCTGGTAAGAACTAATTAGATGGCATGGTAGCATAAGTACACTGCTGAGGTCCATGGCTCTAACCCAGTCTTTCTTGATCACAGCAATTCCATACTTGAGCTGTCATGTTTACTAACTGAGACTGCAGACTGAGGGTTAAGCTAGACAGGATGGAGATATTTTTGGTGACCTGACCAAGGAAAACAGCTGGAGGATCCACAATATACAGTGACTACTATGTCTAGTCATGTGGTTTGCCTCACTTTTTCTACTATGAATGAACATAAGAGCCCAGGTTTCTTCAGCTCTGAAATGATTGGAAGTTGCATATTTTGATTCTGTCTGCAGACTTTGCGGGGAAGGTACATATCCCTGTAATGTTCAAGTTTGATTACTACAATATGCTCTCTGGAAGGCTGCCCTCACAGGACTGGATGCACATTGTGTTGCACTGAGAGGCATAGTGTCCAGTGGACAGAAAGTCTGCCTAGAGAGGATGTTACAAAACTAGAACGAACTGGCCCACTTCACCATGCCAGGGGTCCACAGGTGGTGCAGCTACAAAAATGGGCAGCACTGGTTAGGAGGGGATATGGAAAGGGAAGCAGGGAAATGATTAATCCACATATATCCAAAAGTCACTGCTAATTTATTGGGGTGAACTACATGGCATAAACTATATAACTACCATCTTATGCTTTTTCAGATCTCTCTTTAATATCCTGCAGCTGATCCTAATTATATTTGTACAGTCTCCTTGTGTCAACACTATATACCAAGAGTGACCAAACTGTGGCTCAGGAGCCACATGTGGATCTTTTACAGTTAAAGGGCCGCTCGCAGAGCCACCAACACCTCCCCACGTTGTTGTGCAAAAAAACACCCGGGATCTTCTCAAGGGGGGGGAAAGGCAATACACTGTGTTTATTACAAGAAAAAATTAATAACTATCTTATTTCTACACACATGGACACACATGCACACCTACACCCACACGCCCAAACACGCCAGATGATATTCTGCGGTTTATAGTTACCATTCCTGATCGTGGCTTGAGACCGCAGCTTTAGATTGTTGCTGGGGTTCGTAGCTCATGGCAGCTACCTGGCCAGGGAAACTGAGCACGAGGGAGAGCAAGGTCTTTGTCGAGCGCGCAGACGCTCCTTTCTCTTCGATGTTGATGCTATGAAGAACATTACCCAAAGCCTTGTGACCTCACCCAGTCTTTTATAGGTTTTTGACTTTAATGTAAGTCTATGAGTTCTGCTGTGTCACATCGCTTCTGTATGACTGTTGATTGCCGGACAATAGCAGACGTGACTTTCAGCTCCTTTTTGATGTCTTGATTAAGTTTGTTCTTTTGCTTCTGGGGTGGATCCTTCTTTTGCGTTTTTAGGGATATGTTCGCACTCTTCAGCCATTAGGATGGAATTCACACTTCATCAGAACAAACTGGCAGTTTGAGACTGATTCACATATACATACACCACCACCCCCATAGTAATTAATTATCAAAGTATAAATGAAGCAAAGCCGCAAATGGCAATCAATGCCATGAACGGACCAACACAAATAAAGCTATGAACGAATCAATTGTCAAATCTATAGATATATAAAGATTGACACAAATAAAGCTATGAATCAATTAAAGCTATGAATGAATACCATGAATGGATTGATACAGTTATGAATGATTTTACCCGCATATCCCTACACCATTATCTGCCTACCAGGTTGGGATGGAAAGTTCAGGGCTTCTGCCATGTAATAGGGAGGTGTGGCTAGAGTTTCTGTCATCAGGAAGGCAGGGGATGTCTCAGGGCTTCAATGCTATAGGGAACCCCTGTTGGGGCTTGGAGCTTCAGCCCCACAGTGATCTAGAAGCTTCTGCCCTGTGGGAAGCACCTGACAGACCTCCGGGCGTCTGCTCTGTTGCAAGGTGTGGTAGGGTTTAGGGCTTCTGCTTCATGGGGCATGCCTGCCATGCCCCGAGGCCCACTACCACCCCACAGGGCTGACATCTGGAGGCCTGGCAGGTGCACCCCAGCTCTCAAAACTTCTGAAGATTGTTGTACTTGGCTCTGAGGGGCAGTAAGTTTGGCCACCCCTGTTATATACATTTACTGTTATACTATAACCAATAACTGCAGCTTAAATCTACTACCCCCAATAGAAATCCCAGGCAGGCCAGCAATGCAGAGTCTGTCTGTATGCCCGCAAGGGTAAATCTCCTCATCAGAGTAGCTGTCCCTATATTTGAAGCCCCATTTGTACCAAAAGGGCAGATTCATGCTCAGGAACTCCAGCTGATGAAGGTCCCAGCTGCCTTCCTGCCTTTTGGCTTTCCCCTGGAAGTGCTGGGAAAGCTCATGCTGTCATCACTGGCTGGCAGTCATGCCCTGACCCTCTGACCCCACCCATGGCAGCCTGTAGGTGGGCCAGTGCTGTAGGGGTCCTGGGGCCAGAGGCTGCTTCTCCGCAGCACTCCCACCCCAGCCCCAGCCTGGCTGGTCAGCCCCCTGTTCCTGGAAGGCCATACCAGAGGCTGCACTATGGGCCAGCTGGCCCCAACCCCGGGGTACAGCAAACATGCACTGGCCTGCTTCACCTCGTCCCCAGGGGCAGATCAGCTGGCCCAGGGCAGAGCAAGAGCACCACAGAGCCCTGCCTTTGGCCCCAAGGTCCCACCCCCTCAGCACCAGCAGGGACCCTCCTAGCACCCTCCCCCCCCCCCAGGCTCCATTGCACTTTGCCGGGCTGAGCGAGATGGGCCAGATCTCACAAGACCCTTTGGGGGCTGGAGGTAGTTCTCCAGCTAATGCAGTCCAAGCTCTCATTTCTTTGAGCTTTTAAAAGGTTTCTGGGATTTTACTTTCAGTATGAACTGTCTGCAATAATGCTGAGTCAATCTGACTGATGGACTGAGTGTACCCTGAATTCCTGGGACAGTCCTTGAGACCGGGGAGGCTGGACCTACTGCCCATTCTCTAGTACAGTCTCAAGGGACAGAAGGCAGTGCCTACTTTGTTAAAAAGCACATATGCTACTAAACATGAAAGCCCTCCATGGCCGTCTTCCTTGTAAAACTCAGGAGTGTGTTTATTTTGCAGTTGTTTTCATTGAGTTTACATGCAGTTTGAGGTGTTACAGGATGTGTTTGTGTCTTTTTACTATTTTCAGTTGTTTAAGGGGAAAGTCTTGTTTCCTTTACAAATTATTGTGTTAGTAATATTTTATACTAATTGATATACTGATATATCTTTTATCCAAGGATCTGAAAGCACTTGGCTAAGTATTATTAGCATTCCCATTATTCAGAGGGGAAAACTGAGGCTCAGACAGCTTAGGTAATGTGTCTAAAGTCAGTGGAACCAGAAAATAGAATCCAGCTATCCTGTTCTGCAATCACCTGGCTTATCCTATTGGAAATTTTCCTTCATAGTTCCTTTTGCACCCCTGTATTGCCTAAGGGCTTGTCTACATGGTGACATTTCCTGGTGTGGCTGTCCTTGGATAATTATTCCACTATAGTTATACCAG
This sequence comes from Pelusios castaneus, assembly GCA_007922175.1. Lineage (NCBI taxonomy): Eukaryota > Metazoa > Chordata > Testudines > Pelomedusidae > Pelusios > Pelusios castaneus. Next base: position 14,542,384 of record ML685801.1, on the reverse strand, counting down.
TAAAAGTCCTCATGTGGACACCATTCTGGAATAAAAGTGACCTGATTTCAGAACAATTACTCTGCTTCCAAAAACCAGGTTGGGTTTTTTCTAGACTCAGCTCAGCTGCTCGACATGATTACCTTTAATGGTATATACTCAGTGCTATGTATTAATACTCATTGGCAAGTGAATACTTGGGTGTAACTAGAAATAGAGTCAGATTAGCTTTCGCTCTGTTTCACTGAGAGTTTTATCCTTCCATATTTCACAAGTTCTTTGTTTCATTTGCTCACTAAGGGCATGTTGCCCTTATTAACTCCTTGCTATGCTGATGTTTAGAACACAGCACTGTATACATACATTCTAAGCCCTTTCTCTACACCAAAGAGAGACAGTAGCCAGGGCACATTTTCCAAGTGATTAAAAGTTCAATAACTGATTTCATTTAACCTTCTAAAGCATATGTGGAGACTTTAAATCAGGAGGCAGCCATTTTTCCTTGGGCATGCTAAGTTTTATACTTTAGTGCAGAAGTCGCATTGCAGGGAAAAGGTGATAGTGCTCTGCCCACCAACTAAACTCCACCCTGATGAAGTGTCTTTAATGGTAGATTGTGCATGTATTCAAAACATCTTGTCATGCCTGCTCTCTGGGATATGACTCCCCATCCTTGAGTCCAATACAACAAGGCTATGGCTATACGCCAGGCTCTGTTAAGTTGACTTAACAAGGTCCAGATCCCCTCCGTGTCTCTTCCTTCTCCCCAGCCCCCAATCCCCACCGCACCTCTTCCTTCTCCCCAGCCCCCAATCCCCTGACCATGGCTCCCTTTCTCCCCAGCGCTCCCCTTGTCCCCACCCCAATATTCCCCATCCCCAGCTTACCCCAGCCCGATCTTCCCCAGCCAAGGCTCTACCCTTCTCTCCAGCCCGATTCCAGTTAGGTTGACTTAGGGCTATTCCCCATCCACACTGGCTTTAAGTCAACCTAACAAGGTCAATTTAGGCATTAAGTCAACCTTTAGAGGTGGAGTTAAGTCAATTTAAGGAAGCACTTATGTCAACTTAAGGAAGCGCCCAATGTGGATGCAGCGTTCTGTAGGTCAACTTAAGCATTGTTAAGTCGACTTAAGGTGCAAGTGTAGACATATCCCATGGGTTTTCCTGGGTTCCTCAGGTTTGACTTCCTCTTAGTGTGACCTGTAAGCCCTGCTAGATGTCAAGAGATTGACTCCCCCTAGGGTGACCAGATGTTCCAATTTTATAGGGACAGTCCTGATATTTGGGGTTTTGTCTTACCTATGCCCTCCACCCCACCCTGATTTTTCACTTGCCATCTGGTCACCGTAGCTCCCCCATGCAGGGGTGCAGTTACCCCACTGGGCTCTTTTAGTCTCTTTGGTGTGTCTCCTCCTTGACTGAGGGGAAAAGGTAACCTGCCAAACTCACTTTCCCATGGTCCCAAGATGATCTGTCATTTGTAGTAGACTGTGTAGATCTTCCTACTATGATCCTTCATCTCCTTTTTTATTTTGTTGAGCACCAAAATAGCTAGCAATGCTGACCTTCAAAGAACTGAGAGAGAGGGCAACAAGATGTCCTCTCTATTATAAAATAAATTTCAATTTGTCTGTCTTGAGTGTATTGTCACTTTCTGACCAGCTTGTTTTAAAATGACTCTAAAAACAAAAACAGAAATTTCAATGATCCCTTATGAATTTGAACATATCCAAAACAGTTAGGGCCAAATTCAACAATATTTTTTAAATCTTGTTCTCCTAAGTATAAGCTTTTGGTATGATTCCTCCCATAAAGCTGTTGGATTTAGCGTATTGTGGTCATTCTTACTTAAAGGATTGAACTATTATTACTTTTTTAATCTCTAGTACTAATTTTAAAAATGGCTTCTTTTTTTTGCTCTAAAAAGGAGTTTTTCCAAGAAATTAAGCTGTCAGGAAATAACTTCTGTAAATGTTGTACTGTTGCAGTTCATCAGCACAGGACCCACCAACAGGGCACCTCCTGATGATGGTTCTAGGGAATTGTGTTCAAGTGGTCCCCCTGCTGGCAATCCATGTTCTGCTCCCACATGCCAGACTCAATCCCCGAGTCCTCTGCTTGGACCTCAGTCCACCCCTTCCAGGGTATAGCTAGGTCTCCTGGGCCACTTTGTGGCAATGAGCCAGGCCTAGTCTATGCACCGCCATCCTGCAATCTAGTCCAGCTCACTCCACACTAGCCACACTTTAAAACAGTCTAGGGCCAGCAAGCTTGTACCCCTCCTGCCACTCACACCATTCCTGGCACACTGGGGGGGGAGCAGGGAAGGACCTGGGCCCACTCTCTACACCAGGCCCCAGTCCAGGGACCCTAATGCCTCCTGAGGCCTTCCACTTCCCTCCAGTTTCTCCACTTCTAGACATTGACTCACTGGGCCACTTCCCCACAGCCCCCAGTCACACCTCTCACCAGTCCAGATCCAGCCACCATTTGCTCCCAGCTCCCAGACCTGCTCCAGCCCTGGTCTCTCACCAGTCCAGGTCCAGCCATCATCTGCTCCCAGCTCCCAGCCCTCAGACCTGCTCCAGCCCTGGTCTCACCAGGCAGAATCCAGCCACCGTCCCTCTAGGCTTCCTTGCCTCTGGACTGCTGCACCGCTACAACACATCTGGCCAGCTACTCCAGAGTTCTAGCCATTGTCCCTCCAGGCCTCCTCACCTCAGGGCCACTGCTCCAGAACCTTTGCCCTTCTGGCATCTCAGCTCCCAATCACCACACTTGGAGCTCTGCAGGGTGCTGGTTCCACCAGCCAGCAGGAGAACCTTCTCCTTGGACTGCCCAGGCTAGACTAAGGTCTCTGCCCTGCTGCTCCATCTTATATACAGGCAGCCTGACTCTGATTGGCTCAACAGCCAAGCTCCTTTTTAACTCTTTCCTGGCTCAGTTAACCCCCTGTTAACCAGAGTGGAGCCACTGCTCCACTACATGTACCAACTAGCCATGCTCCAAATTTATATGCATATAGCTGAAGTCAAGCACTATTCCACTTTATTAAACTTAGATCTAATATCAGATCTCTCTCAACAAACTTTGATCTCCCTTGCTCATAACACTCAGTGGGTGAAATCCTGGCTCCATCAAAGTCAATGGCAAAACTCCCATTGATTTCAGGAGCCAGGATGTCACCCAGTATCGTTTTCCTGCTACGCGGACCAATAGTATAACTTTTATAATGTATCTATAGTCTTGGCTTAGGGTTTGTATTCACACAGGTTCTAACACATGATTCTTTTTCCTAGAAAAATGTTACCTCAGTAGAGTCTATGCATTTCTTCAGATATGATGCTACTCCCACACCTCTGTTACATAATCTGTTCTATCTATATAGTTAATATCAAAGTGGAATAGTATGCCATTGATTTTTCATTCTACCATACTTCACTAAGGTCTCTTATGTCAAGGTTCTTTTCCATTACAAGGCATTTCAGTTCACCTTTTTTTTCTTTTTAAGCTTCTTGTAATGTTATTTATAGGCATTTTTTAAATTTTATTTTTGATCAAGTGCCTTTTGATATTTAACTACTTTATTTTTTTCTAACGTCACCTGGTGATCTCAGCCTGTCTCTTCTCCATTTCAATTGTAGTTTCCATCCTATACTTTTCTACTAGTACAGAGCTGCCTTTGTATTACCTAATCCCTAGCAGATGTGGTAATCTGACCTGAGAACTTCTCAGATCTCTATAACTTTCTTCCAGATCCTATTTTAAATAATCAACCAAAATATTGTCAGTTTTCAATGCCAGCAATCTGGTTTCACATTCGTTAAGTTGGGAGTGATCCTTACTGTACAGATGTTCCCTTTGTCATGAAGATCCGGGGGTCCCCAGTGCCAATAAATTTAATCTTTTCCTCTTTGCACCATCTATTTACCCATACACTGAGACCTGGAATTTCTGTGTCTATCCAGACCTGTGCATGGAACTTGCAGAGAAAGCTACCACAGAAGCCCTGGGCTTAACCCTTTTTCTAGTGATCTAAATGTAGCTTCCAAATGCTCCGTTTTGCAAATTTCTCTATCCTTGGTACCAGTATGTGCCATAACCACACAGTCCTTCTTAATATTCACAAGAAGTCTGTCTAGAAATCTTAGTATTTTGTGAACTCTACCACCTTCATAATTAGTAGACAAGTTACTGACCAGTTTCTATCATCACCATGAAGACAGCGATTGATATTTTCTAAAGATTGAATCCTGTCTGACTCTTGCATCTGTGTTTGTTACCTTCTTTCAGAGGATCTTCCTTAATGCAAAAGGAATAATAAACTTTTCTTTACCCATCATGAGACTGGTTAAGGATGATTTAGGGTGGTCAGTTCAAAGAGTTGAACCTGCTTCTAAAATGTCCCTTTGAATGCCTGTTTATAAATAATTCCATAATTCTCTGCTTCTTTGTATGCAAATAGTTTATTCTTGGTTATAATATCTTTTGTACTCTCTAACATCAGATTAAATGTTTATGAGAGAAACTTGTACACTGACTAACTTTAATTTTTTAAGATGTAACTTTTCCATAAAGCATTTAAATGACATGGACACAGGGGACCTCATTTTCAGGAAACCTAAAGCTGGCCTTAATTTTATTAACCTATTTCCATGTATTTATAAAAGGGGCCATGCACAAAACCTACATTGGTGTCTGCAAATTAGATTGTTGGGTGCCCAGCCACATATAAGTGCATAAATGACTTTTTTGCATGTGTGAAATGAGGATATGGACAGTTTTGCTGGCTCATGCAGTCAGTGCAATCGGTCCGGCTGGTTCTGAAAATTCTGATCTTCTGTGTTTTCTTCCTCTTTTGTGTGTTCATTGAGTATCCACTGGGAAAAAGACTGAGACTAAAGTGGTCAAAAGAAGCTAAATGGCACACTGTATTTTAGACAAGGAGAAAACTCCCGCTGACTTCACTAGGGCCAAGATTTTATCTATTAGTTTTCCATCTCTGTTTGTTTAAGCCATAAATGAAACTAGGTGTGGTTGTCTTCCAGCCTAGGTTCTAGTGCTTTTCTTCATATTTCATTCTACACCCCTTTGATGCAGATGAAAGAATATGGGCATTTCAGAGACCTAAGACAAAGGGTAACCTAAAAAGACTGCAAAATACTGAGGAATTCCCATTAATCATATCCCAGATGGAATAAGTGACACGGGAGAGGAAAGATTCGGTCGAATCAACGATGACTTCATCGTCTCAAGGAGAGAAGCAAAGCAGGTTTTACACAGATGACTTTCTTGGCCCATCTTTGGGTCCAAGCATGAATGTCTGGATCAATCCCAGTATATTTATTTACCAAATTTTAAACAACAATTAAAATGCCATTCTACAAAGCTCTAGGTATCCAGGCAGCTAATTAAACTGACATGATGACCAAAGTACAGCATTACATCCTCTTTTACAGGTAGTGTGTTAACTCAGCCAAAACAGTGGCCCTAACTAATCATAAAGCAGTAGCAAATTAACTCAGCAAGCCAGTAAATGAAAGTAACAGCAAAGCCCTGTCCCCAAGAACCTTTCCTAAAACCCTGTCAAATTAATGGCCTTTTCAGGATTCCATTGAATAGCATACAGTTTCTGCCATGACACATCACTAAAATACCCTACTAAATACAGAACATGAACACACCAGAACACATTCCATAAGTAAATCTATCCTATGTATCTGGGCAAGAATGAAGAGAGGGGAGCTTTCACTTAACTAATTTGACATGTATTTCCAGCATCCAAAAATAAGATATAAAATGGATTTCATTTGCATCAGAAGATGAAGGGTAAGATAAGCAGTACTAATATATTAACGTAATTATCCAAAAATACAAGCATAAGCAAGAAGAACTTGATTTTTACTAAAAATTGGAGAGCAAAACTTCCTACCTGTTACTAGGAGATAGATGCTGGGACTTCCTAACTGGAATGTCAGTATGGACGAGTAGAAATCAATACTATCAGCTATGTCTACACTACAGGCTCTGTTAAGTCGACTTAAAGTCGACTTTGTTAGGTCGACTTAACGGAGCATCTACACTTAAAGTTGACTTAAGTCAACCTTGTTACATCAACTTAACAGAGCCTGTAGTGTAGACATACCTGTCCACACTGGCTTTAAGTCAATTTAATAAGGTAGACTTAAGCCTTAAATCGACTTTCAGAGATGGTGTTATTCAGTCGACTTAAGGAAGCACTTAAGTCGACTTAATAAGTGCCCAGTGTGGACGCAGCATTCTGTAGGTCGACTTAAGCATCATTAAGTCGACCTAAGGTGCAAGTGTAGACATACTTAGGAGTATATAAAAAAGAATGAGGAAGGGGAAGGAGGCTGTATGGGATAGATTTTCTGCTGAGTTGTGGTTTAACTTACCATTTTGTGGGTGTAAGTACATTTTTCAAATGTGTCGCTCCAAAATGAAATGTGAACATGTGTCTGATTACTTGCCCCTTTAACTAACTGATTGCAAATGCACATGACACAAGCAATCAGGCTTGTGCCCATAACTGAATTGTGGATCCAAAACGTGGGTGCACACCTCATCTGGAAAAAGAGAAATAATCTCACCAAAACCACAGCCTTATGTCAAAAGCATTCACAGTGCTAGTGTGGTATCATCTGAGAAGGAAGGATGTGATCACAAAGTATTGGGGGAATGAGACAAGAAGTGAACAACCAAGATGTCACAGAAAGCATCTGCTATGGACCCTCAGGACAGGAGCTATAATAAGAATGAAAAATTCATGGCTCAGCTCTCAAAATGTTTGACAGGGTACTAGACTTTCCAGGGCCACTCTTACTATCCAGATAGATAGGGGTCCTGCCATGAGCCTGACTGCGACGAGGAGTTAACAGGATGCAAGAAGCCCTTTTTACTCCCTTGTGTAGGTTACCTGCCTTGTCAGCCCTTGCATGGGAGGAGAGAGCAGTTGTTGTCAGTCAGCATTTCTCGCTCTCATGTAAGTGTGTGAGGAGTAGATGGAGATCTAGCTCTGCCCCCCCCCCTGCCCCAACACACCCAGCAACGCAGCTGAGCAAGTTCAGAATGGGAAGTGAGCTGTGCTGGAAAAAGGGCTTACACAGCTTACTAACTACCCCGTGGAGCAAAGGGGAAGCAGGGACCAAATTGTGATTCTGAGTCACAACAGAGTCCCCGCTCTGATCTTAAGACTATGCAACTATGCACTACCCTTTACTCTGGGCAGATTGTTGGACTGCAAACTAGTCCTCCCAGGGTGACAAATACAGCCAAGCAAAGCAGAAAGAAGTGTTTGACAGACAGGAGACATTGACCTATGAAGAAAGATTTCAAAGAGAGAAATATGTGTAGCTTGGCTTAGCAACAGCTAAAACTGTCCAGGATACAGAGTACTCTGCAGGGAACAGCCATGGCTAGAAAGGAAATGTTGGCTGAGATTATATTTTTGTTATTTGAGCTACCAGTAAAACCACCTAAGGAAGGGGTTACGCTTGGGCTAAGTACAGTGTTCCAGATCTTTGGTCCTGTTCTGACTTCCTTGTGCCCCTTTAGAAGCACCAGCCAAGACACTGGACACCTGCTAGATCCATCTCCCTGAGGTTTCCCCTTCCTTGGGGATCTCAAGGTGGAGTAACTGCTACAGTGGTTCACATATCTGCTCTCGAGCCAGGAAAAGTGCAGGGATGTGCTTGGGTATCCCAGAGCCCTGGTAATCCTCATCTGCCAGAATATACTTTGGATCTGTGGCAGGCTGGGTGTTAAACTCATCTAATTTACACCTGGATTAGACACACTTTAAAGCTATTGTTGTCTCTGCCCTCACTTCTAGAGAATCTGGATGATAGATCAAAGCAGGGTGGGAATGCTGCCCAGTTAGAAATGGTGCTAAAAGTAGGATTTCTGGTCCCCCTTTGTAAAAAGTGGGGAGATGAAAAAAGTCCTAAAATAAATGATGCAAGAGCAATCACAGCAGCAGAAGGCCTTGGTGCAGTTTATAAAGGAGAGTGTTTATTGGACAATTTTTACTTAGAAATGTAATTAATCAAAGGGTTGTGCTAAAGAAATAGATTTTTCAAACGATGTGTTTCAAATTTGGAAAGAGTCCTAAAATTCTGTTCCAGAACCACTAAAGTGAAATGAAGTTTTGCCTTTTACTTTGCTAAGAATAGAACAAACCTGTGTTTAACATGAGAGGAAGACCTGAATGAGACAAACAGTAGTAATATCCAGAGGGGTAGCCGTGTTAGTCTGTGTACAGCAAAAACAACGAGAGTCCTGTGGTACCTTATAGACTAACAGATTCTTCGGGCATAAGCTTTTGTAGCTATAACAAAGTGGGTTGTAGCCCACGAAATGGGCTATATGACGAAGTGGGTTATAGCCCACAAAAGCTTATGCCTGAAGAAATCTGTTAGTCTATAAGGTGCCACTGGACTCTCGTTGTTTTTACAAATAGTAGTATTTTTCTTTGAAAGGTGGCTCTTGGAATCAATATTGGGAATTGGTATAAATCCAGATCTAATTAAACTGCTGATGCCCGGAGTTCCTGATCCCTGACACTGGGCATCACTGCAAAAATGTGTTAGCATGTATCATCAGGAAATCAGAATTTACCAATCCCACAGACTTAAGGCTTTGATCCACTTCCCAGTGTAGTCTGATGAAAGACTCCCATTGAATTTAACGGAGCTCTGCCATTTCAAACCAGCTGAGGATCTAGCCCTGTGTTTTCAGTTTTCCTGCTTTTCCTTTAGAAAAAAATGTGCAAAACTCACAACATATCCTAACGTCTCATATCAAGTGAAATATTAAAACACAGGGAAATATGCAAGTTTACTACTGTGTCATTCCTCCTTCAATAAAACATCAAATATATAAAATTTAGTATGACCACGCAGTGTTTCATAACAAAGTTGCTCAGTACTTATGTAGTAACAGACATCTCATGTGAGAGAGAGTATCATGATTAGATTCAGTATTCATTGAACAACAGCATAAATAGGTCTCTAACATTCATATAACTTTGTTACTAGACAACAAAATATTTTACAATACATCCATGTTTATTTTCTCTACTTGCTTTCAGAACACTGCAGAAACTGCCTTGTTCTTGAGTTTTTGTTATGCAGGTGAGTATATAAAAAATAATCTGTCTAGAATTGCCTCATGCCTCTGAAGAGTAACTGGCAAGTGTCCATTCTCACATGCAAGAAACACATGAACCAAACATCATAAATAACCAGACTGTGCATGGTAAAGGACATGCAAAGAACGTTTTTCATGACTAAAGTATTTGAGCTTCACAAGTAAATAGTACAAAACAGTCCCTATATGTCAAGCTTTAAATAAGAAAAACTAACAGCCATAATCTTTCTTTCTTACTGATGTTAAGCAGCCACATTGAAATCAGTGGAGCTATTTGCAGAATAAGATGCTACTCAGTTTAAGTGTGGCAGAATCTGACCCGAGATTAGTGTGTATGTCTTAATCTATGAGAATACAATTTATATTTTTAAATGTTCTGTATGTGTAAGGGAGTTGCTTGTTATCTGTTATAATCGACGAGATCTGAGGGTTTGTCACACTGTCATAAACACCTGGTTATATTGCCAATCTCGTGAATTACAAGGAATGGGTTAGTTCTAGAAAGAAGTTCTGAGATTCCAGATATCCTTGATTTAGTATGATCAATCAAGGTTAGGGTTGATGTTCAGAGTGCTGTCTGTGTAATGGGAGATACTGTGATCGCTTTTACAAAAGAAACTGCTGGGAAGAAAAATTCACATGAGACTTCAGTATCCATTTGTACAAAATACCTCTGGGGCATCTTGCAAACAATAAACTATATATTAATAGAACTTTTTTTCCTACTAAAATCATGGTGCTACAGTTAAAAGAAAGATGCTCTCATTTCATCCTTATATTTCTAATAGGGAATCTTAGTTTTAGTGGTATGCATTCAGCTAATACACCCGATACCACTAACTCATGAACTTAATCGCTGTGCCACTCTTGCAATATCAAACACAGACATTAAATAGGATTATGCAACAGCCGTCTGTTCATGCTAATTAAAACATGGAAAACAGCCAGGATCAAATTATTCCTTGTAGACAATTCATGGCTGCTTTAGATTTTTACAACTGTTAAACATGCAACATGGTGATTTCACTATTTGTCCATACTTGCGGAGTATGGTGATCCTTCTAACATGCAGGCTTCTGGAGAGGAAACTGTATTTTTATTTGTTTTCAGTTACAGAAAAAGCAACTACAAGCATGTTCTTATAAAATAAATATTTTAAGGCTAGTTTGAACAACACATTGTTTCTCTGGGGAAAATTATTACCTCAGGCCTGATTTCTAGAAATCCTGAGTGCCAGCAGCTTTCGTTGACTTCAGCTGGAGTTGTGAATGGTCAGCACTTCTGGAAATCAGTTCCCTGTGCAGGGCCAGATTAAGGTTCCTGGGAGCCCCAGACTGACCACTTATGTGCCCACTGTAGCAGTGACCGACAGACTGGCCAGCTGTGGGGGGGGAGGGGCAACTGATGCTGCAGGGGAGGCAGAGACCCCACCAAACTGCAGGACTGGGGTGGGCCAGCGCTCAGCACAGGGGTGTAGCGGCCAGCGCTGGGGGTGCTGGGGCCCTTGGGCAAGAAAGGCCAGGGTCCGTGGCACTCCTGCCCCATCCCTGGCTGGCTGGTGTGCCCCAGCAGCTCCTGGGTGATCTGCTGGGGGCTTGGGCCAGACTAGACAGCTATCAGCGCAGCACTCCAGGGCCAGGGAGCCCCTCCCCCCTGAGAGCATTATCGGGCCAGCATAGGGGTGGGCAATAATCAGCAGGGGCAGGATGGGGCAGAGCAGCTAGCAGTGCAGTGGCAGCCAATGGTGGCAGGGCTCCAGGGGTGGGAGCTCTCTCCTCTTGGGAGCGCTGTTGGCTGGGACACGGAGCAGGGCAGAGAGACCAGGAGAGGAGGCTCCAACCAGCAGCAGGCAGGGTGGTGCTGATGGCACTCAGGGCTGGATTTTTGTGGGGCCATGGGGCCCCCTTTTAGCCTGGAGCCCAGAGCTGCTGCTCCTAAAGCCCCTGCATTAATCTGGCCCTGCCCTTATGGAAACAAACACTTTGGGTCAAATTCTACCTTTGTGTACTCCTGTGGGGGCTATTAATTTTACCCTTCCACATGGCCCTATCCAGACTGAATTTGCCTCTGCAACTCAGAACCCATGGAAATGATGGTACTATCTCATCTGCACCTGTGGACAAACCCACTGCAAGGGAGAAAGGCATGTAGGCTCTATTGAAGGTTAACATTGCATAATTCCCAGCTCATCATCCCCACAACTACACTAAATGTGTGGGACTCATGGAGTGTCGTGGTCGTTTGATCGAATGCATGTCTAGCAATTGGAGGGGGATGCTCACATGCAGGCCACCCCTTCCATAATATATCCAAAGCCCCCTTTCACTCATGACAGCACTGCTCCCTCTAGAGTGGCTGTCCCTGGCAATCTTCTCTACCACAAGCACATAAAATAAGAGTTCAGTAATGGTAAGGGAGAGTTGGGGCTTTTGATCACCAGGGAAGTGTCTCAGGAAGCTGTTTGGATTTTCTGGCACCAAGGAAATGGTTAAACCTTTTGTTACTTGCATTCATCTCCTCATTCCATTGCTGCCAGACCTGTGGGCAGTGTCATATGACATTTCTGGCCAATGAGAATAGTTCGCTGATTTTCTGTTCAGGGCACCTGCGAACAGTGGGAAGGATGTGAAGGAAGGAAGAAATCGATTCCTCATGACTTGCAGAGGCCGTGTAGTTGGAGGGACAGCTTATGAGTGGAGGGAGGGAGGTGATTTGAGACTCTGGAAAAGCTAATAGGAACAAGAGCTAGTTTATGGCAAAGGAAACCTACTGAATATTTTTGGAGGGTGGGAGGAGCAGCCCCTCCCATCTTATCCCCTGCTTCCCATTACCGCACCTGTCCCATCCTAATAGTTCAATGGAACCCCAGTCTTCCTTGGCCCACTCTGCTCTTATTTGGCCCTTGCCACGTTCCTTTCCCCCAGCTTTTGATTCAGGCTTGTTTTGATCCTTCTTCCTGCAGCAGGCAGCTCCACGTTGCCAGGTGGAGCACTGAAAGCAGAGGCAAGACACGCCATGTGACAGTAACTGCAGTAAATAACTAAAAGAGGAAACAAATGAGGAGAGGGGCAAATGTGTGACTGGCATACCTAATGCACGATATTTGGCAGGTCTATTCTATTGGCAGGGTCAGAGGTGACTTGAAATTTTGGGATTAATTTGCACTTGTTTTCCAATGTAACTACCCTTGATAGCATCATCTTTCCCATTGTATGCTACTCCAATATCCATCTTCCCTTTCAGTGAGGTGAATAAGCATATTTAATGGGGGCATCTGCTAAAAGGGTCAGCAGAAAAATAGTTTTTAAAAATGCCATTTAAATTGTCACCATTAGACTTTAGAATCCCCAACACCTCATTGAAATGGGTGGGGCAATTTACACCTCTGTAGGAGCTCATTGTTGCATGTTCTATCTGTGTTTACAGTCAATTCACATTTGGAAAATTAACTTAATTGACCATAAGCACTAAGGCTATGTCTACACTAGAAAAGTTATGTCAACTTTTGTTAAGTAGACTTTAATAAGGTCGACTTTAAGTCTTATTATTAGTCGACTTAACAAGTGGCAACACGTTTAAGTTGACTTAGTCCACTTTGTTAAATCGACCTAACTGCCCTTAGGTCTACTTAACAAAGTGGACTTATGCATCCCCACTGGCTTAGGTCAACCTAAGGAAATGTTAGGTCAATCTAAGGAGGCTTAAGTCAACCTAATGAGTGGTAGTTATAAAGTCGGCTTAAGCTTTCATTAAGTCGACTTAATGAAAGCCTAGTGTGGACGTGGCTTAATTTAAGTTGACTTAAGCCTCCTTAAGTCGACTTAAATTGCCAGTGTAGACATAGCCTAAAACTTCAGTGCATGAACCCTTAGGTTCTGACAAAACAATTCTGTGGATTCACTTGAAAATCTTGCAGCCATAGAATCATAGAGCTCTAGCTATTGTCTGGTTAGTAAAAGGAAGCTAGATTCTTTCAAACTTTATTTAGTGGTTTGTTTGTTTTTTTTAATAACAGTTGATCACTGTTCTTAACACAACAAATTAGGTTTGAAAAAAACAGTAGATTTATAGCAGAGAGCCTTAAAATCAATAAGCAGAAAGCCTTAATAACTTCTTCAACCCTTGTTTTCATCTTGGCATGAAATGAGCTCATTAAAAGTACACGTCAGTTTGCTCTCTATGAATAGCAAAGTGAACATCATCACAACTGGGGAATTTGCAAAACCGTTCCATTGAATGCAACATAAAAACAAGAGAGTTAGAAAGATGCTGCATTAACATGTTGGAGATGTGATGAGAAAAATGCAGAATTCTTTTTAAGAACTGAAAAGGATATTTGAATTTGTAATTATGCTTTGAAAAAATTTAATATTGCAGTTTTCAAAACCTAAAGTCTCTTAATTTGGTACTATAGTTCATGCACCCCAATTTTCAATAGAATTTCAGCATACTGAGTGTTTGGTTTCCCGCTTTAGGTCTGTCTGTTTTGCTGACAAATATAACTGCATAGCTGTTATGATAAGAAACATAACCACTTTTTTCAGCATTTCACAGACATAAAATGGAGCCACATTTTTTTTGTAATGCATGAAAATATAAAGAATGGCAGAATGTATCTATTTTTCCTACCCATCCCCCTACCCCCGCAAAAAAAAATCACAAAGGACAAATCCAGAAATCCTGCTCTTACCCATCTATGGATATGCTCATGGAAAGCCCAAAGGGTACATCCACACTGGAACCTTAGGTCAACTTAAGGCCATTTAAGTTGACCTACAGACTGCTGCATCTACACAGGGCGCTTATTAGGTTGACTTAAGCGCATCCTCAAGTCGATTTAATAACACCACCTCTGAAGGTTGACTTCATGCTTAATTTGAATTTATTAAGTTGACTTAAGCCAATGTGGATGGGGAGTGCCCTTAAGTCAACCTAATTGGCCTCCAGGCCCCGGTGCAATGTGGGACAGCTACCCCACAATGCACTATTCCTCCATCGACCTAGCACCTGCCAGTGTGGATGCTGGCAGTCGACTGCAGTGTTCAGTGCGGACTCTCCAAGTCAACTTAACAAGGTCGACATTAAGTTGACTTAAAGTCGACTTTATTAAGTCGACTTAACAGAGCCTCCAGCGTAGATGTACCCCAAAAGTCCCCTGTGGGAAGCTAGGCTTTGAAACAAGCAGGACTCTTTCTCTTCTCCAGTGTGTCATAGAGTTCCTCAGTGGCTCTTTGTGTTGGAATGTGTAAGTGACGATGCTTGTAGACTCAGAGCATGATATGGCTAGCAATTCAGTTCATTCCACAGGACCACTTGTCTGCAACGCCACCTGCAGCTGAGGGAAGGGAGCAAAGGCACTTCTCTCCATTCCCTGCAGTAGTGAGCACAGGCCAGCTACCTACACATCTGGAGGAGGCTGAGTATTCTGGTCCTCTGGCCTACTCCAGGCAACACAACTGGAATGAAATGGCACCATTTGCTTTTTTAAAGAGCACTGGGCCATATTGTACTTATATTATTCCACCAGCAGAAAGTATAAGGAATCTGGTAGAGTCTGACCTAAGACGTGCAGAGAGATGAATCTCCCTTCTTTTACTCAGGCTCCTGGGAAGCTCCTGAGCAGAGGCTCCTGGGGATTCAGATTGTTTGACAGGGAAAGGAGGCTGTGGCAATGAGTCTGATATAATAGCCATTATCCGTGCTGTCCAAACCCATGGATCTTTTGTGTGTAATGTATTGATGACCAGCTCTTAATATACCCAAATTCCTCCACTGTAGGTATGAATTCCACCCCCTTAGGGACCAACAGACTATTCTCTGAAAGAACAGCTCTTAAGGACACTTTTAGGGAGCTGGAGGGGGCCAGTGTGAAGTAATTATGGGATCTCTATAAAGATGACTCTGGACTTCTCCACATCTCTGAGGTTCCACACAGATTTACAGGATCTACTCCCTCATCCCTGATGGAAAAATTCCAGGGAAATTCACAAAGTACAGCTCATGTGCATAAGGAAGCAAGGGGCATAATCTGGGTCTCCATTACACTGGTACGAATCTCAGGTAACCCCACTATCTTCAATGGAGTTACTCCAGATTCACACTGGTATGACTGAAAGTAGAAGTTGAATCATAATGTTGGGGTGGGGGAAAGAGTTGTGTTCTGATCATTTTACATTGTTGACTTTCCATCCTTTCAACAAAAAAATGCTTTAGCCAATTCAATTCACATAAAATATGAGCTGCATTTTGATCAATTAGGAGACCTAACTGTGTACAGAGATTGTAGTTGTTGCATGCTGTTAGAAAGAAATCTAGTAATATTTTTGTATAAAAACATTTTTGAAGCAAGTACTACATTGGTTGGGAGCTGTCAGAAGTAACATATTTCAGGACACAATTATGCTGGTGAATTTTACTACTCAGAGGGATATTCGTATCAGAATACAGCCTGAGCACGTTCAGCTAGTTCAGCTCAAAGGAAACAATAGAGTTTATAGACATGGTAGGCTACCATTCTAATTGGCAAGCTTCCCAAAACAAATATTCCCTCCTTTGAATATCTCTTGCCATCCAAGTCCTACGTGATGCATATAATTTAAGCATTCTTATTAGTGAATTTCAAATGAAGAGCAATGTTTACAAGGAATTTTCAAGTAAAGTCTGGGCTTTATTCTCTGACATGCTAAACAAGAACCTCCACAGAAGTCAGTGAAAGTCCAAGGCCTGATCCAAAGGCTATTGAAGTCAACACAAGAGCTTTAATGCTGACTGCAAAAGGCTATAGCTCCAGCCAGGAGGGCACACAGTGCTTCTCAGGTAGCAGTCAGCCATTTGCAGGATTGGGCCCTACCTCAACGCCTAAAGATTAGTGACCTTTTAAGTATTTTTTTCTCTACTTGAGCCTATTCTGCAGTCCTTTCCCAGGCAGAATGCCCACTGGATTCTCTAAAGATTTTGTCTGAGAAAAGACTATAGGATAGGGTTCTAAATTACTGAAAATAAAACATATATTGTTATATGTTGCTACTATATGTGTTGTACACTTTGCAGATGAAAAAGAAAGTATGATTAAAAGTCGATGAGAGACTGTTTATAAATTTTGATTGCTTCATAATTTTAACTTTGAGCAACATTTTTATCATAATTATAGGCTTTCTTAAAGTATTTATGCAGATTGTTTTACTCAAAAGGGGTTTATTCCATTTTTGTATAAACTACACTCTTTTATCTCTCCATAAAACCAATGTGGGAATTTCCAGCACCCAGTGCTCAGCTAGATAGGCATGACACCAATAATACAGGAACTTTCCTAAATGGCACTTGGTATTCTGTCCCTTCTCCCTTACCTTCCCAACCCAAAGATTAGTAGTGGTTCGAGTAATAATAATAACACTTTGCATGCATATAATTCTGTTGACAGTTTAGACCCATTCACTTACTGATTCTTGTGCATCCTTATCTAAGTGATATCAAACTCATTTCACATGTGGTTCAACCAAGGCTCAGTGAGATTAAGTCTGAGATTGTTAAAGCCATTTTTGGGACTTTAGATGTACAAACTTCTGTTAATTTCAGGGAGAATTGTGGGCTAAATCCTTTAGGCAGACTTGAAAATCTTATCGTAAGTGATTTGCCCAAGGGCACCAGGACATTTCCTGATCCTTTCACTCATTCAAGTACTTCTGTGGACTCCAGTGATTGTTTGCTGGACATGAATAAAATTTATCCTTCTGGAAGAATAGGTGGCTGAGGTGAGAACAGAACATAGGAGTCCCATAAAATTATTAATTCTTTTTAGAAGAGCCCCAGCAGGCTTGTAAGAGCCCAGTAGCAACAGCATCACCATGCTACACAACCCAGAAGTCTTAGCGTGGCTACCTGTAGATTGCTTCTCCAGGACTCTAAAACCCATCACTGTGAATATAACAGGACAAAAGAGAACTGCTCAATTTATATATAAATATGCCTCAAGAAAACTTAGAGGAGAAAGTGTCATCACAGCATTAAGAATTACAAATAAATGAAACATTCTTTGATACATATATAAAAAGCTTTACTTGTTTTTTATTTAATAGTCAAAATTAGACCTTTCAAAGCTCCTTTTTAAAACTTTTAAATAAATGGATAACTTTAAGATACAATTTATTGAAACTAATTGGCATAGGGCTGAGACTATGAAGAATCTATGCTCCACATTATATACTCCTCCTCCATCTCTTTGAATGGTGAGCTCAAGGCCTCATGCTAAACCATTCAAACTGTCTGCTCACAATAGCTGAATCTTTAGTGAATTCCTGACACAACAGGACCAGTTTCAGCCCTGATTCACTGCTGTATTTCTTCAGTCCTGCTGCTCCAGTGTAAAATCATTTTAAATGACAGACTTACACCAACACAGGACTAGAATATAACTTTACAAATGCACAGATATACAATTGTAAAATAATAGGACCTAATCCTGAGGCCTTATTCAAGAAAAATTCTAATTATACCTAGGACAAACAATATGGTAAAATAATTAATGTATGGTACAGCATATCTGCAGCTATTAAATTAAATGTGCTGCTCACCACCTTTTATTGACCCTGGTGATTTTAGAACAATTAGGTTTTCTCCTCACTTCTCTTTTAAGTGACTTCTTATAACTCATTCTGATCTGACACTGGTGTAAATCAGGAGTAATTTCATTGAAGTCAATGAAATTAAGCTGCTATTAGATGGGTCAGAGTCTAAATTTCTATTTCCTTCCTACAGACTGACACGGGCTTCCCCCTACGCTGTAACCCAGCCACCTTCATTTCAATTCCCAATTTATTTTACAGTCATTCACCACATATATTGTTTATAAAAGTGCCATAATTCTTCCCTCTGAAATACATGCTACTATTAATGTTTGAAGCACAGTAATAAATGTAAGTTCAGTGTCCTGTTTTTCTAATGACATTGCATTTACAGAGGGTGCAGATCTATATTTTAAAGCAATTTTAGGATACTCAGACTGTCACTGGTCTTCATTTCAAGAAATCTGCCAAGGTTGATTAAAAATGACACAGCTTGGGTCAATTACACTTGGAAATCTGAGGATCAGAACTACTTCATGGCAGTGTACTGGGAGACATGTAGTCATACTTATATGGAACTGTATTAATATAACTTCTGAACAGTAAGAAAACAGTATCAATAGCCATGATAGTTAAAGAATAACATTGTTTCTTTTGGGATGACAATAGCAGTTACCATCTACCAAAGACTATTTGTGTTAAAGGTGAATATTTTCCCAAGAGAATTGATCACTTCTTTGAGTGCAAATAATGATCACAGAAGTACAGTTTTACAGTGGCACTGCATTTCATATACCTTCATTGGATACTAAATATATACTTTTTTTCTGCATAAGCAAACTGAATAGAGAATTTCAGTGCACCCATTCTAATTCATGAATCAACTTTAGGTCCAATCCATGTGTTTTAACAAGCTGTAGCTCTAACTGACGCCTAAAGTTGGTTTCTCGGGTCTATGAACTTTCATGTAAAAAATAATGCAATTGTATTTCTTACAATTTTGCCAAAGACATTTGTATTTGTATTTATAATGACATGGAAGTTACTGCACTCTAAATGTCATTGGGAATTCTACTCCTGACTCCAATGGGTCAGTATCAGCCCCACGAGGCCTTTGAGTAGCCTAGCAAATTAATATTATTAATATTGTAGACTCATAGACATTCATTATTCTTGCACATTTTCAGAAATCTGTATTTCCTGTTTAGAAATAGAAATGAAGTTCAGGGCAACTATCAGGTGAATCTGAAATCATGTGGGCCTGATTCACTGAGAGGACATGCTTTGGTGAATGAATGATCATTCCCCCCCCCCCCAACTGCTTCCTGAACACCTCATACAAAAAACATACACCAGGAAAAATGTGATTATGAACAATTGTTCCGAAAGAGCTATGAGTACATATTTGCAGTGCAGTTTGAATTTTAAAATAACCTACTAACTACAATGTACTGACTAAGGAGGGAAAGATTTTCCTTTCCCCTGAGCTTAAAAAAAGTCTGAAGAATAAAGTATTTCCCCTTCACCAAGTTCTGTGAGTAGTCAAAATTTTATAATCTAATGTTCCTGGTACAAATTACACTTCTAAAAATGAAGAATTGACAGGTTACACCAAGAGGCAAGCTTGTACTCAAAACACTTAATTTCTATGAGTGATCAAAGCCAAATGTGTCATAAAGTTAACAGTAGCTATGTATTATCAATAATAATTTCGTATAAACTGCTCTAGGAAGTCAGTGTAAATATGATCATGTAACTGTTCCGATTAAGTTCACAAGACTATGCATAAAATGACCAGGATGTTGTTTGATTTATAGTTAATGATTAATATGAATAATCCTAAATATACCCGTTTTATTTAATCCACTCATTATGTTGCTTTGTTTGGGAACTGGAAATGATAAAGTGGGCACAAAGAAAGTGATGCTAGCAACATAGCGTGCTTTGTAGGATGAATGATCATTTCTCTCCTTTCTGCCTCCTGACCACCGCGTGCAATGAACACTTTTTGCTATAAATTATTAATGATTTTTTTATTGTTCAAAGGAAATTTCACGGGGATGTCTAAAGCAAAAATAAATAAATAAATAAATCATTATCTATTGGGAAGGCGGCAGACCTTGAAATGACAGGTTTAAAAAAGCAGATCATAATTTGAATTAGTTGCAGTTAAATTAACTGGAAAAATTATGTTCCTCATAAAAATTCCAGCGTGCCCTTTAACGTGGTGGCCGAGACTGATCACCATTTGAGTTATAGCGCAGTTGCCGGAACACTCACGGTAACATCTGCACCGTGCATGGCTCAACCTCACTCGTTATTAGATCTGTTTTGTTTTTCCTTCCCTCCCCCAGAACTCCAGTTCTGCCCAGAGGAACCTTTGGAATAACAAACCAAACAGGGAGCCTGTAAAGACTAACACCTTTATTTATCTCCGCCGGACTCCTTGTTTGTTTTGCTGAACTAGACTGACAGGGCTCCCCCTCTGGAACTAATGGATTAACAGTCCCCCAAAACTTTCTCTTTATAAATACCTTGCTTTCTCCTTCCTAATACTTCACCGTTAGAGCAGTGAAACCGTACTGAAGAAATCGAGCTCTCTGTCATTCAATATCTGCGGCCCCATGAAAGGAGCCATCCGATCGTCTTTAATATACACGGTACCGAGGAGTGTTTACCTTGCAGTCTACTACTGTTAGAAAGGCAGAGAGCCCCAACTGTAATTTGGCGGGCTGATCTCTCAATGAGCTTAGTTTAAATAGCAAGCACACACGGGAGATTGGCAGAGGACTCGAGTTCGCACCCTGGCATCGCTTTTTAAACCTGTATGTGGGTTCAAACTCCATTTCACAGCCCCCATTTCTCGGAGCTGGAGGTTTGACATCTGTTTGCCAGAGTGTGTTGCACTTAGCCTAACACCCACTATTAAGTGACAAAATTGTGGCAAGCTGTCAAAGCCAGCTGACTGACAGCTGCTCTGCTTTACAAAAACCATTCAAATATTTGCAGGCTTTGAAGCTTTCCGTGATGTCGTCCCCATTCTTTCGGTTATTTAACATGTAAAATATAAGTCAAAGTTTTAAATCTGCCTTCCAAAATGTTTCCATTTACCATAGAAAAAGAAAACGCGTTCGCTGCTGGAAAAGCTCCAATTCCAGAGCTAGTGCCTGTGCATTTTGTTGGGTCCCCCTGTTTCTCCTGTCTGCACCCAACGGAGAAACCTGTCAGTTACCCGCGCTTCTTAATGCTGCAGCTTGTTAGGCGGCGTGTTCTGGAAGCGAGAGCAGGAATCCGTTTAAAAGCAGGAGGGGAGCGGAAAGAAATCGAATTTCAGGAAATAGAAATCCAGCTTTTTTGCAGAGGGGGGGCACTTCTGCATACACGTGCGCGCGGGGTTTTTAAAGATCCAGATCTCTGGGGAGAAACACACTGACCCCTGAAAAAATATTAATGCCCGAGCAATTGTCTGCCATTGCTTTGCTACAATTCCAAATAAAAAAGCGCCCGGAGATGATCTGCCTCCTCGCTAATTCGAGCGCGGCTAAGAAACAATTTACAAATGGCAGCGTTTGTCTGGGGGTTGATACCGGTTGAATAAAGAGCAGCTAAGTGTTGTGTGCCTCGGCTCTCTCAGAGACCAACCCGCCAGGATCGCCTCCAGCTGCAGCCCTGATGTCTAGGGGATTAACAGTTGCCTTGCAATTTGCAGCGAAGGCATAAAAGAATCCAAAGTAGACACTATTTAAATCAAAAAAGCGACTCTTTTTTAATGACGGGGGGGGGGGGGACTGAAAGGCAGGTAATCCTAGCAGGATAGGTGAGCCTCAGATGCTTCCTGTCATCTTTCCAGGACAAAAGGTAATGCGCTAACTGGAAAACAAGTAGCCGCGTAAAGTTGGGCTCTTTCTTTGTTCTGGGGACTAGATCCGCTCCAGAACGGATGGACTCCGATGTAGATATAATAATGTTGGCGTGCAGCTGGCTCCAGTGCCCGTGGCCTCTCTGCGTATCTGAGCTCCCCGCTTCAGAGCTAGTACAGGCTCAGGTGCTGGCCAAAAAAATCCCCACGCTCCCACCCTCTTTTTCCTACCCACACACATACACGCCCTCGCCCACCCAGCCGCCTACAGCAGAAAAGAAACGGATTCCTCTTCGCTTTACCTGGAAATCCTTAGCTGCTCTGTGTCCGTTTTAATAACCTCTAACGACTGTCTTTCCTAGAGCAGTTGGCATGTTGGTTGGAAAGGGACTGGAGAAGAGTATTACAAAAACTAACAGCTCTAGATAGAGAACAGAAGTGACTGAGAAGAGCATCAGAGAATGCAAAAGGTGCAAGTAAAATCCCTCGGGAGGGGAAGGGGAAACTGACAAGGCGCAAAAAGCTTTACTCTCCAGAAACTAAAGGGAGGAAAAGAGCGAGGACTAAGAAACTCAGATAATCCAAAGGAAGGCACAGTGAGAGATCCAAGTTTATTGACAACAGAGGAAGGGAAAGGAGGGTCTGGCAGTGTCATTCGGAGCGGCGGGGCGATTGAAAGACTACAGGGAAGAAAGAGGGAAATAGAAGTCAGCAAAGACAGGGGCAGGAGGGGTGAGGGAGCCAGATCAAGGTAACTGCAGCACGGGTGCCTGAGCGGCGGAGGTTGCCGAAAGGGTGCCCTTTGCACGCACGAAACGTTGCCAAGGAAAGGAGCAGGAGGAGAGAGAAAGGGGGCCAGCGAGAGAGGGAGGGAGAAAGCCAAGGTTAGCGTGGCAAGTGCATCTGAGCCAGCGAGCGAGGAGGAAAGGGGAGAGAAAGGAGAGGAAAGGAAGGGCTGGGCTCCACCTCCCCGTTCAAGGCAGCGTCCCAGCTGCTCTTAAACCAACTGCTCCCTTCTATTCACTGTCGAGCCGGAACAAAAAAGTGGCTATTTATCAGACTACTTGTTTCGTATTGTTCAGGGCCGCACAAAAGGCGTTTCATGATGTGGGGGTGGGGGAGACGAGCCCCTCTTTTCCCAGAGCGAAACAATAACTTGAAATTGTCTTGAAAGTCTTTTCTATCACTAATAAATTTCCTCTCCTGGGTTCTCTCTCCCCCGTGCTGGGGGCGAGCGCTGAGTGCCAGTGGAGCAGCGCTGGCGGGGACGCAGCCGATGGGAGCTGGGCTGGCCGAGGGGCTAGGCGGGAGGGGTGCTAAATGTCTCCCAGCCCTGGAGGTGCGAGCCGGAGCTGGCTCCCCAGCTGCGGGCTGTGTGTCCGTCCGGCGCGGCTGGAGGAAGGTGGCAGTGTCACGTTGCCCGGGGGCTGCTCTTGGGAGGAGGAAGGCGCTGGAGCAGGACTTGTAAGTGTGCCTGGGACTTTTGAGGGGGGGTCTCGCCCCGGAGGGCGGGGGGAGGTTTCCGCCACCACTTGCATTAGGGGAGGGCTTCTGACTCGCTTCCCGCAGCCTCTGGGAGAGCAGCGGGAAGGCAGGCTGCGATCGCTGCGCGATCCGCTGTGCCATTTGGCGGCTTTTTGACGGGGGTGGGTTTGGGCTGCCCCCCAGACACGTTGTTTTGGGGGGGGGGTTGCAGGGCGCACGGGGAGGCTGGTTCGCAGCACGCTGGTCCCCTCTCCTGGCGCTGGCGCTTACACGTTCAAAACGAACCTGTCGAAGCGCGGGTGCCATTCAGTGAAGGGTGTTTCGGGCAAAGACTCAATGTCGCTGTGACTGGCCGCCAGGGTGACTGCATGCACGCCGCCAAAAGAAAGAAATCAATGGCCCCCAATCGCACCCAACGCCTTCTGAGGTCTGCCATGGTGGGGCGCGTTCACACGGGCGGCCAGCGCGTCGGGGAACGATTCGCTCCGATCCAGTGATCCCTGGAAAGGAGCCACTCCCTGCCTGCTCCTGAGCCAGCCCTGCCTCCCTTCGCGCTAAATCGCGGCTGGGTGACGCGCTGTGGCAAAGGGCGAGCCCCTTCCAGCAATAAATAAACACAACTAAAGAAAGGCTGAGTGACTGGGGCGGCCCTTTCGTGGGCTGAGGCCAGAGGTTTAGCCTCTAGCCCCGAGCTGTGGCGGATGCTGCGAGTCGCCTCCCCGCTATTGTCGCCATAAAG
Organism: Pelusios castaneus; assembly: GCA_007922175.1. Lineage (NCBI taxonomy): Eukaryota > Metazoa > Chordata > Testudines > Pelomedusidae > Pelusios > Pelusios castaneus. The sequence goes on along the minus strand of ML685801.1, from coordinate 14,518,591 downwards.
TACCCTGAAGCTTCAAGGGTGCCATGGATTTTGGTGTGGTTTGCTCGCCCAACAGGCCACGGAGCACGGCTTTGCAGCGATCGATTGGGGAGGGGACCATATCTGGCTGCCTCTCCTTTCAGAAACAGGTGTTTAAACCCGATAGCGTCGCCAGTCAATTAACCCATTAAAACCCCGTTTTATCGCATTGATTCCCGCAGGCTGCTGTAGAGGGTTTCGGTTTGAAATCCTCATTGTTGGGGGGCGGGGGGCTTGAAATTGACAGTATGCAAGAGAGAAAGGGAGGTGGAAAACTCTTCTTGTCATCAAGCAAAGTCGTAAAGTGAACCCGGGCCCGCGTCAAACCTGCTCAATAATCGCAAAATACAGATATTAACTAGGTAGGGAACTTAGGTAGGTAGCAGCTCTTTTCCCTGCAAAATCATCGGGCAGGCTGGCTGGCAGCGTCTTAAAAAAGTTGGCCCGACCCTTACACATGCGAGGGTGCTCTCACAGCTGGTGCACGCTTAGGACTCAGGGTAGGGCGAAGCAGCCCAGACTCTGATGGCACTTCAATTGCTCCGGGCTGGAAATGTTGCAACACCCACCTTGGCCTGAGCGCCTGCGTGTTTACTTGGGAATGATGGTGAGGTGCGGCTGGGATCCAAATCGCAGGGCTGGTCTTCTGGATGAGACCAATCATGTCTTGGGAGCCGGGAGCCCCCGAAGTTGGACATGCAGCAGGTGTTAGGAAATGAAAGCCTGAGACGAGAGTTCAAAGTAACCGTGCACGTCCCTCTTTGGGAGAAGGACCCCGGGGAAGGGGAGAGAGAGAGAAGACCGCCCCATGGGAAGGAAGGGTTAGCCATGAGCCTGCAAGCGTGGAGTCCTACGTTCAAAAAAGCCCTAGATAAATTCATGTTGAAGGATAGGTCCACCAATAGCTATTAACCCGGGTAGGCAGGGGTTGCTGTTTGCAGATACTGGGAATGGCGAGGGGATGGATCACTCGATGATCACCTAGCCTATTCATTCCCTCTGAAGCACCTGGCATTGGCCACTGAAGAAGACAGGTTAATGGGCCAGCTGGACCATTGGTCAGACCCAATATGTCCGGTCTTATGTTGAAGAAGAGGAAGGTGGCATGCATCTCCAGTCCCGGGATTATCCTGCCCAAGTGTTTGGGAGGCAGAGGAGGAGTGACAGATATTGGGCGTCTGTACCCAAAGCGCAGGGCACACCCGAGCCTGCACACAGCTACCTTGTAAAAACAAAACCCAACAGAACCGCAGAAGGTTGTTCAGTGAAATGTGATGGGATCAAACAAACTTTAAATGAAGGAATGAAGAGGAAGGGATGGGCGTCCAGTCCTTGGCATTAGCGATACATTGGTCAGAAAAAGAGGTTATTAGCTGGTTGGAATAAATTCGGATGATCAATCTAAATAAAAATAACCCGTGTCACCTGAAGTTCCTTTACAAACAGGATTAGGGACCCAGAGTTTACGGAATCAGAGATGCACACAGGGTACTGAGAAAAAAGAGAAGAGCTAGTATTATGTATTAAAAACCTGGTTTTACCTGTATTTTTGTCCCTTATTTCATGGAACTGAGAATATTTGAAAATAGCGGAGTCTGTGTGGTTTTGTCTTTTGCATCAATTGCGTTAGTTTCAGGTACAGAACGAACGTGGGAAGTTGCAAGCGCTTTCATTTTTTACATTGGATTATTTGTTACTAGCTCGTCCCCTAGCACTTTTCACCTCAGCCTTTCCCACGCTCATGTCCTAAAATATGTATTTGGATAGGCGCGCATATTTCGGTCGCTATCCGGCGCTGTAGTGGCCACCTCATTAAGAGGGTGCAGGTGTAATGGGAAGTGTCCGAGAACGAGCTTGTAAACGCGAATTCTTTTCAAATCACTCGCACCTAAAAAGGAAAAAAAAAACTAACAGGGCGAGAAGGTCTCCTGGCTGCACACACTGCAGGGGAAATAAGCTTAGTCTCTTTGCATGGCGGAGTTAGTGGGATGCCTTTAGATGAGTACGCTAATGACTTTAGATGAAGCAAAAGGATCATTTATTTCCTCCGGGTGTTTGATTTTCCAGAATAGCATTTTGAGATGATTTAGCTGTTTCCACTTTCCCCCTTGTTTGTTGTTTTCTGAAGTAAACCCTGGATGCGCCTGAAAAAGCTTGAAATCGTGTCAACGTGATGTTTTAATCTCATTGAAAAGTGTATTAAAGGACAAGATGTAATTTATGTGAGATGCTTCGATGAAAAGAGAGATTGGAGTGGATGATCCCTTCACTCTCCCTGAAGCTCGTGTCATGTTTATATTGAAGCCTGTGTAGCTAATCTAATTTGCAATAACTGGGATGGTCGGCCAGAAAAAGCTTCTGCGATTTCTCTTCTTTCCTTCTTGTTTATTTACTTCTTCCACATAAATTCGTTCTGACTCGTCTACCTCTTTGACTGAGTCAGGCCTTTCCTATGTCTGGTTAACGAGGGAGGCTGTCAAATAGAAAGATTTTAGCTGTAATGCCCACATTCCCGTTTTTCCAGGCGACGCGCCATAAATTCAGGGGAAGAGGATTATATTACTGATGCTTTCTAAGTGATCCTGGACTGCCTTGGATCCTTAATGATCCATATAGGAGAAGCCCAGTTTAAAAGCCGAATTTTCTAATATTGCCCGTTTCTTGCTCTCTTTAGTTGTTCTTTTTCTAGCTTTAAAAGGGAAAGTTCGCAAAAATGTAGTCACACAATATTGTCAATTATTTGTCAATTATTCGGCACTGTGTTTTTGGCTTAACGAGTCGCGTGCAAAGCAATGGTCTTGCATCGGGTAAAACTGAAATAATAAGGCAATATAAACCCGCACTTCATAATCCATTTCCTATTTTGAATCCTGATTAGCACACATTACACGTGTGCGCTTTAACAGTTAAAAAAAAAACTTGAACAGACTTGAAAATTACAACTTTTATGTAACAGAAAAAGGTGTATTCAAGCTGTTAATTACAGGGGGTTGTGTCACTGGGATCTTATCAATGACCCGTTTGATATTACTGTAATTACTGACAAAAATAAGACAAGGCTGGATCACAATACGGAATATTTCTCTATCAAAACAATATTGTGCTGGAAGTCTGGTTAACACATAATATAAACAAACATTTTCTTGAAGATTCCTGCTGACACAACGTGAGTAAGAGCCGAATCTTTCTTTTTTGTGAACCCAAAACTCCCATTGGAGTAAGGATCAGGCCCTGTTCAAGTAGACCCTAATATCGATATAACCTGGAATGGGAGGGGGGGAAAGGCAGGGAAATCTACTACTAGACTCATGCTAAAAATCCCAACTTCACTGAAGTGCGTCTGGCAGTTTCTCCCAGATTGTTAGCTCTTGAATCTGTCAGTTCATCTCCCAGACAGGCTCCGAAGAAACTTCAGTGTAACTGTGGACTGCCAGGTAGATTAAACATACGGAAGATCGATACTATCAAGCCAAATATAAAAACACTTATTAGAATATAAAATAACGAAGGGGTGACAACGATAGGTAGGGATTTCCAAACTCTTCCTATCGCATTGAAAAGTAATATATCAATAGTGGAGAAATGTGGAAAAAGTTGAGCTGAACTCCCTTTGAAATTGGCTCTTCCAGAGCGCATTTAAACGTCTGCTTTTGCGATAAATACGGCTTACAAAACCCTTATATCAGAGGTAATTAGTAAGTCATCGAATTGCTTATTAACAAGTATTTTTAATAAAAAATCAGACTAATCTATTGAATGCACTTTTGTATTTAATTTGGGATCCCCACCTTTAGGACCGTCACAAGCCTCCCAGGAGCGCAGTCAATTCCATGTATCTAGCTTCAAACCTAAATTTATTTCTCAAGCAATTGGGGTGGAACTTAATTTGTTCTAAGGGAAGCTGCTTGATTTTCAGACGATTTCATCAACATTTACATTAACCGTCATACGTTACTGTCCCTCTGTTTTTTCTGTCTAATGGGAATATCCCATTCTTTTGCCCCTCATAGGTTCCTGTGTGTTGGCATTAAGTTTTGGTGATTTTAACATGCGGTGCTCTTGAGAAAGGACCATGTTCCCTAGCTTGGAAACTCTGTTTTTGCTGATTTGGAAGGGAAGAACATCGGACTCAGCTTCAGAGATGGAACACAGCAGTCCATTTTCTTCGGAATAGTTTGCATGACTGATAATAAAACAGCAATTTGCAGAGAAGCTCTAGTTTAGCTCTCATTTGGGGTTTCCTTCAACCCTAATATGGACAAGAAAGAATTCAAACTGAAGGATATGGGGAAGACTCCTGACTGCTCATTTGGGGGGTTACATGGTATGGCGAGAGTGACCCTGCTTTTTGAGGCTTTCCCTTGATGACACAGCTCTCCTTGGGAAGGGAGAAAGGCATTTCTCGTCGGGAGTTTTAGCCTTTTCCCTTCTCTTTCATTAATAAACCTGGTGGCTATAGACACAGCTTGAATATTGACGTCTCTTCCCCCAACTGCTCCTCCGTTAACCCAATTACAGAATTCATCAAGAACTGTGTTGAATTATCTCTTTCCATACAGTATCAGCATTAGCCTAATTAAAAGCTATAATGTCTGATATAATGATTAAATCGTTAGCTCTGCTGTAGGGAAGCAATATTTTGTTTTCCCTTCAATTAGAAGCTGATTGAGGTTTTCAAAGCAGGTCAGCTGTGAAATTTGAATTATATGTGCGAGTACTGTTCACAGGGTGAGCCCCTACTCGAAAGCTCCAGAGAATCTCCAACCGCTTTCACCAAGCGAGCGCAGAAAACACAGAGAGAGTTGTTTGGGATCTCCAGATTAATTGGCAGTGTTGGGAAGGGAAGGACTTTATTTATTTACCCTTGACTCAGTCGCTGCCAGAACATCCATCCTAACTGCTCTGAGTCCAAAGCGTGAGCACATTGTTGCCGAGTTCTCCAGAGCCACTAAAGACGTGTCCTTTCCCCTCCGGTTGCTTGTCACTAATCCAGAGGATGCTCCGGGTTGGATTTCACAGCAGAGTCGGGTTTGATTCGGCACTGGCCGGGATCCTGCTCCATAGGGCGTGGGCGACCTGGAAGGGTTACTGCTTACAGCCCAGGCCGGGGCCGGGGATAGTTACGGATTGCAATAAGTCAGGGGAGTTGCTAACCCGTGGTCCGGGAGAGAGGCCGACGGGGGAGCTGCAGGGTGCGGAAAGCAGCCGGTCCTGGGCCGGGAAGCAGAGGCAGGCAGCCAGGCTGTGTTTCTGAGTTACTTTGCAGCCAGCAGACGGCGATCGCAGCCTGCGCTGGGGCTCTCAGCCGGAGCCCAGAGCTGGCTCGCTGCAGCACGGAGGAGCCTGGAGGGAGCTCGGTCTCTGATGCAGCCGGCGTTGCTTCCTCCCCCTCCTCCTCACAGGGGCCCGGCCGTTCACGACCTGCAGCAGCCACAGCGCCGGCTCCTGGCCCGTCGGGGGAGGCGCAGGCGGGATCCCCCAGCTGGGCTCCTTTCCCGCCACAGGCGGCTCGCGCAGGAGGGAGGCGCCGCCCGGGGAGGGAGGAGGTGGGGGGAGGGACTCACTGCTGGCACCCGATGCAGCGCAAGCGGGGCCAGCCAGCGCCTCCCGCCCTTCCCCCACCCGCGCAGCGCCCGGGGCTCCGCAGGCGGCACCTGGTAACTCTTTCTGCTCCGCGCCCCTCTGGGGACGCCCCGCGGGCCCGGCTTTCCCCAGCATCTGGGATCCTGGCCCCAGAGCAGTACGAGCATCAGCCCTGCGTTTCTTTCCAGGACAATGTTGGCCCTGCCATTGCACCGGGGCGTCCCTCTGCATAGTTAGGCACGAAAGGCCCGGCCTAGACACGGGTCTTCTCCTGTTCGGCACCAGCGGCCTAAGCACAGTGCAAAGGAGCCGCACACGTCTTGCACCGACTTAGGCGCCTGCTCGCTGGCCTGGGCCGCGCTTTATTCCGACAGCCCCAACACTTCATGCCAGGGGGCAGGGGAATGCAGCTCTGGGCTATCCCCGCACCCACAGCAATGCAGCGCCACCCGCGCACGGCTCCGCAGGCGCTTAAAAGCGGTTCTGCCTGTAACCCGCCCGGAGATACACTGGGGTGCGCTGTCTGCGCCCATACCCCGCTGTCCCCCTTTAGATCTGTGTGAAAGGACCTGATCCAAATAGCTCCTGGCCCTTGCCTGTTCTGTTTAGTTTGTTGGTGGCTATTTTCTGTGTGGCGTTTTTGTTGATGCTGAGGGAAGGAGTTGTTGGGTTTTATTGTTTGTGTTTGTTTGTTTACAGGAAGGGGGGGGGGAAGCATAGCTCCCAGAGAAAGTAGAAAGATTATAGATGATGAGCCAGTGTAAGGCTTTTCTTCTCCCCTTGCCAGACTGAGTCTTGGCACTGGGTGCCCTGCTGCTGGCTGATTGGCACACGCAGCCGCTGTCAATCAACTGTCACTTGGCAACAAGTTACACCTGCAGTTTGAGTTTAAGGCTCATAAATGCAGGCACCCACACTGCCTGCAACCGGGCCCTAATAACATAATCCACAAAAGGTTTATTGTGGAAGCTTTGAACACTTGCAATAACACAGTATAATTCAAGGCTAAACATCTACCGTCATTTAAATGCACGGGGAAACAAAGGGCAATGTCATATTTGGAAACAATTTGCGGGAATATGATTGATAGAGGGGGGGAATCTGTACCGAGTCAAAGTCAGTTATCCAGATTGCAAGGATTATAATTTATTCCCGTGATGAAGGTTAGATCTCAAGATATTCGTTGAAGGAATTGCCGAATTCATATGGAAAAGATTGTGCCAGAACAGTCTCATACACATTATTTTCAGGCCTCTGGCTATTTTTAAATGTTATTTCCAAAATAAAATATCATTCCATCGTTAAGTGAAAAAAAAAACAAGTTAAAATTTCTTATAAATCATTGCCTTTATTTGTTGGTTTGTTACAATACTCAACTCTCCCTTCTTTATCGGCCGTCAAAGGGGAAATATGTATTTATTTCTTAAAGAATATCTCTCTCTCTCTCTCTCTCTCTCTCTCTCTCTCTCTCTCTCTCTCTTAACTGCTAACTTTTTAAATACATGTGTGGCTTGTTTTCTCCCTATAGATGTAACAAATTTATTACCAATAGCTACAATAAAGAGCCTACTAAAACAGTGAGGTCCCGATCCTATATTCTCAGTTAAGTAAATATCCCCCACTGACTTCACTATTGATTTCAAGGAAAGTTTTGCAGAAACAAACAAACAAAAACCTAAAAAACCAAAACAACCCCCCCCCCAACACACCCTGGACATCAGATTACAAAATAGCGCCTAGATCCTGTTCCCATTGAAGTCAATGGCAAAACTCTCATTGAATTTAGTGGGAGCAGGCCTCATATATTTAATGAAGAAATTATATAAAGCAACATTTTATTCTTCTAAAATTACCAAAATGGACACGAGGAGATTATTAGTTAATGTTGAGTAATCTAAAATAAAAATTGTTTAATCCTAAACACAACATTATATCGTTGGCTTATATATTATAACAACCTTGCTGTCTAAAGCTTCTACAGTAATAACAGTACTTGGGATAACAGGTATTATTTCTGTACTTCGGCCAACCATAAGTGTCCCGAAAATTAATACTTGGGGAAAGTGGGAGAAAGAGAGGGGATAGTAGGTTTCCATTTTCCCACACGATGAAACATTATTATGCTCATGATTCATACCTGTTTATGTGTACTATAGCATGGACATTTAGATGATTACGGTTAAGGTTATATCCTCACTTTCATTATACAAACTTGCACCACAATACCAAATCACTGTAATCTGTCTCGCTGGTCAGCCAGGGAACAAAAATGTTCCTCTTAACGTTTTCACAAAGATTTAACTTGTCCATATTTACTTAATAGGAACGCAACATGTTTATATCTACATTTACCAGCCTCAGGTATTTTAGTACCCCTAAGTCTAAAGCTATACCAATAGCATTTGGGCTATTAGCCTATATTATGGACTAGGCCTTTGGGTATTTTTAATACTTGGAATAGCCATCTCATTAACTTGTGTAGAAACATTTATAGTCCGATTCCATAGTCATTCAGCACCAGTAGATATAACTCCTCAGGAAGAATGGCTGCCTGTAGCACACCATTTAGAGATATGCACTGATATAGCAGTGGGAGATTTCCCTGGATAAGGGGTGCGGGAGCGGGTCGTTGTCTTTTCCACTCCACATTTAAAATTGTAAACATTTAGTTATGGACCGGCATGTTGATATTATTCATTAATCTACCGAAAGATGCTTTTTAAAGCCACTCTATCTATAGACAAACCACTGTAACAGCTGGACGTCAATAACATAAGATTTAAACAACTGTTTCACACGGATGTACTTGAGCGATTAAAATATTTCTTGGGTAAATATGTCAAAATAATATAGGCTCTCCCAACCACTTCACCACTCCCTTCTCTTAAAAAGTGGTGAGAGAAAGTTCAGTTAGGATGTAAGGAAGCTTATGGTATGAGGACACAGAAGCGGAAGAGACAAGGCTAGCGCTCAGCCAATGTATCTGGCGTGTCTCTGTGAACACACACGCTTGCAAACCCATGCCACTAAAACATCTGGTGGCTAGCACCACGCACCACCACGTAGTGCTTTGACACAGCACACACGCAGAGTTAAGGAAAGAATGTCAGGCAGAACTTTGCCATTTCCTGACTTGTGCAGACTCTGTGGCCCTCTCAGTGTTCAGAGAGAGGGGTTATTGTTGTTGCATGATTATGAAGGCATTTAATTACTGTTAACTCCTCTTTACCTCCCAGAGCAAAGCAGGGTAGCCGTGACCCCTTCTCTGGCCCCTCCCAGCCTCCCCTCCGCCCCCATAGTAGTTTATACTTCTCACCTCCGGACGTCACTCTTCAGCGCGCCATGCAAATAATCCCCCGCCGCCGCGTTCCGATTGGCCAAGGCAAACTCATTTAATCCCAGTTCGGTGCGCGGTGTATGGCTGCTGGACTCCTCTCTCTGTGTGTCTCTCGCCAGCTCCTCCTCTCCTGATTCCTCCCGGGCAAGAGGAGGGAAACCACAGAGAACAAATTACTGTGCAACTTCTCTCTGGCTCTGGGCTTTTTCCCCCTCCTCTCCGTTTTCTTTCTTCTCCGCTCTCCCTCTTTTTAAGGTATCCTTTAATTACTTTTTTTTCCGCCCAGTGGCCTTTCTTTTTCCTCTCCCTTCCTCCCCGTTCACCTGGGAGCAGCGGATGCGACCAACACACCCGCTCTCCAGAAGTTAGCAAAGAATAACACCGCCACCCAAAATTAGATCCGTTAAGAAGAGGGAGAGAGGAGGGGTATGCGCGCCCGGGTGAAAGGGAGAGAAGGACGCTGGTGAGAGCTCCGCGCACTCCTCCTCCTCCTCGCAAAGTGAAGCGGCAAGTTTGCCTTGCACCTGTTTGAGCAGCTTGACTCCGGATCGCCGCCAAGCCGAGGAGAAAGTTGTCGCCGGCGGGGCTGCTTTGGTTTTCTCCCCTCGCCCCTTCCCTCGTGGCTGCTCTATGCGCGAGACTTTTCCGCTCGGCGCTGGTGGGAAATAAAAAGCTACTTGAATGTACAGCATGATGATGGAGACGGACTTGCACTCCCCCAGCGGAGCCCAGGGCCCCACCAACCTGACGGGCCAGACCGGAGCGGGCGGCGGCGGAGGCGGCGGCGGCGGCGGCGGGGGGAGCAAAGCCAACCAGGACCGGGTCAAGCGGCCCATGAACGCCTTCATGGTGTGGTCGCGGGGCCAGCGGCGGAAGATGGCCCAGGAGAACCCCAAGATGCACAACTCGGAGATCTCCAAGCGCCTGGGGGCCGAGTGGAAGGTCATGTCGGAGGCCGAGAAAAGACCCTTCATCGACGAAGCCAAGCGGCTGCGGGCGCTGCACATGAAGGAGCACCCGGATTATAAATACCGGCCCCGGAGGAAGACCAAGACCCTGCTCAAGAAGGACAAGTACTCGCTGGCCGGGGGGCTGCTCGGCGCCGGCTCGGCGACGGGCGGCCCGGCCGGCGTCGGAGTGGGCATGGGGGTGGGCGTCAGCCCCGCCGGAGTGGGCCAGCGGCTGGAGAGCCCGGGCGGCGCGGCCAGCGGGGGCTACGCGCACATGAACGGCTGGGCCAACGGGGCCTACCCTGGTTCGGTGGCAGCGGCGGCGGCGGCGGCAGCGATGATGCAGGAGGCACAGCTCGCCTACAGCCAGCACCCGGGCGGCGGCGGGCACCCGCACCACCCGCACCCGCACCACCCGCACCCGCACAACCCGCAGCCCATGCACCGCTACGACATGGGCGCGCTGCAGTACAGCCCCATCTCCAACTCGCAGGGCTACATGAGCGCCTCGCCCTCCGGCTACGGGGCCATCTCCTACGGCGCCCAGCCGCACCAGAACTCGGCGGCGGCGGCCGCGGCGGCCGCGGCGGCGGCGGCGGCTTCCTCCGGGGCTCTGGGCGCCCTGGGCTCGCTGGTCAAGTCGGAGCCCAGCGTGAGCCCGCCCGTCACCTCGCACTCACGGGCCCCGTGCCCCGGGGACCTGCGGGAGATGATCAGTATGTACTTACCGGCCGGAGAAGGGGGAGACCCGGCCGCGGCGCAGAGCCGGCTGCACTCCTTGCCCCAGCACTACCAGAGCGCCAGCACAGGGGTCAATGGCACGGTCCCCTTGACGCACATCTAGGAGAGGGACGGAAACTTGCAGTGAACCCAGCCGAGCGGTGCCTCCGTCTGCCCGCCGGTGCACACGGCCCGCCGGCTCCCGTTTTGTACAGAAAAATGTTTGGATGTTCTTGTCATAACAATAAATAATGGTTAATAAGGCGGGGGAAAGGTAACGATTGTTCTAATTACCCTTTTTATTTTAGGACTAGCTGCTGAAACTAGGATTTGGTTTTGTTTTTTTCGTTTTAGACTGAACTTCTGTGTTTTACTGAGACTTTTAATTTGTACAGTATTTATCATTCACCCAGGAGGCGTGTGGGGCGTTTTATTTGCTAAAAAGGAGAAAAAAATAACAAAAGACAAAAAACAATAATATTAACACAAAGATCTGGGCGATGCCAACTTTTATGCCGCAGAAGGCGTCAGGCATCTTCCTCGGATCGCTTCTTCTGTGGGCTTTTTATTGCCTAATTAAGACAAAGTCGATGGGGGAAACAGTTCTCATTTATTACACATGTACTAAGACAAATCCAAAACCACAAGTAAAAGTTTTTGTAGATGTTATTGCGGGGGGTTTGTTTGTTTGTTTGTTTATTTATAAAATCTTTTCCCCCCGACCAGAACATTATTCTTGGTTTTGTAAAACTTTATTGTACCTGGCTTTTTTATTTTCTTTTTTGTTTTTGTATGATTTATTGTAAATGCATTGTGAAATAATTTTTATTTTAGGCTTCACGAGGGAATTGTGTATATAGTTTACTAAAAAGCCTTTCTGCTAAGGGAAAATCCTACGGATGCGTTGAATTTTGAGTTAAATAAATTTCGAAGTGGAAAAAGTCACCTGTTTTTTTTTCTCTATAAACCCGAAAGGTACTAATTTTATACGCATGGTATGCCTTAAAGAATAATCGGGAAACCTAGAAATTGGAAAGGATTTTTTAAAAATATGAGTTGAATATAACAAAACGAATCCTGCATTGGGTTTAGATGTCTCGCAAGCTATATAAAAGTGAAGAGATGAAAGTAACAAAAAATGGTGTAGCTTTTTTTAAAAAGATTATTTTAATATCTGTTAACTATTGTTAAGGAAGGCAACCTATTAAAATACTTTCCATAGTACTCATGGTTCATTTTGTTTATTTTCTTTTCTTTGTGGAACTGATTGTCCAAACATGGAGTGACTTCATGGCTGGGAAACTTTTCCACCTTGAACTAGGTTAGGGTTCTTTCCAGGTCTGGACGACCTCCCTTCCCCCCAGGTTTCAGATTGGGATCCTAGCACGGATGCGAAAACTTTGTCCCGGAGGGATACAGACGCTCCAGAGTATGCACAAGTTCTTCGCTAATCACCACAACAATTGCAAGCGAAACTGATTGGGTTTGAGTGTAATGAAGAACAATCTCTGTACCAAAAATATTAAAAACAGCCCTGGCCCTCCCAAACCCCACGAGGGGGCTGCAAACAGCGCTGGATTTACACACACACACACTCACACACACAAATCCTGTGTAACCGGAATGCAAGTTCTTAACAACTGGTGTGAAAAGCTGTCAAGCAAAAATTATGGATTTGTTCCTAACAGGATCCTGCTGTTGTTTAATGCTTTAAAATTTTAGTATATATTTTTTCTAGGTGTTTATCGGTACTTTGAGATATTCTGGACTTAAAAGTTTGCTGTAAACTTCATCTAATAGTAAGGGCAGCACTCCGTATTGCATCTCAAAATCATGTTGTAGCAAATACATTTTGAAATTAGTAGTAACATATTTAAACAAAAGAAGAACGATTTTAACATCCAGCGTGGAAACATCGTTACAGCAGGTTTTAGAGCTTTTTAAGCATCTTTTGGTTGGTGGTGAATGAGTAATTTATCCATCCAAAAGTGGGGCAATGTTAGTTGGCTAATAAGTAGCGGGTTCGGTCCGCATTAGAGATTGCACTTTAACTATAATGCTAACATGACAATTGACGTATGTAATTCTTTGGAGTCATTTCGATTATTTTGTTTAAACCACGCATTCGTTAAAGTGATTGCAAGATTTTAATGAAAGATGTCTATTGATTTCTAACAAGGTAATAAAAATCCTTCTTTTTTAAAAACTATTTGGATCGTTTATTAAACCGTTGTGTGTGCAGGGTTAGACTTCAGCAGCGCAGTTTTGTGAACTATTCCGCGTACGAACACCGCACAGACAAACCAATAGTCTATGGGAAAGTTCTGGAGGTGTGCTCCTGCTAGCCAAGTATATCTAATTTAAAATAAATCTTATTTTTACTTTGAAATAGGCAGAATAAACCGAGTACCTGTTGAACTATTTCTTGATAGGACACACACACAAATATTTATTGAGTCGAGGCTCTGTGTGTGTGTGTGTGTGTGTGTGTATTTATTGAGTCGAGGCTGTGTGTGTGTGTGTGTGTGTGTGTGTGTGTGTGTGTGTGTGTGTGT